>JAYKQN010000002.1:4405000-5005000 GCA_036785175.1 Eupleurogrammus muticus | reverse complement strand
AGGTCTCTCACAATGTACATTTTGTGTTTTGTCAGTTTTGAGAGAAATTGTCAACAAGAATGATAAATGTTAAATGTTTAATCCACTCACAATTTAAAACTATGATAGCAGATCCCATTGATAGCAGGACATTTTATAAAAAAAAAAAACTTTTTAAGAGAGTTAAACTATCTAAAAGTTTTTTAGGGTTATACCCTCCCTAATACCAGTAGGTCACAGTGTTATAAAAGTTTTATTTCCTTTTCCTGGTTTTTCCTTATTAGACAGATTTTTGTTTGATGTAGAGACCATAAAACTCCCTAAGGCAAATCTGTGAAACCTGTGATTGGTGATTTAGAACAATCCAATAAAACTGATCTTAACATGATCAGGTGCATCTCAAATAATTGGAATATTGTGAAAAAGTTCAATTCAATCAAAGTGAGATTTGTATATTATATACACCACCATTCAAAGGTTTGTGGCAACGCAGACAGTTTAGTGAAAGTGACACTTTTATTTATCAAAGAGTTGCAAAATAAATCAATCTGAAACTATTGAACCTTTCACAATATTCTTGTTGTTTGATAAGCAGGTAAAAGAGGCCCAAAACAATTAAACATTTCAGGTGATCACTGGAAAGTTTTCTTCTGCTAAAATGACAATACAGGATAGCAGGTTTGAACCAGTGAGATAGAAAGCTACTTCATGCTCAGATACTTCCTAAAGACCTTGATATTGCTGCTTTCTAGCTTGTTATCTCAAAGTATTAACTCCTGTACTGTCATTTTTCACAAATAAATGACAGATCCTAGACGTCAGTGAACTGTCATTAGAATAAATCCAGTGTAACGGTGTTGCTTGTGTTCTGCAGCCTTTTACTGACCTGGAGGGATGTGCAGCATCTTCTGGTGAAGACGTCCAGGCCCGTCCACCTGAGAGCTGACGACTGGAAGACCAACGCTGCCGGACTCACGGGCATGTTCTGCTTTTAGCAAAAACAATTTGGTTTCCTTTTTAGCAACAAATGGTTCTAACTTAATTACTGCTGGTCACTAATGATCAGCTCCAAAATTTCTAAGGTCGTTGAGACCTTTTATAAAAAACTATATCTATTTCACAGATCTTCTGGCAAAAAATAACATATTATATTTGCATTAAATGCATACTACATCCATATAAAATATTTTTTCTCACTGAAACCTCAAATATTTCATCAATTATTTCCTACTGAAATATGTCAGTAGCAGACGGTCCGTAACAGGAACCACAGAGAATGACGGTAGATTGTTGACATGGAGACAATATTTTAATGGTCTAATGTAGCGTGAAGTTGACACTTATATTCCAGTAAAATCAAGTATGATGATGCTGCTGAATTCTACACTCTTTATTTACATGGACACTGCCGTGGTCTTTGATTAAAGGCTCAGATAAAACCGACCGACAAGAAAATATCTAATAAGCAGCCAACTTCACCACAGTTAAGTTCTTTAGGTAAATTATCTAAATTAAAAACGCTGACAAACACAATAAGATTCTAGAACAACACACAACTTTTGGGCCATGACAGTTCCTCCACTTTTTATTTAATCACAATAATAGAGGTTGACAAATGAAACTTTAGAGGAGAATGAGATGCAGAGAAGTTACATACTGCATAGATTTTAAGACCAGATTTTTTTTTCAAATGTTTTTCATGAATCCATTCCTTTTAAGACTGTTTTCCTGTCTGTGGCAGTCAGTCACCTGTATGGCTTCGGCCTGGTGGATGCTGAGGCCATGGTGCTGGAGGCCAGCGAGTGGAGGACGGTTCCTCCTCAACACACCTGCACACACACACCTGAGCGACGCACCAGGTGACCTCAACCACACCCTTTAATCATATGTTTAAGATAGTTTTTTCCTGTTTTAACCTGTTAAAATCTTAATGACTTAGGTTCAGCATTGAGTTTTATTCATAAATCACATAGAAAACCTCAGCTCCAACACTAAATAAAGTATTTTTATCTGTAGTAAAACACAATGTTACTGTTACAGGATCAATATATATATCATCAATATCCACATCAAAAATCCAATAAGAAAATTGTTTATTATAATATCAGTAATAGTAATGATAAATATTTAGATTTGAGCTGTTTATGTGAATTTTCAATCAGGTCCTTTATAATTTCCTTTTTAAACATCTTAAATAATATATTCTTTATCTTCTGGAATGATCCTAAGTGTGGTATCTACGATTATATGGACTAATAATTGATATTTGAGCTCTCATCCAATAATCAATGAACTTTGCATTGTAGATAATTTAGCTTATTCCTATTTTTTTATTTCAATATTCTAACTATATTTACTGTGTAACGGCAACATAAATTGATTCTGACTCACCTGTAGTCACCTCATATGTTTTAGATTAAATTTGATTCCAGTTTTAAGTCCAAAAAAAATTTGTTGTTCTACAGAGATTTCAAATTTATTATCATTTATAGTAGGAAAACTGAAAAATAAACCTGCACCTTTAACCTTCACTTATTCAATCCACCTAGACCAGAAACTAAGGCGAAGGTCAGGTCTGTCTTTTCACAGATTAACCCTTAACATTCACTGAAAATTTGACAAACATCCATCAAAACCTTTTGAGATATTTTGCTAACAAACCAAAATAATAAATGCTGCTAAGTCTCACCCAAGAGAAGAGTGAAGGTGTTTTATTATCCTGACCTGCTTCTATATTCATGCTCTCCCAGATACATCTATACTAACCACAGCCTGAACAGCAGCATCACCTCCTCTGGATGTTCAGAACAGGTTGAGCAGCACGTGAAATATCTGGAGCATGTGGTGGTTAAAGTCCTGATCGTTCACATGCGACGAGGAGACCTCGAGATCAACCTCATTTCTCCGTCTGGGACCAGGTCACAACTGCTGGCAAAGAGGTGAGAGCTGGAGACAGCAGCATGATGATAGAATGTGACCACATCTGCCATTAATGGTTAATTAAGTAGTAGAAGAGAGTTCTTCATGTTTTACTTCAAGTTAAGAGACATTTTAGCAGCAGATCATCAGTATTTTGGCAGCAGGCTGCATCACCTTTACCTCACCTCTTGTGTTTTTCAGGTTGTACGACAGCTCCAATCAGGGCTTCAGGAACTGGGACTTCATGACGGTTCATTTCTGGGGTGAGAAGGCCAAGGGGACCTGGACCCTGGAGATCATTGACTCGTCATCGAAGCCGCGGATCCCTGATGTTCCAGGTGAGGCTCAGCAACACATTCGGCTTCAGCGTCATATCTGAGGCTGATTGTTGTGATGCTCATTACACAGGGAACCTGAAGGAATGGACTCTGGTACTTTATGGCACATCTGAGCACCCGTACCAGCCCCATAGGGGCCAGCACTCCTGGCCCAGGATGGTAGTGAATCCAGAGGAGATCCTGGAGGAGCAGGAGGAGGGAGACGAGTACGATGGTGAGAGACTGAAATTTTCTGATCTTTAATAAACCATGAAGATGTTAAGGAGACACAGTTTTCATACCCAAACCTGTCATAATGTGAAAAACAGAACAGCATCTCAAAATTAAAGTCTAATAGTAAAGCAGCATTTCTAGAAACGGGCCTACATTAAATCAATGGACTAGTCTAGTGTCAGAGACACAGAACATGGTCAACAAATACTGTTTTATAAGAATATTTTTTCTTTAATACAACCTGTGTTACCTGTGCAGATAATTTCTTATCTTTTGCTTCTGGGAATTTCCAACGTTCCGGGTCCTCCTAGTGTCAAACTCTGTGATTACCAACACTTGTAGAGTAAAGTGACATTCAATGTAGACTTAGACCTAAGATATTCATGAAATATTTACAAAGGATCGAGTTTAAATTAATGTTTTTTTTATGAAATATTGAAGGCAAAATCAAATTTTCTCTGTCACTTTAACCCTGGACTAGTCTGTTGACTCACATGAGACATGATCAGGTAAAAAAGTTTGGAACAGAAACGCATAAATGCTGCTTGGCAATTGTTGGACTTTTATTGTGACAAGTTGTCATTGTTCTGTCTTCTACTTAGAAATGTTGAGTCTCATCAGTTGTGATGCTTTGTGTGCAGTTTATGACAGCTGCTGTGAATAAAGTAGAATGAACTCACCCGTCACAGAGAGTAAAAATGATTTTGTATGTTTGGGCCTGTTCTGTGTGAGGCTTGTGGAAGGCTTCTAACCATTGTTGTAATATTGACAGTGTCATGCTATAAATGAGATTAAATCAACTGTTTACATCCAGGACCCTGTCACAGTGAGTGTGGAGATCAGGGCTGTGATGGGCCAGATGTCCGCAACTGTCTCAACTGTGTCCACTTCAGCTTGGGCAACTTGAAAAGTGGAAGGTAACAGTCCAGAAAAAGGGAATAAAGATTAGATTCATCTTACTTTAACCTGTTAAAATTTTAAACCTCCTAAAACAGGTTTAGCATTGAGTTTTATATATAATTACATGAGAAAACCTCTGTGCCAACACTAAATATTTGTAACAAAATGTTACTGTTACAGTATCAGAATACATTATATTGTCAATATCCAAAGTATGAAGTGCAAGAGACATTGTGGATGGTATTAAATGGTTATTGTACATTAGAAGATATATATAGTACGAACGTTAACTTAGCATGCTGTAGGCTAACACTGTGTCTTTTGTGTTAGGACATGTGTGAGTCACTGTCCATTGGGACACTACGAGAACGTGGCGTCTCGCCGCTGCAGACGCTGCAGTAAAGGTTGTGAGCGATGTGGCGGCGCAGCAGCAACTTCCTGTCTGTCATGTCGCAGAGGACTTTACCTCAACGCCATCAGCTCCAGCTCTGGCAGTTGCAGGGACAGCTGTCCCGCAGGTTACTATGCTGATGACAGTAAGTGACACATCTGCTGTTCAAACAGAATGTTACTGTCACGGGACGTGGTCTGAACCCCAGAGCAGACATAGACACAGAGGCAGAGGTGGGTGGAAACAAAAAAGGAGCGGCAAACACCAATGAGACAGACAGGGGAAAAACAAACACAACTTCACAGGGTGAAAGCTAAGGCTGTGACAGTTACATCTGATCTGAATCTGAAAAAAGTCTTGAATTGATTAGCAATGACAATGCCTATTAATAATAATAATAATAATAATAATATTAATAATAAATGTTACTCAAGCTAAAATGATAAATATCTTCTTCCAAACAACAACCAGCTGGTCTGCTTTCACAGAAGTAAAATAATGTGACCCATATGGTGCAGAGAGTGGTTGTCCATAACATACAATAAGAAGGTAGCACCAGCACCCTAAGGTTTTATTTTGAAGCTGTTACACTCAACTTCCACTTCCTGTCTGTCATTGTTATGTTTATATCAATAGGAAATGGAAATATCAAACTGACAAAAGGTACATGGACCTTAGTGGAAACTTATAATTACAGGTGTGTTTAGGCGCTTTGATTATCTTTGCACCATCTAAAAAAGTCCTTAGTGTTTTTAGTTTTACAAGCTTATTACTGCTGATAAAGAAGCTAGGATACAAAGAACTGTTAGGAGTGGTAATTATTTTACTGGATCCTAACTCAACATTAACCTGTTAAACCCTAAACCTCCTGATCGAGGTTCAGCAGTGAGTTTCATTCATAAATCACATAGAAAACCTCAGCTCTAACACTACATAGAGTCTTTTTATCTATAGTAAAAACAATGTTACTGTTACAGGATCAATATATATTATCAATATAGACATAATTAACACAATAAGAAAATAGTTTAATATAGTATCAGTATTAGGGATGCTACCAACCACTATTTAGATATTTATTTTAGATTTGAGCTGTTTGTGTGAATATTTAATTTGCTCCTTTATAATCTCCTTTTTTAACATCTTACAGAATATATTCTTCATGTTCTGGAATGATCCTTAGTGTGTTTTTCTTAACTTTCATGGAAAAATTGTTGACCTATATCGTATTAATCATTGCAGATACTTTGTCTTATTTCAATTTTTTCCTGATTTGAGTCATATTTGGCCTTGTTTTGTATTTTAAATGACGTATTTCCTATGTAGTAACTAACTTCATAACCATTGTAGTTGTAGAGAGAGAGAGATTCCAGATTTATTATCCTTTAGAGCAGGACAAGTGAAATACAGGGTGGGAGTATAAATCATTATTGATGGTTAAAGCTGATGAAAGTCTTTGAACACTTCTTTTTACTTATGAGTTAAATTGACTAAATCCACTGCTTTTTCCTCCTAGATCAGAGACAGTGTGTGAGGTGTCATGAGACGTGCAGAACCTGCCTGAAATCTGCAGACAGATGCACCAGCTGTTCAGAAGGATACATGTATGTATGAATATATATATATTAGGGATGCACCGATGTGAAAATTTCGGCCGATATCGATATCCGATATACATATTGGCAGTCACTGCCGATATCGATATTTGCCGATATCGATATATGTCGAGAAAAAGTTTTCTGTAGTGTCACAAATTTAGTACAGACCAGAAAAAACACTGTACATTTGAAAAGCACAACAGTGCTCTTTATTTAAAGGAAGGCTCACTGTAAAACTGTCATGTGGTTAGAGGAAGTACGGCGGAGCGGAGCCGATGGAGCTCCGCGAAGGCGGTGATGTCGGCGGCCGGCGATGCGAAGGCGGCAGGACGGCGTCCAACACCCCGGAGCAACGTTCTGCGCATTTTTTTGTCTTTTCGGGCGATGCGATGTGACGGAGGAGCCCGCAGGGGAAACCGCTACAGTTAGTTGGGTCACTTGGTAGCTGGTCCTAGCGGGCTCCTCCGTCACATCGCATCGCCCGAAAAGACAGCGGCCTCCTCCGCCTCCGCCGCGGCCGCCTACGAGAAGGCGGCAGGACGACGTCCGACACCCCGGAGCAACGTTCCGTGCATTTTTTTGTCTTTTCGGGCGATGCGATGTGACGGAGGAGCCCGCTAGGACCAGCTAGCTTAGCGCGTCGCCGAGAGACACGCAGACAGTGACCCAACTAACTGTAGCGGTTTAACTCTGCCAATTGTTGACATATCGGCCAGAATTTGTTGACATCGGACCAATACCGATAAGTTAAAAAACGTGACATAACGGGCTTTACAGTTTGTACAAAATCAACACAACATCCCCTGTCCTTAGACCCTCACATCGTCTCATCTTTACCTCAAGGGTGTGGTTAAATTGTCTATGAAACCCACATTATTATCTGGGCACCATCCAGCGGTGGAAAGACCTCATGCAGCTAAAAATTAGATTAGTCAAGTTCAGCGGGGAACCAGAGAAGACTACAGGGTCCGACATGGTCTTTGCATAGGTGCATGCAGACTCCACGTGGTAGAAATCTGTTTGATACGTGAACAGTGTTGTTAGTACCCGAGGGCTTCATTTTTAGGACGCCTATTCCCCCTTTGAACAGTCACCCAGTCGTGCTGTTTTTTTGGCTCAGACCGCGGCGGTTACTGCCAGGGAGCTGCGAGTTACGCTGGGGAGGTCCAGGGAGACTAAGGACCGTCTAGCTACACTAGCATATGACTGGCTATCTAACATACGGAGCCAAGCCTCTACCTCACGAACCATCGCCTCCAAGTCTAACACAACATTACATTCGATACAAGTACCGTTAACGCTAATGGAGGCAGGGGAATAGCTAAACACCAGACACCCTGAGCAGGAAAAAGCAGTAGGAGAGGGAGCGAGAGAACCCATCGTAGGTAAGTTAGCTGAGCAATCCAAGCTAGCCGAGCAAGCTAGCATTTCGCTCGCTAATCTCCCGGTCACTGGATGTTAGGCTCAGCTAATCTATCTTGCTCGGTATATATATCATCTTCAAGTTCAGGCAGGTTCCATATCATCCATATGGTGAGCGAATAGCGTCATTCTCTGTTACTTGAACAAGAACAGAGAATGACGCTGATGTGTACACATATATATATATATATATATATATATATATATATATATATATATATATATATATATATATATATATATATATATATATATATACACACACACACACAATATTTATTGTTGTTCGTATTGTTTTTACTTTTCATATCATATTTTATTTTTTGTTTTTACTTTGCATATTTTTTTAAATTAATTTCTAAAAGTTTTAACAATCAAATTTCCCCATTGTTGGATTGATAAAGTCTAATGTAACATACGGTAATGTAATGTAGCCTGGCAGGAATGACATGTGTTCCTGAATGCAACAATGGAACCTTCTTCCACCTCGAGGAGATGACCTGCAGCCCCTGCCATTCCTCCTGTAGGACTTGTACAGGTGAGGAGATTTCGGGGTAACCAGTTTACTTTATATGGCATCTTCTTCCATGAAGAAAAATCCCAGCAGAAAAAATAAAAACTCATCATTGAAGAGTCAAATGCTGATGAACTCTTTATTGAAATTATACTTAGACATGGTAAAAATAGTTTGAATGTTTTCATTAATAAAAATAGCCTAAATAATCAACATATTAAAAAATATACAGTATGAGGAAAAGTTTCCAACATAGTTTCATAATAGCTATGGAAGTCAATGTGACTTCATTAGTTTGGGATTTTATATATTTACATATCATTAATATTATCATATGGAAACAAATACAATTTTGCATATTAGAAAAATATAGAATATACAATTTTATAAAAAAAACATATATATATATATATATATATATATATATAAATGTATTTACTGAAGATAGTAAGTTTTTTTATACTTTTATTTAAAATTTTTCAAAATTCTAAATAAAAGTATAAAGTATGTATATCCTTCAAAAGAAAAGCCTTTTCACACTGTAAAAACATAGATTTTAGTTTAAACCTTTAAAAAAAATGAATAATTGTTGCCACAGGGCAACACTGTGTACTAGAAGTTTAAAAACTGCAAGTAAATCTGGATCTTAGCAGATTTATGCCTTTTTTTTCTCGACAATGCATTAAACTCATATGACTTGTTGGTTTTCCCAGGTCCAGGTAGAGAGGAGTGTCTCCAGTGTGCTGAGGGCTACCTGCAGCAAGAGTGGAGGTGTGTGCAGGTGTGTGTTCCTGGTTATTTCTCTGGAGAAGCAGCAGGTTTCCCTCATAAGATGTGTCACAGGTAAGCTCATCCCTGGGGTGTTTCAACCCATTTAAAATAACCAAATAACTATTTCAAATGATGCTGTTTAGTTTTAGTTTAGTTTAGTTTAGTTTTTAACATATAAAACCAAAATTTGAAAAAAAACAACAAGATAAAAAGGTAAAAAAAAAGGATGATATCAGTAACAGTCATATTCCAGAGTAACAACTAGAATATGAATGATTGAATCATTGCATTTCACACCTAGGTCTTCAGTAGTGCTCCGTCTGAATGAATCCAACCTTCAATAACTATTTTATGCCTATAAAACTTCTACTGCAGATACAGCTGCGACGCACATAAAGTATAAAATATAACCTGATAAAATTGCAACATTATTTAGGGATATAGCAGCATTTTACTCAGCAAAAATCCTGATTATTTTTACACAAAATGCATCCTACTTTCAGTTACTCTGTTGTGCAGATTATCTGTGCATTTCAGTTCCATCAAGATGTCCTTTTCTATCCCCAAGCTATTGCTGAAAGTCAAGCCTGCCCTGTCCTATTTCTGGCATGAATTTTAATTCACTTTAGGGCTGAGAATGTCCGTTCAACAGAAACATGGGGATGGTCACCGCTAAAATTGTGTATAGCTGCCTCATGCTCTCATTCGGATTTTTTTGCTGAAGGAAGTCAAGGAGCTGAGTGGGAGATTCTCCTGCAAAATCATCCATGGCATACATTATAGTCAGTTCTGTTCTTAGTCGAGGCAGATTGAAAAGTGTAACGTGTCTCTGTGCTAAGCTGGAAAAGGCTGCGTGCAGGAAATTTTTTCTGGTATTTCCAAAACTTCTGGAGTTCGAGGAGCATGACAAAGATCAGTTTTTCATGGTCTTGAAATTGAATCCTGCCGTGGATTTGGCGGTAGTGTGGCAAGGATCTTCTGCTGGACCTTTTTGTGCTCTCTGAGCGCCCGCGGTGCGTTCAGGAGCCTCGTAGATTTCCTCGTATCAGCTCCTCTGTTGCTCAACGGTGTCCCAATACTCATTTACCCTTGCAAGATAATGGTACAACCAGTTTTCATTCCCAGCAACACAATTTGCAGCGTTCCTCAGAGCCTGTAAACCAGGAGTTCCGCTATCAGTTAGTGAACTGAAATTGGCGGACAAATCCTTTTCCGGTTGTGACAGGCTTGCTAGCTTTGCCCGACCTTACTTAACAATGTCCAGCTTTTCTCGAAAAGTCCGTCTTGAAAATGGCTTTGACAGTAAATCTTCAACCAAATCCATTTCCTCTCCCCCTTCACCTATTGTAGGTTGACAAAACAGCTATTAAATCAACACAACAATATCTAAGCTTGTGCAGCTCGCTACAGATGCAGTTTGCTAGCTCTGACTAGTTCACTGGTTTAAGCAACAGTTTGATCAACATTTATTTTATGCTTCAAGGCCCACAGAACTGATTGTGAAGGCCTCCACGCAGATTTCTTTGACCCTGGCAACAAATTGTGACTGAAGTGTAATTGCTTAAAAATGAAAATACATGTCTGGGACCAGCACAACCAGGGGGCTAGCAATGAAAGGAAATGGACAGACCATTTGGAATTATTTAATATGTATTCAAGGACAAAATATAATTAAAATCAATCTGATTCAGATATTTTTAGGCCAGCAGAGAAGGCTTTGCAGGCCCTGACGGCCCAGCACTGCGTTTGGATAATGGCTGTGATAATGGAGTTTGTGTAGGAATTGCTGATGTTTGTGTGCTGATTTACTATGACTCCAGGTGTGAGGAAAACTGTGTGACCTGCAGTGGCCCTGGAGCCACCTGCTCCAGGTGTAAGGAGGGCTACAACCTGCTGAGAGGGAACTGCATCATTAACGCTGCCTGTTATAATTGTGAGTGGGAACAACCATTAACTACATTAGCTTCATCCACAGGCGAGAGCAAAACTGTAGACTAAAACTCAAAATTAAAAGTAAACTAAGTAAAGAGTAAAACTGCAGCCTTTAAAATAAAAAAATACAGATTTCTTCCCCAGAATAAAATATTCATTTCTCTGCTGTTTATTTAGTAGTTATTGATATTCCTAAAGGGTAGTGTATCCATTTTATATTTTATTAAAATTAGGTAAAACAAAAAAGTTCTAATGTGGGCTAAAATCATCACTTAAATCTGGTAAAAAATATGGCTTACCTGAGCATGGATTGCTGCTGTGTCTGATTCTCTGTGTTCTGTCCACCAGCTGATGAGGTTTTCTGTGAGATGGTGAAGTCCAACCGTCTGTGTGAGAAGAAACTTTACCGTCAGTTCTGCTGTCGAACCTGTCTGATGAACGGATGACCACTTCCTGTCAGCTCACCTGTTACTGCACTTGTTAAATATTAAGCACACCACAGCAGAAGAGTTACCGTTACACTGAGCTAAAATTAACTTACTAGTGAAGTTGTTTTAGAGAGAAACCATCTTGCTTGTGTTATTGTAGGTTTATGCAATGTGTGGATGTGTGGACATGTATGAAACATGTTCAAACTAATGTATAAAACCACTGTTTTATTGTAAAACAGTAAACAGGTCAGTGACAAATCATAATTGACAAGAAAAAAAAGTAGAATACTGTTTAAAGTAGTCTTCCAAGCATTCATCAGGTCTCTCAAAGCATAAATCAGAGCATTTTGTGTTCATGTTGGTTTCATGCCATTTAAATTTTGTTTTGTTTTTTTTGTTTTTTAACAAAAAACAAAATTTTTTGACATTAGATGTCAAATGTTGTAACTTAAAAAGAATGATAAATGTAAACATTTAGGATATAATTAGCATATAAAACTAGTTGATAGCATGTGTTTTTTTTTTTTTTTTTTTAACATTTTTAACAGAGTTAACTATCACGTACCAAGTTTTTAGGGTTATACCACATAAATTATTGTCTCAAATACTGGACTGACAGACAATGGCTCCTGGTGTTCAGTTGTTAGGGAACTAAAAAAATTCCAATAGAGTGCAAGGATTCTAAACTAGTTCTTACCAAAGCCAGTAAGTACAAACAGCACAGAAACCACCGGTATAGTTATGAAGGTCTATGAGTCTTTCTGCCCCTAAGAGGATTATTTAATATGTGCAAAAAGTTAAAGATCTTTTCCTTCGGTGTGAAGTTCCTATTTTTCAACCATTTAAACATATTTACCTGACTGACAGCATTTAACTGTGTTAGATATAGACTTTGACGAGTGTAACTGACATTTTCTGTTAGAGCTTGTGTCGAAGATGAAAATACACTTTCATTGTTCTGCTTTTAGCAGCTGTGGTTTTGTAGTAAGGAAAAGTATAATTTAAGGAGGAGGATGTCCATTGATTAGAATATATTAAACTATTATGATTTTACTATACATAGAAAATAATTGAATTAAATGAAAAAACAAAAATTTAACAAAAAGAAGACAAAAAGACTATAAAATGTTGATTGTTAACTCATAAAAACATGCGTGCGTGCACACACAAAAACACATTCCATTTTCTTCAGTGAAATTTCTAATGATGTCACATGTTGTATGACATCACTGCCACATCAGTGTTTGATAGTAATGATGTCATAGGTGGAAGTGGCATCATCACTGTGACATCACCTCTGTGATATCACAGATATCGATGATGTCACAGGTAGTATGACATTCCTGTCACATCAGTGTTTGATAGTGATGATGTCATAGGTGGAGGCGACATCATCACTGACTGTGACATCACCTCTGTGACATCAAAGTTCTGCCCACCAAAACACATAAATAGAGTGAGTTCCCCCAGGTGTGACACTTTTTGAAGATTCAATACTTAAGTTGCGTTCATTGAACAATAATAATTTCATTTCAAACCCGTGGATAACATGTCAAAGTCGACAGGAAACTCACCGCATTTAGGAAAAATGTTTAAAACCAAATTCAAGAGTGTGGGAAAAAAGATGAAAAAAGGAGTTCAGAGCAGGACAGTGAAAGTGAAGGAAGTGAACATGGACAGAGACGAAGTGCAGGATAAACCTGTTGAAGAGCTGATGGTTTATCAGAAAGATCAACAGATACAGGATGAAACCACGAAACCTGAATCTCAGTCTGACAAGACTTCTTCAGATGAGACAGAGTTTCCTCTCTGTGACGATGGACCCTCTACTTCTACAAGCCTGTCACAGAAGTTGGATAAAGATGCAGAGGAAACATCTCAACAACTCCAACTACATGTAAACAAACCACCTGTGAAAAAACTGCTGCCTTTTCGAAAAGTGTTTAAAAATGTAGGCAAGAGAGTAGGAAAAATGATGGAATATGTTAGCTGCAAGTCTGTAAAAACAAAGGTACCAAACAGGGATAGTGACGTAGAGCAGAAAAAACTGTCTGGAGGTTCGATGGCTTATAAGAAAAAAGGACAACTAGAGGCCACAAGACACAGCTCAGATAATCCTGGATGTGACCTGGAGAAGGAAGATACTGAAACTGGGAAGAATTCTTCACATGAAGATTTTTCTCCCCAGGAATATGGACCTTCTACTTCTAGTCATTACAAGGTGCAGAAAACTGGGAAGAATTCTTCACATGAAAAATTTTCTCCCCAGGAATATGGACCTTCTACTTCTAGTCAACACAAGGTGCAGAAAACTGGGAAGAATTCTTCACATGAAAATTTTTCTCCCCAGGAATATGGACCTTCTACTTCTAGTCAACACAAGGTGCAGAAAACTGGGAAGAATTCTTCACATGAAAATTTTTCTCCCCAGGAATATGGACCTTCTACTTCTAGCCATGTTTCAGGTAAGTACTTGATTATTTCTCAGAAGAAGGAAATACATGGAAGGAAGAGAGGGTCTGATGAGGATGAATGCTCTATTCCTGAGACACTGAGTCAACAGAAAGAAATACAAAAAAGGGAAGAACAAATTGCAAAGTTGACAGACATGAACAAGGAATATCTCAATGTCATTCAGACACTCAAAAAACAGGTGGACAAACTGCAGGAGGAGAAAATTTCCTTAGAACAGGAAATAAAAAATAACAAAACACAGGCAGCAGCGCAGCAGAAAAGCTACGATATTAAGATAGGTAAACTAGAGGATTGGCACAGAGAAGTGACGAGACTCAACAAAAAAACAATAGAAGAGCAAAACCAGACCATGAAGGAGCGGTTGGATGAGATTAACAAAAACAAGATGGAGCTGGATGAGCTCAAGAACACATGTGAGTCTCTAAGTTCTCAGCGAGAAGAAATGGAGAAACTGCTGCATAACTCCCAGCAAACGCAGGCGGATATGAAAGCTGCTACTGATAAGCACATAGACAACCAACTGCATAAGAAGAACAGACAGCTGGAGAAGCTGAGAAGGAAGTGTAGCTCCATCAGCTCACAGCTGGAAACAGTGGAGGAACAGAAGCAAAAGTCAGAGGAAGATCTCAGAGATGAGATCACTAAGAAGAACATGGAGCTCAGCGAGGTCAGAGGCTTGTTCACCTCCGTTAGCGCTCAGCTAGCCCTCACCAAGAAACAGCTGGAAAAATCCGAGCTGATGTGGAAGGAAACTACTGCTGCCCTGAAAATGGAAGCCAGCGAGACACTGAGCGTAATGATGAAGGAGAAGGAGGTGACCTTAGAGGAGAGGGATCTGGTGAAAAAGGAGAGGGACGAAGCTGCCGAAGAGCTGCTGATGAAGCAGAGGACCATCAACAGACTCAAAGATGTGGAGGTAACACACCGCCAGAGGCTCAAAGACCTGGAAGAGGAGAACAGATTCCTCAGGGAAAACCAGGAAAGGCAGAACTTTGTTTTGAAGAGTTTCCACAAAAGCCGGTTCAACGAGAAGGCGAAACTGGAGAGTCGCTGCAGGAAGAGCAATGAGCGGCTGCAGTATCTAGCTAACAAGGTCCAGGTGATCATGGAGCTACAGGAGAAGCTGGCTCATAGGCCTGAAGATGAAGCCTTGAAGCTGCATCTAAGCAAGTGGGAATATAGACAGCTGGAAACCAAGCTGCAGGCGTCACAGGGACGCGCCACTGCCTACGAGTGGGGCTACAAGTGCCTGGAGAAACAGAACAAAGAGCTGACTCAAGAGATGAGAGTTCTCAAGGTGGAGCTGAAAAAAATAAGGTCCATCAGTTCTAGAAAGTCCCAGCCTCCTGAGAAGAGACCAGAGGACCAGTGTGAGTGTGGTAAAACACCAGGATCCAAGATCTCTCCTCTAAAGATGGTTCTTACAGGAAAAGGCTTTCCTTTGCCTCGGATTTTTTCAAGAAAGTGTAAGGTTTTTCCTATAAGTATACCTGATGTCCAGTGTGAGCCCAGAAAAAGATCTGCAGCTCCTTTTTTTTCAAGAAAGTGCAAAGTTCTTCCTGAAATTAAACCTGAAGTCCAGTGTGAGCCCAGGAAAAGATCTGAGGATCTTCCACTGGAACTGGGAGTGAGGGGAAAAAGACTTCAGCACTTCACTTTTACATACTGAAATATATATACACACTGCAGCAGCTGATAACGTTATAAATTTGTCCTCTTTAAAATGTAATAGACTGATACCGTAATCAGTTCTTGCGTTATTGTTTCAGCACTTTTATTATGTCACTAGCATGTTACATTTCAAAGAGGGAGAATTTATAACGTTGTCAGCTGTTATTACGTTACCAACTGCTATATTGTGTGTGTGTAACAGCTGTTAATGTAATAAATACTTATTTTATTGTTTCAGCACTTTTATTACATTATCAGCTGCAACACACACATGCACTGACACACACTTTCACACACACACTCACACTTTTACAAATATTGTAGCAAATGTTAACATAGTGAGTTTGCCCTCTTTAAAATGTGATGGGCTGATAATGTAAACAAGCTTGTGTTGTTGTTTCAGCACTTCTTTTTATGTTGTTGGCCTGTTACATTTTAAAGAGGTTAAATTTATAATGTTATCAACTGTTATTATGGCTGCAGTTCAGTGGCTTCAGGATTGGGTTGCTGCTTTTGCAGATGATCTGATCTTGTTGGCTTCATTGGACCGTGCCCTCCAGCTCTTGCTTGATCGGTTCGCATTGGTAAGCAGCAGGGATGAGGATCAGCACCTTTTCATCCCTGCTGCTTTATTGGACCATGGCCTTCAGCTCTAGCTTGAGCGGTTCGCATTGGGAAGCAGCAGGGATGAGGATTAGCACCTTTACGTCTGAGACCATGGTTCTCAGCTGGAAAACATTGGAATACAGCCTCCGGGGTGGGATGGGATCTCACAAAATCAAGGACCCAATAACAAAAGACCTTAAAAAATAATTTAAGTGAAATTCATTAAGTATTTGAGTCTGCAAATGCCTATATACTAGAGTCCCGGGAGGAAAAAAAATAACTCAGATTGATTCTTTTCTAAACTCACTGCAATTACCAACTCTTAAAGAAGAGCATAGCAGTTAATTGATAGATGAAATAACAGCAAGTGAATTGCTAGATACAATAAGCAAACTCAAAGTAGGTAAATCTCCAGGCTCTGACGGTTACACTGCAGAATGGTACAAAGAGTTAAAAATTTAATTAGTCCCCATCTTATAGGTCATGTTAAATTGGACCCTTTGAAAAATCACAATAACCTCCAAGCTGTAATGAAACAATTATATCAGCTATTCCAAAAGAAGGCAAAGATAAAACTGAGTGTAAATTTTAGACAAATATCAGTCTTGAACATAGACTATAAGATGACTATAAGCTCTATAATTGCCCAGAAGGTTTGAGAAACTCAATCTGATACGAAATGATCAGACAGGCTTTATACACCAACGTCAAACCCAAGATAATCTAAGACGGACACTTCATATTACCATGACAAGTAATGGATAGTCATAGAAATGGAGGCCTTAGTAATTAGTATAGATGCCGAGACAGCTTTTGATTCAGTCAACTTTTTATTTCTTAACAGAGTTTTACACATATTTGGTTTCCATCAAAAGATTATTACAACAATACAAACAATATATCATAGTCCTACAGCAAGGGTCAAAGTTAACGGACACCTCTTAAATAGATTCACCCTGAAGAGGGGAACAACAGCACTTTTATTATGTCACTAGCCTGTTACATTTCAAAGAGGGAGAATTTGTAACGTTGTCAGCTGTTATTACGTTACCAGCTGCTATATTGTGTGTGTGTAGCAGCTGTTAATGTAATAAATACTTATTTTATTGTTTCAGCACTTTTACTTCATTATCAGATGCAACACACACATGCACTGACACACACTTTTACAAATATTGTAGCAAATGTTAACATAGTGAGTTTGCCCTCTTTAAGATGTAATGGGCTGATAATGTAAAAGAGCTTGTGTTGTTGTTTCAGCACTGCTTTTAATGTTGTTGGCCTGTTACATTTTAAAGAGGTTGAAATTATAATGTTATCAACTGTTATTATGGCTGCAGTTCAGTGGCTTCAGGATTGGGTTGCTGCTTTTGCAGATGATCTGATCTTGTTGGCTTCATTGGACCGTGCCCTCCAGCTCTTGCTTGATCGGTTCGCATTGGTAAGCAGCAGGGATGAGGATCAGCACCTTTTCATCCCTGCTGCTTTATTGGACCATGGCCTTCAGCTCTAGCTTGAGCGGTTCGCATTGGGAAGCAGCAGGGATGAGGATTAGCACCTTTACGTCTGAGACCATGGTTCTCAGCTGGAAAACATTGGAATACAGCCTCCGGGGTGGGATGGGATCTCACAAAATCAAGGACCCAATAACAAAAGACCTTAAAAATAATTTAAGTGAAATTTATTAAGTATTTGAGTCTACAAATGCCTATATACTGAGTCCCAGGAGGAAAAAAAATAACTCAGATTGATTCTTTTCTAAACTCACTGCAATTACCAACTCTTAAAGAAGAGCATAGCAGTTAATTGATAGATGAAATAACAGCAAGTGAATTGCTAGATACAATAAGCAAACTCAAAGTAGGTAAATCTCCAGGCTCTGACGGTTACACTGCAGAATGGTACAAAGAGTTAAAAATTTATTAGTCCCCATCTTATAGGTCACGTTAAATTGGACCCTTTGAAAAATCACAATAACCTCCAAGCTATAATGAAACAATTATATCAGCTATTCCAAAAGAAGGCAAAGATAAAACTAAGTGCAAATTTTAGACCAATATCAGTCTTGAACATAGACTATAAGCTGCTATAAGATGACTATAAGCTCTATAATGCCCAGAAGGTTTGAGAAACTCAATCTGATACGAAATGATCAGACAGGCTTTATACACCAACATCAAACCCAAGATAATCTAAGACGGACACTTCATATTACCAAGACTAGTAATGGATAGTCATAGAAATGGAGGCCCTAGTAATTAGTATAGATGCTGAGAAAGCTTTTGATTCAGTCAACTTTTTATTTCTTAACAGAGTTTTGCACATATTTGGTTTCCATCAAAAGATTTATACAACAATACAAACAATAAATCATAGTCCTACAGCAAGGGTCAAAGTTAACGGACACCTCTTAAATAGATTCACCCTGAAGAGGGGAACAAGACAGGAATGTGCCTGGTCACCCCTCTTGTTTGCTCTTTTCTTTGAACCGCTTGCCCAGTATGGCAAGTATGGAAGTGTGACAAAATACAACCATCAAAAGGATATATTAGGAGAAAGAGAGCACAAGTTAGCTTGCTATGCAGATGATGTGATTATTTATCTCAGTCAGCCAACACATTCCCTGACCCAACTGATGCTGACTCTTGGAGAATAAGGGGAAATCAGGATATAAGGTTAATGTAAACAAAACCCAAATATTGGCTAATGACTAAGATCCACTAGTAAAAATAAAATCTCAATACACATGGTCATGGAAAACAAAACCCTTCAAATACTTGGGAATCACCATTCCAAAGGATCTCTTGAAATTATTAGAATATAACTATCCCCCCTAAATAAAAAAAATCAAAGATGACATAACAAGGTGGAACCTCATTCCTTTCCTAAGTTTCAGCTCAAGGGTACTTACTATTAAAATGAACATTATACCAAGGTACTTATTCCAGACTCTACCAGTAGAAATACCTCAAAGTCAATTCAATGAATGGAAAAAAATGTTGTCTAGATACCAATGGGAGGGAAAGAGACCAAAGGTCGGGCTAAAAACCATACAGCCAGCAAAAGAAAAAGTAGGCTGGGGATTACCATCTCTAAAGGAGTATTACTTGTCTGCCCAGATGAAGACTATTCTATACTGGTGTAATCCATATTTAGCACAGTGGAATGATATTGAAGAAAAAGTGTTCTCCATTCCTATACAAACAGTTAGAGCAGATCCTAAATTACACCATATAAACAAGACAGCTAATCAATGGATTAAATTTACCTTGAAAATATAGAACCAATTATTATAAAAATATACAAATTAGAAGGAGATCTTCTTCCCCTGAAATGGTGCTCATATCATTCAGATTGCTAACCAAATACAACGGATTTGAAAATATGGTCAATTAAAGGAATAACAGCTCTATGCATTATTAAAAATGACAAAAAACTATTAAGGTTTGAGATGCTACAGAAAAAACACCAACTCGATAAACACGTTTAGGTATTTACAACTACAACATTATGTCAACACAAAGGTTAAATATATATCAGAAGAAAAATGTAACCTGTTAGAACTGTTAACAAGTACATACAATGCAACTCTTAATAAAGGCAAGGGATCAGGGACTCAAATACCCGATAAAACATGGGAAACAATTTGAAAATGCACCAACTCAATGAACTGAAGAGAATTTAATTGGAAAAATGAAAGATATACCAAAAACACAAATTTAGTGACACTGTCCCCACTTGTTGGAGACAATGTGGCCAACAGTGTGCGAACCACCACCATGATTTCATGGGACTGCCCCAACATAAAAACTTTTCGGACTGAGATACATTACTCCTTACAGGACATTTTTGGAGAAGATACTGCCTTGGACTTTAAAACCCTTTACCTAGGATATGTTCCTGAAAGATGGCTGAAAATGGGCATGTCCTGATTAGCATTTTATTGGTGGCCAGTAAAAACGCTATTACAAAGTACTGGCTACAACCACACAGCCCAACAATTATTACGTGGAGAGACATTGTGGTGAAAATTCATTTAAGATGGAAGAACTAACAGCACATGTCAATCAAAAAACTGACTTTTTTTCTGTCCTCATGTACCCACCACCCTTTATCTTGGTAAACCCCCATCACCCTCTGCATGGGGTAGTGGGTGCGCTGAGCAGCTCCTTCAGCCAGAGACTTAAACACCCTCGCTGCAAGAAGGAGCGCTTTCGCAGATCATTCATCCCGACAGCAATAAGACTCTATAACATAACATAAACATAAACCTCACTGTAGTCACTGTCATTTTTCACTGGTCACTTTTTTCTCTTCACACACACCCTGCACCTTAAGTGTGCATTAGCTATGTATGTGTACATGTGGGTATGTGCGTGGATATGTATGTCCATATATATATATGCAAATATGTGTGTATGTGTATGTATGTAGGTATGTACGTCCATGTATGTATGTATATATGCTTTGCTTATGCATACTTTTTACTTTTTTTCTTACTATTTATTAGCATTTTCTCTCCATTCTGTCAATAATGCATACTGTGTATGCGGATTAACAAATTCTGCGAATTTGTACATTGTGTTGTGTGTTTTTTATTTTTTATAGTTTTTTTTTTTTTTTTTTTTATCTTCTTCAACGGGGCGACACGGTGGTGCGGTGGGTAGCACTGTTGCCTCACAGCAAGAAGGTCGCAGGTTCAAGACCGCCTTGGGGCCTGGGTCTGGGGCCTTTCTGTGTGGAGTTTGCATGTTCTCCCCGTGTCTGCGTGGGTTTTCACCGGGTACTCCGGCTTCCTCCCACAATACAAAAAACATGCTCAGGTTAATTGGTAAACTCTAAATTGCCCGTAGGTGTGAGTGTGAGAGTGAATGGTGTGTGAATGGTGTGTGTGCCCCACGATTGGCTGGCGACCATCTGGGGTGTATCCCTGCCTCTCGCCTTAACGCGCTGGGATAGGCTCCAGCAGACCCCTGTGACCCCGAAAGGGAATAAGCGGGATAGACAATGGATGGATGGATCTTCTTCAACTTTATCTTACTTTTTCTTTATCTGTAACGCTGCAGTAACACACAAATTTCCCCGTTGTGGGATCAATAAAGTTTATCTATTCTATCTATTCTATTCTATTCTATTCTATTCTAAATAAAAAATTATAAATAAAAAAAAAAAAAACAATTGTTGGGCCTCACAAACATGAGTTGTGGGTCTACTGGGAAGCCTAAAGTTTATCTATGAGGGCTTGAACAAATGGTCCCCTGAAACAATAGAAATTCCTTACCACATGGGCCAACAGACAATTATTATTATAATTATTATGATTAGAGTCCCTGCAGCTGTCAAGCCCAGCACGACAGGAAGAAGACTCTGTGAACAGACCAGTTTGCAGCAAAGCAGCCTCCAACTCAGCTGTCGTTCACAACTACCCAGCGCCTCCACCAGGCCACTCTTGGAGTACAAGTGCCCTAATGTCCTTTAGTCCTTCAGTCACACCTGCTTCAAAAGGAAGGGAGGTGAATATTCTTATGCCAGAGATGGCACCGGCAACACCAGACACCCACTAGCCAATGAACTAAAAAGGCCACAGAGCACAAATCAGTGTGTCGACCACAATTCCTCTCCACCACTCTGAGACAAAGCAGCATCACCACAGCCACCGGAGTGACTTAAGAAGCTCCGAAGCGGACAGCCAATGGTCATACAACAGCCGACACTTACGCAATCAGCAGCTTGATTCCTTAACCAGGGACATAGAGAGCTTTAGCCCAAGTAGCAGAGATGCAAACGTCAACGACTACCTGTCTTGTGTTAGAATGAGCATTAAATGGCCCTAAAAGTGCCAACCGCCTCCCGACAAAACATACTTTAAGAGTGTGCAAAGCCACCCAAACCAGATCATTTTCTAAGCCCTTCTGTTTCCCTTCTGAAGTGGTGGAGGCAGCTCCACCCTAAACAGAAATGGAAGCAACACAATAACTCTGTAGGGACTATCTGCATGCTGCACTCCAAACCCCTTTATGGTACCATAGTCTGCACATCTCCATCTTGAGTTCATACAACTGCCATGACACAGCCACCAGACTGACCCAACCAGAAAAAAAGATTGTTTTCCTAATGGTCTCCGGAAAAGCAACCGGACACCTTGATGACGTTGTCCTCCATCTGCTCAAATCTGACATATGGATTTCTGGGTCATAATACTACTATAACTGACTCTCTAAAGCAAAAACACCCGACTGAAGAGACATATGGGACTCAGCCTGACCACTAGGGGACGTATAGCCTATCTTAGGGAGTCTTGCATACAACCCACTGTTGTATTTTTTTTAATCATTGACTGTAACCTGTAGTATGTAGTTAGCAGTTGTAGTATATATTAGGATCTGTTAGTTGTTTCTAAGTGACCACCTTATAATTGAGATTGTTTTGCCAAATTGGTTATTGTTTTTTTTTCCAGTGGTGCCCCATTTACAGTTAATTTTAATCAACACATCAATTAATGTTTAATAATAATTATTAATCATCTTTAATGATTATCAATTCACACTAATAACCAAATTTAGCTACTATTATGCACAACGGAGGTAAGGATACATCCATGCCTGGCCCAACCACCTAAACGTCATGCCCAGAAGACCCTAATGAGTGTGAGACAAGCACCAGTGCTCAACAAGGATCCTCTCAGCCTGCTGAGAGCAAAAAGGATCTGGTGGACAAAAGTTCTTAAGAAATACCAGCCGCCTTTGTAATAGATAAAGATAGTGTCAAGGTGCCGGTGATCACCAAAGACGCCATTAAACAGGGGTGTCAAACATACGGTCCGTGGGCTGGAACCGGCCCCTAAGGAGGTTCAATCAGGCCTGCAGGATAAATTAAAAATTGAAATAAAGTATAAAAGACACAAATTTTAAATAAGATGCAACTTATCGATTATCTGCTAGGGGGCATTCTGTTTTGATCAGAGTAGAAGACAGCAGCAATCTCAGTCTGTCACTGACAGCACAGTGGGGGGTATCAATCTGCCATCTGCTGCTTGTTACGACGTTGTTACTACCCCGGTCTCTACCCCTCCACTACACCATCAATAACCATTTTTACAGGAGATTATATTGGATCAATTTTACTGGTCCGAGCCCACGTAAAATAGAATCATTCTTTATGTGACCTGTGAACTAAAATGAGTTTGACACCTCTGCCGTAAAAGAAGCTCTTCGGGAAATGCAACATCTGGAGGGCCAGGGTTGCATTCTGCCGAAGCTGCTGTTGTGCCTCGCCATCATAAGACTGAGTTTCAGGCCTGAGGCCTGAAGCCTGACTGTGAGTGCTTGAACACATGGTCCCCTAAGACAATAGAAACCCCCCACCACGTGGCTCCCTACACAATGGGGCCCCGGGCGTTGCTCAGCAGCGCCCCCCCTACATTTCCGGCTGATCCAGCAGAATACGTCACAGGTATTCCCAGCAGGGGTCCCCCCGGAAAGCGGACTCCGATTGGCTGCAGTGTGTCACTGGGCGGTGACAACACTGAGGTTATAAATACACGGGTATACCTGAGGACGGCGCTTTTTCCAGTCGCGCTGACGGGCGCGACGATCGGAAGCACATCCACTCTCACTCAACCCGCCTGCTCCCACCGAGTAGTCCTTAGTGAAAAGTTAGCGCGCATCTCCAGAAGGCCTGAAAGAAGAAATCCTCGCTGGCCGAGACCGTTTCTTCTACCTCCGTTTGCCGACGGTTACCCCCGGACCAAACGTATTTTCCCGCGGAAGTAGGCGACGACCGCCTATGAAAGAAGGACAGCCGAGAAACGCCGTTTCTCCCCCCTTTCTTCTCCTGTCGCGACCCTCTCCCTCCGAGCCACGGACTGTGAGAGGATACTAGCTAACCGCTAGCCCCGGACCGCCAGCAAAGGACGTGCTGCGCTCCAGATCAACGGAGTCCGGATCAACGAACCCGGATCAACAAACTCCGTATCATCACAACTCCAGCCTGCATCACAGTAAGAGGTTATCTTCTGGGCAGTGAATATTAGTTTTTTTTTTTTTTATTTTTATTAGTGTTTAACTTGTTTTGTAAGGATCGCCGCATCCGTTGCACTGTTTATTTTGTTACTGTGATCGCTGACTGAGCGCCGATCTCTCTTTCTCTCCCTTTCTCTCCCTCTTTCTCTCTCCCTCTCTCTCGCGCTCCGTTTACAATCTTCCTCTGCCTGTTACGATCATCTGCACCTTCATTCACATAAACACACACACGACACTGCGCGCAATTGTGTTTTCTTTGTTTCGGATCACGTGTCGTGGACAAGCCGCCATCTTGTCCCACACACCGGCATCCGTGAGTGGGCCGTCACAGCGAGACCGCTAGTGACGTAGCCTCACGTTCCTGCGCAGCCGCCGTTTTGACACATCATCACGGCCTGGCCGCCATCTTGGGGAGGTCCTGTTGTCCCACGGACCGCCATTTTGTGACCTCCTACACGCACACGCCAGCATACTCGCACGCACGCGCACGCACACACACACACACACATACAAACACACACACCTATATACACCCCCCACTGTAAGCTTGGTTTCATCTGTGTACATTGTTCATCTAGTAGTCTGTTTATTACACGGTTTCCTTAGTTTACTTGTTTGTGTTCATTTAGTTATAGTTTAGCTGAGAATATTAACAACAGTATTGTAAATTGATTACTGATTGTCAATAAACTCGTTGGTGTATTTTAAGAAGAAGTTTCCTGGTATTTTGTCTTTGTATTGCAACAAAGAGCTGGTTGACTGGGCCTGTGAACGAATTCACACCTTCCTTTCTGTTTCCCTTTTTAACTATATGTCTAAACATAGAGTTAATTGTAAGGCAACTATTTTATGAGACTGATTATTATAGTTATTAGTCCAGTTAACTCGGTGGTGCCCCGTTTATATTATCAATTATAAATCAATAAATTGATAAGAATATTATAATTAATAATCATCTTTGATAATTACAAATTCATACTAATAACTATTTATACCCCCCTACTGCGTGCACAACACTGCACATAGAATGTTTTTCTCCTGGTGAGTCCCCACCTTCTGAGGAGACAGAGACGCCCAGAGATAACTACTGGAGTAAAAAACTATAGGGCTAGCCTGAAGGATAATATTGGACCAATGTATACTTGATACACCAGATACATCAGCTGAGTGCAAAAGTACAGACGATGTACTGTCCCGAACGGTCCTGTGGAGTAAAATCCTTCATACTGGTTCGGCACTGCAGCTGCCTAGTGTTATTACCAGAAAAGGTGATGCATTCATAAAAAAGTACAAGATGGACATGCAAAATCTATGGACTCTTTGACAAATTAACATATTTTTTGTAATCACTGAATTTGTAATCACTATTATCATATCTTACTACATGTTTGATTATGTTACAACTTGTACCAAATATGAGTGATCATTGCAATATATACACATCAAGCATTTTTGGTTTTTGTCCAAGTCATTCCCATTTTTTAGTGTTAAGTAGGTCAAAATATGATTCTGTTTTATGACGCTTGGATTACTACAGCTCACAAGACCAAGAAAACAGCATGTGTTAAGAGAGTTACTTGTAAGCAACTGGACTTTTTCTTGTAGCTTGAAGATGTTTCACCTTCCATTCCAGAAGGCTTTTTCAGTTCTGGCCTGATGATTGAAACCAGGAGCTATATCTCTGGATCACTGGGTGAGACTGTAGACCACACACTCATTCCATAACAATAGTTGCATAGGTCAAACTTCAAGGTGTGAAGTGGAATGAGAATCGTTGTGATTATATGATCGAGAGAAAGAGTCCTGCTCTGATGGTGAAGAGCAGTTAAACTTTCTGGGATGAGATCTCAAGGCAGGATGGTATGTACCAGATAAATTATGACGCACCCCATCTCCTCTGTTTAAACCATCTTCTTTTTTGGCAAGGACTTCTGTTAGAAGACTGATGAGAGTGTCACAAGCAGATAAAGCCATATAGCCTGGGAAGAACATTCTGTATTCACACAGTTGTTATCCAAAGATGTCCTGATGCCCTAGACAAAACATTTTGAACCAGTTTTTCTCACCCAAGAATTGTTGTCACAGATGTACTTGTTTTTGTAACTGTATCAAGAGATGTTAGCATATCACCGTGCCCGAAAGCATGACGCGGTTATGTATCTGTTTTGAGTGTATAAGTAAAGGAACGAGGAACTGCTCTGCACATCTCTGCTCTGTGGCTTAGATGTTGCAGTAGCAGGGTGCCCTTTGTACAAAGTAGCTCTGGTGTCTGATTCTCATTTATTCTGATCTCTGACAGGTATTGAGCGAGTTGGAAAACTCCTGACATAATTCTTGGTCCTTCGAACCGGATGGTGGATCAGGGAACCTGACGAGGAGCTCTCAGACCTGCAGACCGTCGACCGCCAGTCACCAGGTGACTGATAAGTCCCGAACCGTGAATTCGGATTCGGGCCGGGGTTAGAACTGGATCTCCGGGGGTCCCTGATCGATCATCCGAACTACAGAGAGCCAGAAGTGAGTACCAGACACGTAAAGAGTGGTGTTGAGACTTTGACCGTAACAAGAAGTCCTTGGTGTTAAGACTTTGACCGAAACGAAAGTCCTAAGTAGTACTTATAAGGAATTTGGCCAATTCCAGAGGGATCAACGTACCGATCTCCTAAGATCAACGTGCCGATCTCCTAATAATCCAGTCAGTGATTCGGAAAGGACCAACGTACCGATCCTAGGTGTGAATGAGAAGTGTGAATGGAAGAGTAAGAGAATTTGATGGGACTAGGATTTCCCTCTCTACTCTACTACCGTATTTTCACGACTATAAGGCGCATATAAACGTCTTAGATTTTTTTCAAAATGTGCAGCGCGCCCTATCGTCCAGAGTGCCCTGTCTGTGTGCGGACGTAGTTGAGAACCATGATGCTGCGGACGTGATAGAGAACATGGGTGCGTTAAAAGGGGGGCTTGTGGGCGTGGCTTGGGCGTGGATCGGGCGTGATTTGTGTATAAAAGAACAGGTATGTGCTTTATGCAGAACATTGCTGTCTTAACAACCCTGAAAATGGCAAAGAGACACGCTTACGAAGCTCAGTTTAAGCTGAAGGCTATCAGCTACACCGAGGAACACGGGAATCGAGCCGCCGCCAGAGAATTTAAAATTAACTAATCAATGGTTCGCAAGTGGAGGAAGCTGGAGAATGAGCTGCGACAGGTGAAAAAAACTCAGCTGAGTTTCCGCGGACACAAGGCAAGGTGGCCAGAGCTGGAGGAAAGACTGGAGCAATGGATCGTCGAGCAAAGAGCGGGTGGGAGGAGCGTTTCGACAGTCACCATTAGAGCAGTAAAGTTAGCGGAGGAAATTAGAATTCAACATTTCCACGGAGGTCCGTCTTGGTGCTTCCGGTTCATGAAGCGGTGCCATTTCTCCATCCGGAGCATTATTGTGAGAAGCTGGCGAACTTCCGCTCTTTCTGCAGCAGACACATCGCCGACAAAAACATCCAGCCGAGCCACATCACCAACATGGACGAGGTGCCGCTGACGTTCGACATCCCGGTGAGTCACACGGTGGAAAAGAAGGGAACCAGCACGGTAGCGATACGAACAACGGGGTATGAAAAGGCTTCATTTACCGTTGTGCTCGGCTGCCATGCTAACGGACAGAAACTGCCGCTGATGGTGTTTTTTAAGAGAAAGACTTTGCCTAAAGAGACTTTTCCAGCAGGCGTCATTATTAAGGCAAACGAAAAGGGCTGGATTGACGAGGAAATGATCAAGGATTGGCTGAGGCAGGTGTATGTACGGAGACCGGGTGGTTTTTTCCACACATCACGAATCGCTGCTGGTTTGTGATTCCATGCGTGCCCATCTCACCGCCGACGTCAAAAAGCAAGTGAAGCAGATGAACACTACGCTTGCTGTGATTCCGGGAGGTCTGACGAAGGAACTCCAACCGCTGGACATCGGCGTGAACCAGACATTCAAAGTGAGGCTGCGAGCGGCGGATGACCGAAGGAGACCACAGTTCCACAAAGACTGGAAGGCAGCGCCGGGCGAGTTACGCCACAGTTTGTGACTGGATTGTAGCTGCTTGGGCTAACGTGTCTGCTGGCACTGTTGTTCGAGCTTTTGCTAAACCCGGCATCATTTCTGGGGAGCCGCACGGCACGGACTCTGACTCTGACAGTGAGGAACGTGAACCTGCCATGTGTGATTTAGCGCAGCTGTTCAATTCCGATACAGAGGATGAAGACTTCAATGGGTTTGAGTGACTGTTACCGGTAATGTGCTTGTTTTAGTGTTGTTGTAATTAACACTTAAATAAAGCACAACCAAACTCAGTTTTGCTCCCGATCTATTTTTAAATATGCACGTGTATTGTCAGGCGGGCGTACGTAGTATATGAATACACACAGGGGCGGACGTGTATATAAAACGTGTATATAAAACCCGCGCCCTATCTTCAGATGCGCCTTATCTGTGTGTTAAATACAATAATTGCACACATAACTGAGACTGCGCCTTTTCGTACGGTGCACTTTTTCGTCCTAAAATTCGGTACTATTGTTTTTTGTTTTATTTGCAGAAAACCCACGTATGCACGGTAAATTGAGTAAGCTCTTCCCACATCGTATTAGTCGATGTAGAAGCTTGGGAGAGGAACTTCACTCCTTTTACTTCATGTGTGAGACATTTTCCTGCAAACAACCATAGTTATTGAGTACTCTAATCATAGTACGTCGGAGAACTGTAATTGGAACAATAGTACGAATAAATTTTTGGTTTAATGACGGGGGAACAGATACTGTTCAATTATGTCACGTCATGATAACGGGAATCACTAATATAAGAATTCTAAATCAAACTATACAGCTGATGAATTAATGTTCAAAATAGACCTTTATAGTATTGACTTAATATAAGTATTAAAGAAAAAGATATATATATATATATATTAATGTTCAAAAATAGATATAATATTGATTTAATATAAGTAAAAGAAAATGGGGAACGGAAGTAGTGTAGATTGTACTGAGGATGTTAAATGGATGGAACAAAGGTGTCCAGGAAGTGGAAAAATTGCATTAAAATGGAAAAAAAAAATTGATTTTAAGGGAGAATTCAAAACACGAGAAGGCGAATGAATGATCATTATCTGTATGATCAGTCTAGGATTTTTGACGACCCGCCATGGTTAGCCAGACTGAAAGTTTGTTATTTTACTCAGAAAAGGACAAGTACCGGTGCGGTTGGGAGAAAACAATAGTTTTCCCCTAATACGCGTGTGAACAAGAGACTCCTTATCTGAGACATTCATATATATGTGCAAATATGTGTCTGTTTGTGTGTGTGTGTGTGTGTGTAGGTAGGTATGTACGTGCATGTATGTATGTATATATGCTTTGCTTATGCATACTCTTTTCTTACTATTTATTAGTATTTTTTCTCCATTCTATGTCCATAATGCATACTGTGTATGCGGATCAACAAATTCTACGAATTTGTACATTGTGTTGTGTATTTTTTTTTTTTTTATTTTATTAATTTATTTTTTTATATAGTTTTTATCTTCTTCAGCTTTTATTTTCTTTTCTTCATTCTGTAAGACTGCAGTAACAGACAAATTTCCCCGTTGTGGGATCAATAAAGTTATCTTATCTTATCTTATCTTATCTTAAAGCGGCAGCACTCTCTGAACCCACAATAAAAATCAACACACTTGCATCACAAAACACTGAAATTGACTCTGAAATCTTAAAAGACTCAATCAAAAACAACAAGCACCGGTTGCTGAACAAAAAATTTGGCACAAAAGAGGCGCTAATTTGAAAAACGATATCTACTACATAAATGATAAACCCATCCTACCCAAAGCATTACATCAAACAGCGTGCTTAGTGAGCCATGGAATAACCCATGTCTCAACAGGAGGGATGGTAACAATAGTAAATAGAACCTACTATACTATAAATTTTGAAAATTCAGCGAAGACATTTATATCAAAATGTATGATATGCCTAAAAAACAACTCACAAGGTCAATGTCGACCCAAGAGGGGACATTTTCCACAGCCACCACATCCATTTCATACTATACATATGGATTTCATAGAATTAAGTGATTCCAAAGAAGGAAGATATGCATTAGTAATAATGGATGTATTTTCAAATTGGGTGGAAATCTATCCAACCAAAAGAAATGACGCCATAACAGTAGCAACCAAACTATGTAATGATTATTTTCGTACATATGGAATACCGAGACTTATATGATCAGATAACGGTACCCATTTTGTAAATGAAACCATAACTGAAGCAGGAGAAGCATTGGGTATAACATTAAAACATCATTGTGCCTATCACCCTCAAAGTGCAGGGCTGGTAGAAAGAACGGATGGAACTATTAAAAAAAGATTGAGAAAAACAATGGCTAAAAACTAATAGACCATGGAATGATTGTTTGTCGTTAGTCAAAATGTGGATGAGAATTACTAAAGGAGAAAAAGGACTAACACCATTTGAAATAGTGCATGGCCGCAGTTTTCCTATGCCACACTTTAACTCTGATCTGGTGAAATCTGATGAGGAACACACATTAGCAGACTACATGACTAAATTATTGAAGACTGATGATGTACAAATACAAAATCAAATACCTAATGATCCTGTATCGCCCTCTAAAAACAGGATTCACATTGGAGACTGGGTGTTGGTAAAGACAATTCATAGGACGAGGTGGAACAGCCCACGTTGGGAAGGCCCGTTCCAGGTGCTCCTGACGGCAATAAAGATAAGTGAACGAGCCACCTGGATACACCTATCACACTGCAAACTGGTAACTGAGGCAGTTAAGGGATTGTCTAGTGAGAAAGTCTAGAGCACTCACAGGACGGCTTACTGGACACCACACAGGGCTAGCCTGGTGGGTCTGGGGGCACAGACCGAGTCTGGTACTGTGAGCTAGTGAAGAACACATCGTGGACGCCCCAACGGGCTAACCCACCCTAGCGGTTCCTGCAGGTAACTGTTCTCTCGAATGTGATGATTAAAATGGCATCACCTATTCTTCTATTGTCTCTACTCACCCTGGTCTCACTAATCACTGGACAAAATGTGCCTGTACAAACAAAACAAATAATTAAGAAATCTATCTCCCGTCATAGAAGAACAGCAGACTGGTGGTATACACCGTCAGAATTGGGCATGCCTGAAAAATGGTAGCATAATAGATGGTATCATTGGCTATTGTCTACTGTACGGCATATAAATAAAAACACTTCTTGCCTAGCCTGCTTTCCTCATCCCATGACTGAAACTGACGTGTTAGCCCAAGATGCTACTCCAGCATCTGAAGCTTTTACTTGCTGTGTGCTAACTTTGTCCGCAGACGTAATCCACAGCGGCACTAAGGAGAGCTGGAACGAATCCGGCTGCGTGGCTGCAGTGGACGGCAGCTCCGCTTTCTCTAAACACTTCAACAAAACTGTTTGCAAAAAATTATGCACCCTGCGGTGGCATTTCCCAGATAATTCAACAGATTCGGGAATTAGATCCCAGGCCGGTCGAATTCGATTCAACGCCACCGTGCCCGCCTAGTGTGTATGTAGAGGTACTAACCAAACATGCTCTCAATCAGACAAATGCATCAATTGTACGTATCCCCCTGATATTAAGTTTTTAGGAGTAGCTAGATGTCATAAAATTGAGGCATGTGAAGGCCTAACTAACAGGAGCACTTTTCCTGCATGAAGGTAAATATTGTGCTCCCGGGATTCTCGCCCGTTAATGTAAGTGTAGTAGCATCTACACCGGGGCTGAGCACAATAGACGGTTAATATTGGATTTGTGGCAGACAATATTACAGCTTTTTACCACCCACGAAAAGGGGTGGTAAAAAGATTACCGTGTCTCTTTAGGTGAAAAATGGGGCATTGGTTTATTCCCTTGGTATGGAGTAACGTTCCTCGCCGACCATTTAGACGATCTATATGCTTACATGACAGCTAATACTAATACTCTACGGGCAAATGCCCAGGCCAACCATAGAGAAGTAATTATGCAGCACCAAATGGTATTCGACTTTTTGTTTGCAGCTGAAGGAGGAATGTGTGCTACTCTCAACATTACTTCTGATTTATGTTGTGTTCTAGTTCCAGATCCTACAGACAACATTACTAAACTTAAAGACACCCTTGAAGCTATAACCTCTCATTTCAGACCAGCTGCCCATGCAGGTACCAGTGCTATGGACTGGCTGACTACCACTCTCGGACCATGGGGGGTGATGTTGTTCCAAATCCTGGTGCCTGTGTTTGTGATACTATCCCTAAGCAGTCTGTTTTTGCACAATCCTGCTGACCTGTGTTAAAGCGTTGTTGCTGCGCTGGGTGGGCACTACTATAGGCCAATATATGTTGCAGCATGAGTGTGCTTATTCTGCAGTACAACAGGATGTTCCTGCAGAAGTTGGTCATATCCCAATCTCTGATAGTAAAGATTCGGAGGACATCGCTCTCCATAACCTCCCTGATCTATTCCCAGATCCTGAATATTACGAGAATTAAAAGACTGAAAACCCTCTGTGTATGCACTCCAGTATAACCAGTCTCATTGCAGTGCAAGTCCAAACAGCTGCAACACCAACCGCTCCATTGCCTCACGATGACACGTACACACCAGGAGGTGTAGACTCGTCAACGGATTCAGAAGAAGAGGCAGAAGAAAGTGTGTGAAATGTTACGGGAAAATAATAATGAAGTTATAACAGAAAATCGAAAGAAGTTGTTATATACCGATGACTCTTATTTATCCCTGATTTCACAACAATGGACATAATATATTAACTTGCAATTTTTATGTTTTATGCTACTCATTGTGTTTATTCCTCGTTCTTCGATGCTTCTATATGTCTTTTATGTTTCTTTGATATTTCTTTTATGTTTCTTGTATATTTCTTTTTATGTTTCCTTTATGTTTTTTATGTTTCTTATGTTTCTCTCATCATTATTTTCGACTGTGAAATATTACTTTTAATCTGTTCTCTGCATGTAACAACAGGAGGGACTGTTAGAAGACTGCTGAGAGTGTCACACGCAGATAAAGCCATATAGCCTGGGAAGAACATTCTGTATTCGCACAGTTGTTATCCAAAGACGTCATGATGCCCTAGACAAAACATTTTGAACCAGTTTTTCTCTCCCAAGAATTGTTGTCACAGATGTACTTGTTTTTGTAACTGTATCAAGAGATGTTAGCATATCACCGTGCCCATAAGCATGACGCGGTTATGTATCTGTTTTGAGTGTATAAGTAAAGGAACGAGGAACTGCTCTGCGCGTCTCTGCTCTGTGGCTTAGATGTTGCAGTAGCAGGGTGCCCTTTGTACAAAGTAGCTCTGGTGTCTGATTCTCATTTATTCTGATCTCTGACAGGTATTGAGCGAGTTGAAAAACTCCTGACACTTCACAATCCAGAAAAAGTAGTTTTCTGTCTTTGGAGTCCTCTCTGGTCAACTTGATGTAACTGTTGACTTAGTTTATGTGTTTTGTGAAGGCTTCTACTTCCTGGCTTTTGATTTTGCAGAATATATCATCCACATATCTAAACCAGTGGCTTGGTGTTGCTCCTTTAAATGAGGTCAGTGCTTGGTTCTTGAAGTTGTACTTGAAGTAGGTGGTGGTGAGGCAAAGTTCCAGGAGGGAGCAAATCTGGTCTGGGGTGAGGTTGGTTCTCATGTGCAGCCCTTTGTCCTGTTGTGGTCTGTTTCTAACAGCCTCTACTGCTTCTGTTATGGGGATGCAGGTGAACAAAGATGTGACATCATATGAAACCATAGTTTCATCTGGGTAATCTTGTCGGTGAAGTCCTTGAAGTTCTGAATGTGATGTGGGGTTTTTCCAATTAAAGGAGACTGAATCGTTGAGAGTTTTGCAATGTTGTAACAGACAGAATTGATGCTGCTAACAATTGTTATGAGGGGGGCCCTTTCTTGAGAATCTTCGGGAGCCTGTATATGCATGGGATGGTGTCCCCTGGGTAGAGTCAGTAGTACATATGTTGGTCGATGGGTTCCGTATGTCTCAGGTCTTGTAGGCAGTGGACAACCTTTTTCTTGTAGCACTCTGTTGGGTCTCTTTTCAGCCTTTTCAGAAGTGTTAGTGTCACTGAGTAGATCATCTTTGAGTTATACTCAGTTTTGTTTAGCACATCTGTGTAATTTCCTTCATTTGCTGGTAATATGTTAATATTTTCTTACTTGTTCAGAGTGCAATGGCTTTCCTCTCCGGGTAAGTGAGAGTTGACCTTTGCAGTCGTGAGCGCCACAGACACCTTTATCCTGATTTGCTCTGCTTCAGCATGAGGTGTCCTGTTGTTTCTAATGGCTGATAACTTCAACTGTGGGTAGCTGATGTGGTGAAATGGAAAAGTTGAGTCCTTTAGCTAAGCTATCTTTCTTTGCTCTTGTTGTGTTGTGTGACTTGTGCCTTGATGACCTCTTCTATAATGGTTGTTAACTGTGCTGTCAGTTGTTTGAGAATCTGGTTGCCCTTCTGTTTCAGTAAACCCATAGTGACGTGTACCTGTCGTATTCTTTCACTAAGGAGTTGTTGTTGTGCTCTGTTCTTCTAACAGTGCGCCCAAGGCGTAAGCTTTTTGGGACCAGTCCAGACTGACTGCATCTGAGTTTGAATCAGAGGTGGTTTCTGTAGTCTGCTTTCTTCCTTGAGATCTTCTCATACTCCTGCACCAGTTGAAGCGTGTTCCTCCCAAAGTGCAAAGCAAGCAAGTTATTTAGTAAAAATTATAACAAATGACATGTCAAAGTCGACAGGACACTCACCGCATTTGGGAAAAATGTTAAAAAACAAATTCAAGAGTGCTGGAAAAAAGATGAAGAAGTAGTTGAGAGCAGGTCAGTGAAAGTGAAGGAAGTGAACACAGACAGAGACACAGTGCAGAATAAACCTGTTGAAGAGCTGATGGTTTATCTGAAAGATCAACAGATACAGGAGGAAACCACCAAACCTGAACCTCAGTCTGATAAGACCCTGGACCCTCCACTTCTACAAGTCTGTCACAGAAGATGGATAAAGATGAAACTGATGAGCTAACAAAAGATGCAGAGGAAACATCTCAACAACTCCAACTACATGCAAATAAACCAACTGTGAAAAAACTGTTGCATATTGGACAAGTGTTAATAACTGTGGGCAAGAAAAGTAGGAAAAATTATGTACTTTGTTGGCTGCAAGTCTGTGAAAACAAAGGAACCCAACAGAGATCCCGACCTGATGCAGAACAAACTGTCTGGAGGATCTTCTACTTCTACTAGTCAACACAAGATTCAGAAAAGTCATGTTACAAAAAACACTTGATTATTTCTCAGAAGAAAGAAATACATGAAAGGAAAAGTGAGTCAGACGAAGACAAATGCTCTATTACTGAGACAGTTAGTCAACAGAAAAATTTGGGAAGTTAAAGAAGTCAAAAGCTCTTCAAAAATCCTGAAAGAGCCTGAAAAACACACAAACAAACAAGTCAATTCTTTCTATTTACATTTTTCTCATAAGATGGAAATAAACGAAAGGGGAAAAAAAACTTGCAAAGTTGACAGACGTGAACAAGGAATATCTCAACGCTATTCAGACAGTCTAAATAGAGGTGGACAAACTGCAGGAGGAGAAAATTTCCTTAGAACAGAAAATAAAAAAATAACGAGACACAGGCAGCAGAGCAGAAGAAAAGCTTAAATATTAAGATAGTTAAACTAGAGGATTGGCACAGAGAACGGACAAGACTCAACAAAAAAACAATAGAAGAGCAAACCAGACCATGAAGGAGCGGTTGGATGAGATTAACAAAAAAAAGATGGAGCTGGATGAGCTCAAGAACACATGTGAGTCTCTAAGTTCTCAGCGAGAAGAAATGGAAAAACTGCTGCATAACTCCCAGCAAACGCAGGCCGTTGAAAGCTGCTACTGATAAGCACATAGACAACCAACTGAATAGGAAGAACAGACAGCTGGAGGAGCTGAGAAGGAAGTGTAGCTCCATCAGCTCACAGCTGGAAACAGTGGAGGATCAGATGCAAAAGTCAGAGGAAGATCTCAAAGATAAGATCACTAAGAAGAACATGGAGCTCAGCGAGGTCAGAGGCTTGTTCACCTCCGTTAGCGCTCAGCTAGCCCTCACCGAGAAACAGCTGGAAATATCCGAGCTGATGTAGGAGGAAGCTACCGCTGCCCTGAAAATTGATGCGAGCGAGACACTGAGCGTAATGATGAAGGAGAAGGAGGTGGCCTTAGAGGAGAGGGATCTGGTGAAAAAGGAGAGGGACGAAGCTGCCGAAGAGCTGCTGATGAAGCAGAGGACCATCAACAGACTCAAAGATGTGGTGGTAACAAACCGCCAGAGGCTCAAAGACCTGGAAGAGGAGAACAGATTCCTCAGGGAAAACCAGAAAAGGCAGAACTTTGTTCTGAAGAGTTTCCACCAAAGCCGGTTCAACAAGAAGGCGAAACTGGAGAGTCGCTGCAGGAAGAGCAACGAGCGGCTGCAGTATCTAGCTAACAAGGTCCAGGTGATCATGGAGCTACAGGAGAAGCTGGCTCATAGGCCTGAAGACAAGCCTTGAAGCTGCATCTAAGCAAGTGGGAATATAGACAGCTGGAAACCAAGCTGCACGCGTCAGTTCGTGGAGAGACAGAACAAAGAGCTGACTCAAGAGATGAGAGTTCTCAAGATGGAGCTGAAAAAAATAAGGTCCATCAGTTCTAGAAAGTCCCAGCTTCCTGAGAAGAGACTGAAAGACCAGCGTGAGTGTGGTAAAACATCAGGATCCAAGATCTCTCCTCTAAAGATGGTTCTTACAGGAAAAGGCTCCTCTTTGCCTTAGATTCTTTCGAAAAAGTCCAAAGTTGTTCCTGAAAATAAACCTGAAGTCCAGTGTGAGCCCAGGGAAATATCTTTCACTAACCTGGAAGTGAAAGGAGAAAGACTTCCACCACCTCACTTTTATAAAATGTACTGAAATATATATAAATACACACTAACTCACACTGTAGCAGCTGATAACGTAATTACAGCTGATAACATCATGAATTTGTCCTCTTTAAAATGTAATAGACTAGAGATAACGTAATAAGATCTTGTGTTATTTTTTCACCACTTTTATCACATTATCAGCTGCGACACACACACTAATACACACATGCACTGACACACACTTTCACAAACACATTCACAGATATTGTAGCAGTTGTTAATGTAGTGAGTTTGTCCTCTTTAAAATGTAATGGGCTGATAATGTAAACAGTTCTTGTGCTATTGTTTCAGCACTTCTGTTGTTGTTGGCCTGTTAGATTTTAAAGAGCTTGAATTTATTAAGTTATCAGGGATGAAGATCAGCACCCCATCATTCCTGCTGCTTCATTGGACCATGGCCTTCAGCTCTCACTTGATTGGTTCGAATTGGTAAGCAGCAGGGATGAGGATCAGCACCTCTAAATCTGAGACCATGGTTCTCAGCTGGAAAACGGTGGAATACAGCCTCCGGGGTGGAATGGGATCCCGCTTCAAGTGGAGGAGTTTATGTATTTCTGGATCTTGTTCAGTGAGGAAAGGAAGTAGGGACATTGACAAGCAGAGGGTTGCAGTGTAAAATACACTAACAGTGTAAAACACCTACACCCACAAAAACACACACACAATCTCTGCCACCAGGTGTATGGAAGCCAGACAGCCCGTATCAACAGGTCCAGGACCTTGGAGCCCTTCACTTGAAACAGTTTACTCTGGTAAAAAATCAATAGTATTTAAAAAAAAAAATCCACTTCCATGTAAAAACCTTTAAAAGTTTGCTTCATCAAACATGAAATAAATATACCATCATAAATACATAGTTTGACAAGTAAAAATAAATAAACTGCACCAACAGTCTTTTAGCAGTTCCATCAAATCCCATTTTGTCTGCTCAATGACATGGGTCCAGACTAAGGTCTGGTCTGTTAATGATCTAACTATGTTTACACTCCAGTGATTAGTCTCCTTATATTCCTGTGAATGTCTGTAGAGGTCTGTAATTGTTTTCCAGTAATTGGTCTGTACTTTGTAGTCTGCAGCAGTCTGTGGTTGTATTCCAGTGATTAGTCTGTAACTGTGCCAATGGAGTTAGCAGCAGTCAGCAGTGAAGAGAACAGAGACTCTGGTGTTTGACTCAGCACGTCTGGCTCATCTAGTTCTGCCACCTGCAACACAACATGAGCACTGATGTCTGTGTTTGGGTTCACGCAATGTTCAGAGGGGGTGGGGTGTGTGTTACCTCTCCGTCGTCCATGACTAGAATTCGGTCTGCGTTGATCACAGTGTTAATGCGGTGGGCGATGATGAGCATGGTGGAGTTGTGAAAGGCGTCCAAGATGGTGCTGCGGATCAGAGCATCGGTCTCGGCATCGATGGACGCCGTCGCCTCATCCAACAGAATAATCTGTGGGACAAAGGGAGTGAACGTGGCTGCTAAATAAACGTCACTCTCTACAGATTGTAGAGTGTACTATGTATAGACACATATCTAAGAGGTAAAAAAAAATAAATAATTCAATTGTTTAGCTCTTTTAGACAAGTGGTTCTTTGAACGTTTTTAACTTAAACGCACAAAAATTAGAGCACAGGCCCATCTGATCAGATTTTTGCTTTAAATGTTTTATAACAGAATGTGTTGGAAACATGTGGTCAAAATTATAGAAGAATGAAAAGGCCTGAACAAAAATAAATAAACAAAGGCCTCACTCAGTGACTCAGTTCTGACAGTAAATGCTAAATATTCTTTTCATTTTCCATTTAATTGCTTCAATTTATTTGTTTGTTCAGCTGCATTTACATGGGAAAAATCCTTTTCCATGTAAATGCAGCGATTATTTGAGTTTCCATTTTATCTGATTATTTTTAAATGTAATGTATGAATCCCCCCATTCAATTCTCTCTGCATTTCCACCTCAGTATATAAAGTGGATAATAATAAAGAATTTTTTTTAGACTTTCCAAATGTTTATATTTCTGAACATTAAAAAAAAATGGTTGGTATGTGGCAGCAGCATTTCAGTCATTGAATAGAATAAAAGTTTGAAAAGAGGAATCAGAAGAGAATAAAAGACATGTCAATTTCATAGACAGACCCTGGATTTGCGGAGTAAAGCTCTGGCCATACACATCAGCTGTTTCTCTCCTACAGAGAAGTTCTCTCCATTCTCAAACACCTCCGCCTGTAGCTTCCCCTCCAGTCTGGAGATCTGAGGAAACCATAAAGTTTTCACTGCACTGCTTTAATGCCATTTCCACCCCTAAGCCACACACACACACACACACACACACACACACACACACACACATATATATATATATATGCAATATATAAATTATGCATATACATATATATATATATTTATTATTATTTACTACTCATGTCCATCCAGATATCATCGTCAGTCCATTTATTTAAAGTAGGTTACAGGTTAGCATTTTTATTGGCATCTGTTGATGCATCTGAAGCTACTTCACTATTTTAGAATATTAGTTTCCACCTTTCCTCCTCTTAGTCGGTCAACCTCCGTCTTTCTTCCTGGTAGTAATGTGAACTTCGACTGATGATGCAGCCTCTTACATTGCATGTTCTGGTTCATTCAAATGTCTATAAACAGACCTGCAGTTGCAGTAACGTTGTGACAGAGTTTAATTTTAATTTTACCAAGTCAAATATACAAGCATCTTATGATGTCATGATAATTAGATGCTTCATGGGTTTCCGGATTTGTGTTGACATTTTTCCTTCTGAAATGTAGACTAAACTTTTATTCCATAGCGTTTGTCATATGGCTGCTTCTTGCATATAGGGCTCTTTCTAATTTTGGCCTGGAATACACATACAGTGTTAATTTGTTGGCTATTTTTAAATATAGTTTTAGTCTTAGTCTTGTGTCAAATGCCGATATTAGTTTTAATCATATTGAGTCAACCTGTATTATTTTTTTGTTTTTAGTCACTAAAAATTCCGGGTTGTTTAGCCTTGTTTTAGTCAAAGAAAATACAAAGTATTTGAGTCTTTTTTCACTGCTTATTAGTAATGGTTGATGGCCCCACCCACAGTATTCAGGTTCAATGCAACAAATGTGCCCTGGAGCTTCAAGTTTTTTATCAGTCCATGTAAAAAAAGAGTGAAAACAGGATTTCCTGGCCATGTGATTCTTTTTTTGTCCTTCGAATTAAAAGACATTGTTTTTTAAAAACTTTTCAGTAAAACATTGATTCGATATTACTGCTTATTAGCAATAATGAGCTGAAATGATTGTTGCCATATGCAATAGACTGTTATAAGGAAAATTCAAATAAAATGTTATGACATTGGTAGGCTGCAGTCCTGCAATCAATAGGAAAGAGATTCACTTTGGTATTTAAATATTCATTCTGCTGAGGTAGTTGCTGTCTGGTAACGACCACACACTCTAATTAAACACTGGTAACACACCGCCTCCTTCATGTAGGTCTTCTCCAGGGCTTCCCAGACGTCTTCGTCGCTGTAATTATTAAACGGGTCCAGGTTGTATCTGTGAGTAGAAGTAGTGGTTAGCTGGAGTTTAGTCCTCCTCAGTGACCCCATGAAGCCCTGAGCTGTCGATTGCCTGACCTGACCGTTCCAATGAATAATACAGGGTCCTGGGGGATGATGGACAGTTTGCTGCGTAGATGCTGCAACCCAACGGCCGTGATGTCCACTCCGTCTATCAGGATAGTTCCTGATGCCGGCTCCACCAGCCTCAGCAGAGCCACAGCCAGAGAAGACTTCCCTACCACAGCAGGATAATGCCAGTTAAACCTAAAGATAAATTCCTCCCATGTCTCTATTTAGTCTGCAGGGAGTATGAGTAGCAGGAAAAAGAGGGAAGGAAAGAGGAGAATTAATGATGTCATGAGTGAGGAAGGACAGGAGGATGCTTGATTATGAAAAAATATTATGATTATTTTGGTCAATACTGAAATCCCGATTATTAAAAACATTACTTTTTAGTTACACAATGCATTTATTCAGCAGGAGTGGCTTAGCACTTTTAGTTAACATGTAAAAGAGATTTACTTTTGGAGTTTACCTGATAGAGGTTAAGTTGTTTCTGATCCTTGGATTCTTGAAACCTAAAGTGTTCCCACTTAAACAGAAGTTTCTCAAACCTTTTCTCAACCAAACAATTCTGACATTTCACTCGTTCAAGCTGTAGTAATGCATTCTGAATGTGCCTCTCTTACAGAAATGTAAGAAATCTGGCAAATAAATAATTTCAACTCCATTCGATAAGTTTGGATGAGTTAGGAAAATACAAATAAATGCACAGCAAAGCAAGAAGCAACTCAGGATAAAAGTGAAAGAAGAAATTGGAAGAATTAAGGATATAATATATTAGTTATATAAGTAGAAGTAGTAGTAGCAGCAGCAGCAGCAGTAGTAGTAGCATTTATTTTGTTAAAACCATTGAGGCCAATCTGTGATTTATGATTTTGGGGGAAATAAAACTGACTGGACTTGACAAGAAGATCCAGTGAATCAAATCTACTCAAATCAAAGTTAAGAGTCATGTGGATCAGCTCCTGGATTGTAGACCTTACCTGAACCGGTCCGTCCTACTATTCCCAGCTTCTCTCCAGGCCGGATGTGGAGGTTGAGGCCTTTGAGAACGATGGGTGTGTTTTGTCTGTATCTCATCTTGTAGTCCTGGAAGGTGATGGCTCCACTTTGGGGCCAGTCCTCCGGAACAGGAGCCTCCTTTCTGTGCTGGGGGCCCTCAGACCTGCAGCCCTTTGATAAGGAAAAGAACCCAACCAGTCAGGGACCGAAGGATGAAACACGGTGCTGAGTTTAATAGAAAGTCATGTAAAATACGGAGGGTTGGATTCACCAAGTCTGACTGATAGAACCCTATTTTACATATCCTGTCTGTAATATGAGATGTTGCATTAATGAGCTGATGACGTGTAATGATGTGTAAGCAAGGATCTTAGAGTCTGACCGTGATGTATTCCTGCTGCCGCTCCACCGAAATGAATCGTGCTTCCACCTCTGTCGCCTGTCTCATCACCTTCTGAACGACACCCGTTAACTGGAAAACACACAAACACACAGCTAGGAATGTGTCCTTGAAAAACTTGACCAGACACCTATAATGTGCCTGAACAGAATATTAGGGCCACTGGAAGAAAAATATTTCAAGAGGTTATTTGTGTAAAAAAGTCAGAATTCTGACTTTCTTTCTGAAATAAATAAAAGAAAATTGTAATACCTCAAAATTCTTTTTTCTCAGAATTCTGCCACAATTCTAATATCAAATTCAGAATTCTACAATAATTCTGAGAAAAAGTCAGAATTCTGACTCTAATCTAAGATCTGCAAGAATTTTCTTTTTTAATAATTGTGAGATTAAAGTCAGAATTCAGATTTTTTTTCTTGAATTAATATAAAACGTAGCCCTATCTTGTTAGTGCCTCTCATCCTCTCCCTTATGTCCACATGTACCTGCATGGTGTAGGATAAGGCCAGGCCTTTCAAAGCTGGAGTGATAGTTTCGTTACTGATCAGCACGATGGTGAGCGACACCAAAAATATCATAATCGAAGCCATGAAATCAATCCAGAAGCAGAGCCAGCGAGTCCCAGACTGAAACAGCTGCAGGTGGTTGGAGTTGATGTCAGTCAGGGACTTGAACCTACAACATGACGGAGGAGGTCAGGGTTTGTTACAAGGACAGACAGGTAGGACAGTGACGCGTTTGGTTGTTTCGGTCGTGGATGTGGGTCTTACAGCTCTATGTGTCTGTCTCTGATGTCATAGGCGTGGATGGTGCTGAGGCCCTGCAGCATAGCCGTGGTCAGGGAGAAGCAGGGAGAGTGGCTGACGTTTTCCATCCTCTTCATCTGACGAATGCTCCTCTGAGAGACGCTGCAGACACATCACTGCTGCTCAGTGTGTTAGAATACAGCTAACACAATTTCACTGGCTGTGGATGCAGCGGATTTTAAAACATACAACAATGTCTGAAACTCTAGTTACTTTTTCTGTTTGCTATCTGTCATTTTATATCTTTCAGCACCAGTCCAGAGTCATGTTAGTAATAGAACATGAATGCAATAAAACAGTTGAAGTTTATGACCTTTTATGTAAATTAAATTTGTCATGATCTGTTGACATGAGTTTCCCTGTGTTATTGGTTTTGTTGTGGACTGCATTGATGTGAGCTCACTAGATCATGAGGGTGAACAAAGATCCCACAATGACCATTGCCAACAGCATCTGGGGCAGGACCAAAGAGACGACGATGATGATGAAGAAAACTGTGATGGCACCCTGCAGCAGATGGTCCATGTAAAGGGGAAGAACGCTGTCCACTTCTGCCTGGTCTTTAGTGAAGCGGTTGAGGATTCGGCCTGATGGCGTTGTGTCGAAGAAACTCATCGGACTTGATATAATCTGAGAAATAAAAAAACAATCATTGTGGCTGAATGTTACTGTTGCAACCAGCCCTGGATCCAACTGAACCACGGTACCTTCCTAAACATGGTGTTGTGGAGCCTGCAGGAAGCGGCCAAGGTGACGTGAGTGTAGAAGAAGCACTTGATGATGGCCAGCGTAAGCATCATGGCTACCGTCACGCCATAAATCTGCTGATAGAAGAGCAGGTCCGGGTTCTGCGAGATGTCGCCATGGCACGATGTCGTCCTATTGGGTGACTGGGACACAACAAAGCACAGCGATGCTGTTATTGGATACCAAAAGTCAACAATGAACACAGAAATTTATTTGTGTAAAAATTAGGGTTACGATTTCTGGTAAATTTTCAGAAACTTTCCATAGGAATTTAAGCTAAAGAAGTGCTTGACGGGGGTCTGACCCTATGAAGGGGGCTGACCTCGGCAGCCCTCTAGTGATTGAGGAGTGTACTTGCACTTAAATACATAATTCAACATTTTTCTTTTTTTAATTTTTGCATAATTATGATTCCCATAGTTACAGCAACAGCTGCTTTATGTTTTTTTGTGGATACCAGCTGTTTCTAGGCCAGCAGAGCACAGCTGCTCAGCTGCTACTATGCTGCATGAGCTATGCAATCCAGCAACTCTCAAAGTTGTGATCTGAGCATTCACTACAATGAGACAAGTGTGGAACTGCTTTCAAGGCAAATGTAAAGCTTGTGTGTTAGCTGCTCTAGAAGCAGCTGGTAACCAGAAAAAAGTGACAATGCCTGTTGCTGTGACTATGGGAATCATGATGTTGGGAGATAGGCCAACCTTAAATTTGGTGAATTTTGCATTTATTCCTGTTTGTTCCCATACATTCGTCATAATTCCCATCGAACATTACTTTGAGCATACACAGAATTTTGCAACCCTATTGGTAATATATGATCCAGAAATGTGAAGATACAGTGGCTTGCGAAACTATTTGGCTCCCTTGAACTTTGAAGAATCAACAACAAGTTGGACACAATCATGAAGTGGAACACACTTTATTGGATATTTTAAACTTTTTTAACAAAAAAACAAAAATTGGGTGTGCAAAATCATTCAGCCCCTTTACTTTCAGTGCAATAAACTCTGTCCAGAAGTTCAGTGAGGATCTCTGAATGATTCAATGTTGACCTAAATGACTAACGATGATAAATGGAATCCACCTGTGTGTAATCAAGTCTCTGTATAAATGCACCTGCACTGTGATAGTTTCAGAGGTCTGTTTAAAGTGCAGAGAGCATCATGAAGAACAAGGAACACACCAGGCAGGTCCGAGATACTGTTGTGGAAAAGTTTAAAGCTGGATTTGGATACAAAAATTTCCCAAGCTTTAAACATTCCAAGGAGCACTATGCAAGCAATAATATTGAAATGGAAGGAATATCAGACCACTGTAAATCTACCAAGATCTGGCCGTCCCCCTAAACTTCCAGCTCATACAAGGAGAAGACTGATCAGAGATGCAGCCAAGAGGTCCATGATCACTCTGGATGAACTGCAGAGGTCTACAGATGACGTGGGAGAATCTGTCCATAGGACAATAATCAGTCGTATACTGCACAAATCTGGCCTTTATGGAAGAGTGGCAAGAAGGAAGCCATTTCTTAAAGATATCCATAAAAAATGTTGTTTAAAGTTTGCCACAAGCCACCTGGGAGACACACCAAACATGTGGAAGAAGGTGCTCTGGTCAGATGAGACCAAAATCAAACTTTTTGGCAACAATGCAAGACGTTATGGATTTTGGCGTAAAAGCAGCACAGCTCATCACCCTCAACATACCATCCCCACTGTCAAACATGGTGGTGGCAGCATCATGGTTTGGGCCTGCTTTTCTTCAGTTTCTTCAGCAGGGACAGGGAAGGTTGTTAAAATTGATGGGAAGATGGATGGAGCCAAATACAGGACCATTCTGGAAGAAAACCTGATGGAGTCTGCAAAAGACCTGAGACTGGGAGGGAGATTTGTCTTCCAACAAGACAATGATCCAAAACATAAAGCAAAAGCTACAATGGCATGGTTCACCAAAAAACATATCAAGGTGTTAGAATGGCCAAGTCAAAGTCCAGACCTCAATCCAATTGAGAATCTGTGGAAAGAACTGAAAACTGCTGTTCACAAACGTTCTCCATCCAACCTCACTGAGCTCGAGCTGTTTTGCAAGGAGGAATGGGCAAAAATATAAGTTTCTCAATGTGCAAAACTGATAGAGACATACCCCAAGTGACTTGCAGCTGTAATCGCAGCAAAAGGTGGTGCTACAAAGTATTAACTCAATGGGGCTGAATGATTTTGCACGCCCGATTTTTGGTTTTTTATTTGTTAAAAAAGTTTAAAATATCCAATAAAGTGTGTTCCACTTCGTGATTGTGTCCCACTTGTTGTTGATTCTTCACAAGAAATTACAGTTTTATATCTTTATGTTTGAAGCCGGAAATGTGGCAAAAGGTCACAAAGTTCAAGGGAGCCAAATAGTTTCGCAAGCCACTGTAATATGAGATCCATTCACGGGCCTCATTCAATACTCAAGTCAATAATATTCAACTCAATGTGGAAAGGCTGTGAATCATTATAAGAGACAACATCATGTCTGATGACTGACAGAGTCAAGAAGGCAGAAATATATAGAGGCAAAATAGAAAGGAAGGGATAAAATGAAGGATGTGAGTAAAAGAGAGAAAGAAGGAATGAAGTAGAGGAAAGTTTCCACTGCGGCAATAATTTAAAAAGCCCTAGATTTCGCCTCATGGCAGTTTTCTTTTAAAAACTAAATCTCAAGGTGCAGGTTGGTTCTCTTTGATCTAATGAGAAAGAATTATCATGTAAATACAAATCTTTCATTCTGCCGGATTTCATTCAGATTATTTTCCTCAGAATTCTGAGATCAAATTTCAAACAAAGAAGACAACCAGAAAAAAGACAGAATTCTTAGATTCTGGTGTCTCTTTCCTGCAGAACTGTGAGACTAAAGTCAGAATTCCAACATCTTTACTTTAATGAATACAATTGCATCCCCCTTGTTTCCAGTGGCCCTAAAACTCTTTCTTAGGGGAGAATGAAGGAATGAGGGATATAAGGAGTGAGGAAAAAATGGAAGGAAAGGAGGGGAAAGAAAGATGGAGGAGAGGTGAATAAAAGATATAATAAAGGGAGGTAGAAGGATAAAAAGAAGAATTGAAGTAAATACAAGTAAAAAGGTGGAAAGAAAAGGAATGACAGAGAGGAGGACTGGAAAAAGGAGGAAATAACTCTAAGTATATCCAGGATCTGGCTCCATGCTCTCACCCCGTCGCCCTGCTCCAGCCAGAAGCTAAGCCACCAGTTACTGAAGGCTGTGGATCCGATCATCAGCACAACACTTAGGACTGTAAGGGAGGTGACAAGGTAGCCTAGAGCAACAAAAAAACACAACATCAACATTAGCCTGGCCTCTGTGTGTGTGGGGGTGTGTGTATATTTGTGTGTGTGTGTGTGGCAGACCTCCAGCTGCCTGGCAGTACTGATGATAGACCTTCCAGGAGACTGCACCTTCTGAGGAGGACTCTTCACTGATTAGCAGGTCACCAGTATCTACAGCAGCTGGAAAAGAAGAAAACAGGTTTAAAATATTCATTAATCATAATTCTCTCATGTTTAATCAAACTAAGAATAAAGGGTGACTGTTGTTTTATCTCACAATTGTGATTATAAATATATATAATTGTCTATTTTATCCCATTACTATAATAATGACATAATTTATGCTTTTTGTTCCATGACCTTTTACCTCATCATTTTGATTTATCTCCTAATTATAACTTTTTTATCTCAGAATGTAGACTTTTTATCCCATAATTATAACTTTTTGTCTCAGAAGATAGACATCTTATTCAATAATTGTGCCTTTTTATCTAATTAATTTGACTTTTTAATCTCATAATAATGACTTTTCTTGAGCATTTTTTTTAACGCTGGTGGGAATGGGCTTCCATACCATTAGTGTCTTGCATCACATTGTGATCAGGAGCTGAGCTCAGCTCAAAGTTTCCAAAAACAACTTCTGGATTGGTTGTGGGTTTTGTTTTTCAGAAATAATTTTTGGAAACAACTTCCGGATTGGTTGTGGGTTTTGTTTTTCAGGCTCCGCATTTAGCTGGACTGTAAGATCCTGACCTTGCCTGCAGAACCTGGATTAAGAAGCAACATTAGCAGAATAACCAGTTAGAGGATTTATATAGACTCACGTTTCTGCCCAGATGCCTTCACATTATCCTTTTCATCTGTCATGTCAAATGCTGAAAAGAAGCAAATGTCAGTTATTACTGCTGCTCATACATTCTGCTACTGAACAGAATTCAATGTATATCTCTGATATTTGTTTAAATTCAATATAACATTAGACAATATTCCATAAAAAAGAAATATTATCTCCTGACTGTATATTATCCACATTAATACCAGACACAGTAGGTTTGTCTGATATTTATTGATCCTCTTCACTCTTCCTTTTTTTCAGAGATTTTCGCTTTGATAAACTGCTGACTCGGCTGTTTGATGGGAAATAAATTCTGAAGGAAAAAGTAACACCTCGAATTACCAAATAAGGGTCAAGGCTACTATGTCTGAAAATGTTGGCAGCGGACAGCAGGAAGACAAAGAAATTAACGCAAAAAGACATTCACACAGACACCCCAATCACACTCATAAGGCGATTTTATGTAATATTATTTTTCAGTATGTCATATGGTTTGACATAGTCAGTCAATGTTTATAGTTTAATAAAAGATTTTTTTTTAATTTCAGATGCACTTTAATTCTTTTCTGTAAGTTAATAAAGCTATTCATTGTTGTAAGTTGGTCCATATTTCTTTCTTTTTTTATATCTTATACGTTAATAAGGATACAGTGTTATGCAGAGGTACTGCTAACAATCTTATAGACAAATGATATGAGATATTTTTTCTTCCATAGGGGGGGTGTGACAGAAAATAACTGAGAAGCACTGAGTTAATACAGGAATTAAATTCAATTACCAGATTTTTCAGGTTTTGCTAAGCAGGACTTTTGTCAGAAAGGAATTAATTGCATTAAACTACTAAACTAATAAACACTCTTGCATTTATTTGGTCATTCAAGTAGCTTCTGCTCCTATATTAAATAAATCTGATGTGGATGTAAACAGCCTCAAATTAAAGCTTGATGTTACCATTTTTATGATCAAATCCTTATTTTTTGGTCATTTACAGTATATTACATTTTCTCTGTGTCTCTGTTTATTTGAAATACCGCAAATGATCCCATGTGATATATTTTCATCATTACACTAAAAACCTGCCTGGGTTAATGATGCCAAGGTGTGTTCCATGTTGTAGCTCAACCTTCTCCAGCTGAACAGCATCTGGTGGCGACGTCTCCTCCTCCTCTTCTCTCTGAGTCTATGAACAGCAACGACATTACAATAAATCACTGGCTTACAAACTACAAAATCCTGCCTCGTATAAACCTTGAGGCTGATGGACCGGCGATGACATTCAGTTCAGGCTTCCGGGTTCGGACAGGGTCTTTAAGTAAAATTAAAGGCTTTTTAGGACATATTATATAAAATTCAATACCTCTTCCACAGACCTACCAGCATAAAAAAGTTCATTCCTGAATCAAACAATTCTAAACAGTAAACAATGAAAATCAACAACAATAAAATTGACATCCCATAGATTTTAGTAGTAGTAGTAGTAGTAGTACTATTCTCAGGTATTAAATGCTTACTACATCCATATAAATATTTATTCACTAAAATCTCATCTGTATCAGTTAGTTCATCATGAATATGATGAACTACAGCAAACAAAGTAGAGAGAAGTCATTTAGTTTATTTCTGGTAAACATTAGTCATGTAAATAGCAAAGAGCCTAACACAGACAATGACGGTACATTGGTGACATAGAGAAGCTGTTTTCTGTTCCAATGTAGAGTAAAGTTGACACTTAATATTCCAGTATACAGTGATCCCTCGCCACTTCGCGGTTCACTTATCGCGGATTCGCTATTTCGCGGATTTTCATAATGCATTTTTTTTTTTTTTTTTTTTTTGGTGCATTGTGTTCTGCATTCTGATTCGCTAAAAACTCACTTTCGCTTCTTGTATCAAAACATGCTACGAATTGTGCTATCATTTTGTCGTCTCGTTTGCAAAGAAGAAAAAGAGCGACAACAGCTGCCTATCACTGTTCTTCTCCCGAACAAACACACCTGCACCGCGGGCTTCAGAAGAAGAGAACACTGCAGAGCGCAGTCAGGATGCAGCGGCCCAGTCTGAAGAGCAGTGAAACGGCCTACACGCGAGTCACTGTATTTGTATACATGTAATAGTTGCTAATTGTAAAAAAAAATAAAGTTTTCTATTTCGCGGATTTCACTTATCGCGGGTCATTTTCGGAACGTAACCCCCGCGATAAACGAGGGATTACTGTATTAGAGTATGATGATGCTGCTGCATTCTACGCTCTTAATTTACACACTGTCTTGGTCACTGATTAAAAGCCCAGATAAAACCAAATGTCAATAAACTATCCGACAAGCAGCCAACTTCACCATAGTTATGTTACTGAGGTAAATTGTTTAAATTAAAAACCCTAACAACCACAATCAAATTCTAGAACAACACACAACTTTTGGGAAATCACAGTTCCTCCACTTTTTAATTTAATCAAAATATTACTGATGGAAAAATTTAACTTTAGAGTAGAATGTGATGCAGAGAAGTTACAAATGTTTGTTTGTATTGAAAATCCTTAAAAGTAAAAGAATTCAGACCTCCCCACCACATCACATGGTGATAATCTTACTTTTAACTGCTCTGTCTGGTAGTTGTTGATGAGCTGAGCGTAGCGTCCGTTAGCCTCCATCAGGGCCTGGTGATTTCCTGCCTCACAAACCTCCCCATCCTCCAGAACCAAGATATCATCACAGAACTCAAGATACTGAAACACATAGAAGAGGAGAACTACTGAGAGCAAGCAAACCCACGACTGAAGTACTACACCCATGCTGTTCTGATTAAGTGATTAATCTTTAGATTAATGAAACCTTTATTAGACTAGTTGTTTGGTTCATAAAATAGTTTAAAACGTTGATCAGTGTTTCCCAAAGCTGAAGATTCAACCTAAAATGTCTTTTTTTGTCCAGACCAACAGTCCACAACCCAAAGATTATCAGTTTACTATTATTAAGAGAATAAAGGAACCAGAAAATAATCAGAGAATAATCAGAATATGGAGAATTTGCTGTTAATGTAATCGTTGACAGCTAATCAATTATTTGAATACTCTTTGCAGCTTTACGAATAACTTGCACTTAACTTGTTTAATCAATCTATTTATTTAATTATTTTACAGCTGCAACAGTTAGGTCAGTTATTGATTAATTGTTTGGTTAATAAAATGATGCAAAAGGTTAGAGACTAAAGAAAAAAGAAAATAGTCAGATTGAGCCAGAATATTTGCACACTTTCTTCTTTAAATTCATTCAAATCCATTAATCAATTGTCAAAATAGTATATAAATATGTATATAAAATGTATATATATAAATAATATATAGTTCTTAAATACACTGCTTGGTGCCACTTGAACACATCTTCAGATGAACCCAAGGTCACAGTGTGTTTCGGGTCTTTCGTCATCAAACACCCTTGCTCGGGTGAACCAGCCGGAGGTGATCAGCCCAGGACTTGTGTCCAAGTGGCCCACTACTCCACGGATACCCCCTCTGGATCCATAGCCATCGTGAGGCTTTTTCCTGCAGCCTCTGAAATGTTTTTGATGGCCCTTATGCACAGCTGACCTTTGACTCCAAGTAGTTTGAGGGTGGAGGGATGTTTAAACGATGTGCTCCAGAGTGGCTCGCTTGTGGCAGAGCTGGCATGCCGCAGTGTCTGCTAAGCCCCATCGTTGCAGATTGGTAGGACTCGGGAGAACATTGTACACTGATTGGATAAGGAACTTGATGCGCTGGGTTCACCTCTGATGATCTCTGACCAGGTGGATTTTACACTGCCCAGCGTACTCCCACCTAATCCAGTCCTTTTGGTACATCCCCACCATTTTGACCTGACAATGTTCCTCCACCTCTGTTCTGATTAGATCTTGGACTATTCGCTGCTTCTCCTATGGTCTGGCTTTGTAAATAGCAGGGTTTGGGGAAACTGCTGAGGCCAGCCTGCCCCACCGCTATGTTTTCAACCAAGATGTTGTGCTGTAGCCATATTTCAGCTCTGGAGATGGCTTTTGAGCATAGTGGAATGCTTCTTCCTGTTTTCACAGGGACACCACCCCTGTGTGCTCTAGGCATCCTGGTACTCCAGGGACTCCCCTTTTCTGTACTGAGGTGTTAATGTAGTGATTCTTCAAGAGGAATTCCATTAGCTGTTGGGAAACTATCTTGAAGAAGATCCTCCTTTTGACACTGAGTAGTGAGATGATATGAAACTGCTCAACCCTCAGCAACCCTTCCCCTACAACAGATCACCTCGATGATCCTCAATAGTCTAACAAGGAGTTTGAGGCACTGCTTGTAGACTCTATATGGGACACCACTCAGGCCTGGGGCGAAGATTGATCTTGCATCCAATCTTGCACCTTGCGGTTCTTGGCCCTCTTCTTGCCCTTCCTTCTGTGCCGCTCTGCTCGTCTGAGTGTGATGAGGTTTCTTCACAGGAGCTCCCTGAGCTCAGACATGGCAACCTTCTCCTTCTCCTTTGGTGCCCTGAACGTGCGCTTCAGGGTTTTCAGTTCCTGCCTCAGCCGCTGGATCTCTCGCTGCTTGGTGCTACTCGGACACATTGTCAGTGATGACCCCCGAGGTCACAGTGTGTTTCAGGTCTTTCATCATCAAACATGCTTGCTCGGCGACCCCGCCGGAGGTGATCAGCCCCTGACTTGTGGCCCACTATTGCACGGATCCCCCCTTTGGATCCATAGCCATCTTGAGGCTTTCTCTGCAGCCTCTGAGATGTTTTTGCACAGCTGAACTCCAAGGAGTTTGAGGGTGCGGGTGAGAGACTGGCCGGCAAAACCATGACACCCCACCTCAACTGGCTCACAGCGCACCTTCCAGACCCTACTTTGGCAGTCCAATACTAGCTCCACTAGTATATATATATAAATAAAAAAAATCAAAGAGGAGGAGCTGGAATCAGAGAATGTTGGACATTTTTTTTCTTATAAATGACTCAAATGATTAATTTGTTATCAATGGTCCACATTCTACAGTCCGTTTAAGGCAGAAGATCAGAAATAAGATCCGTCTGATGAGTGATTTTCATTCACCACAACATGCGATGATGTTTTATAAAATTTTTCCAATCGACAAACCTTCAGCTGGTGTGTCACCAGTATGATGGACTTCCCCTGGAGCTCCTTCTTGATGCATTCCTCAAAGATGTGTTTTCCTACGTGGGCGTCCACCGCCGACATAGGGTCATCCAGGAGGAAGATGTCTTTATTGGAATAGACAGCTCTGGCCAGGCTGATTCTCTGCTTCTGACCCCCCGACAGATTCAGGCCTCGCTCTCCTATCTGTAGAAACAGGAAGAGCTGATCTGATCACATGGTGATATTAACTTACTACTGTTACTACTTTACCAGTGGGAACAAACAAGGCTGGAACATAAAGTAAATAAAAAGCAGGAGAAATCTCACAAGGACTCATTATGTTTACATGATACTCAAAAAACAAATGTGTTCATATGACGGTGGACTTGTAAATGCATTTTGTACATTGTGTTGTGTGTGTTTTATTTTTATTTTTTTTTATAGTTTTTTTATCTTCTTCAACTTTATTTTCTTCTCTTTATCTGTAACGCTGCAGTAACACACAAATTTCCCCGTTGTGGGATCCATAAAGTTTTTTTTATCTTATCTCTTATTTATACATCTAAGTCAGATTGAAATCGAGATCCAATTGGACTTCTCACAGACAATTAACATACACAGATAATGTGACAGAAACAAGCAAAGTAAGTAGAAAAAAAGCATTTATCACTGATTCAATGTAAGTCTGATTATCTAAAAAGAGAGAGAGAGAGAGAGAGAGAGAGAGCAACAGGTAACCTGGATCCTGATCTCAGACCAGTATCTGGTCAGGACCTTGAGTTAAGATTAAGTTGTTTTATATACATTTTTTACAAGATAACAGATAACGTGTTTACATACTATATGTATTAACCTGCTGAGGGGGGCGGAGCCTGTCACTCAGTTGGAGGAAACTGGGACAAGGAGTGAAGTCGACAAGAAGCAAAAATGAAATTTTGAGCATTGCTTGATGAAGCTGCGTGAGGACACCTGAGTTAAAGCCTTATATCAAATCTTTCACAACCTATTAAATTATTCTCGCCTTTAAAGACATGATTAAAGAGTTGGATGCTCCTACCTCAGTCTGATCACCATGTGGTAAAACCTTCAGGTCTGCTCTGAGGCTGCAGACATCCACAACTCTGTTGTATCTGTGAGGGAATTTAAATAGTTTAGATATTGCCATCATATTCAATGTCAATATAGAAAATGACCCTGAAAAAAGCTGCGACTGGTCAAGTGTCAAACTAGAGACATATGAGGGTTCTGATTCTGTTTGATATGATAATCTTGTAAATCAAAGGTGACTCTGCTGTTTCTGACTATATATGAAATAATAATCTACATGTATGTTGCAGAATCAAAGTGTAAATGTTGCCAGTGAGATTTATGGGATTTGAAAGAAATCAATGATAAAAATGTTAACATTCAGATGTAATCAGAGGGTGAGATTTTTTTAATACAATAAAGTAGCACAAAGTTGGCACAAAATATAGGTCCCCCTGGTTACAAGAGTTCTAAAAGCCCTTCAAGTTCCTTGCACCCATCTTAGCATAATTACCATCATACATTGGACTACTCAATTCTGAATTTTTTTTAGGCCTAGTTTTATTTGTTTTGTCACACTAACACATAAATTGATTCAGCCTCTTCTGAAGTCACCTAACATGGTGTGTAGGTTTCTTTTGATACCAGATTCATGACAAAGCCTTTGTGCTTGTGGACATTTTGGATATTTATTGTGACTATGTCAATTTAAGCAGGAAAATACTGGAAAAATAAGCCTGGAAATTCACCTGTGGAATCCAATAAGTTTATGTTGCATCCTATTGTTTATCAGCAGTTACTTATAATTGGTGATAATTATCTCTGTGGTTAGGTGAGGAGTTACCGAGCCTGGTTAAAGGGTTCCCCCATCAGAATGTTTTCCTGAACAGTTCCATGGAATATCCAGGCCTGCTGGGAAACGTAGGCAAACGTCCCGTCAGCTGATACGGAGCCATAAAGAAGGTGCAGCTAAAAGTAAGTAGACGACAATGAGAAAAGCTGGTTAAATCACAAAGATTTGATTCAGAGACAAGAAAGTGAGATAAGGAGCATCATATTCCTGAGTGTCAGACAGTGAAAGCATGAATCATTCTATCCAATAAAAATGTCAAACACAAACGTCAGAGGTTTACAGATGTGGTAAATGAGAATAAAGGAAACCTGGAGAAAGGTTCTAGAGTTGGTTTCTAAATTAAGAGGAAGTCTTTTTCCTGTTGATGCCAGGATATATTTACTACATACAGTATATAACCTGAAGATTTCCCAGCAAGGATGAGAAACACTAAAATATTAACTTCTGCCTGTTGCAGGCTAATAGGGGAATTGTATTGAAATGCAAGGATGTGAGTGAATGACTTAAGGAGATTGTCATTAGAAAAACTCACCTACACAGCGACGGGTAAGGGTGAGAATGTTTGTACCATGTGAACACCAATCCTCTGTTTCATGGACATGAAGTTGTAGGATGACTGCTATCTATAGCCATGATTATAGCTCTGTGCCTTCACCTTATCTGATTTTGTGGACTCTAGTTCTAGCAGAAATAATATGAATAATAATATGGCTGTAGAAATGGAACATGCTAATTTAGTTCCATTTTTTTCAATATTAAATTATGGTCATTATTATTGGTTATGGGCGACACGGTGGTGCGGTGGGTAGCACTGTTGCCTCACAGCAAGAAGGTCGCAGGTTCAAGACCGCCTTGGGCCTGGGTCTGGGGCCTTTCTGTGTGGAGTTTGCATGTTCTCCCCGTGTCTGCGTGGGTTTTCACCGGGTACTCCGGTTTCCTCCCACAATACAAAAAACATGCTCAGGTTAATTGGTAAACTCTAAATTGCCCATAGGTGTGAGTGTGAGAGTGAATGGTGTGTGAATGGTGTGTGTGCCCCACGATTGGCTGGCGACCATCTGGGGTGTATCCCTGCCTCTCGCCTTAACGCGCTGGGATAGGCTCCAGCAGACCCCTGCGACCCCGAAAGGGAATAAGCGGGATAGACAATGGATGGATGGATTATTGGTTATTTACATTATAAGATATTGTTATTCTATTCTTTAAAATTTTTTGAACTATTGGATTGAAAGTTCTTTTTGTATCTGTGTGTGTGTCTGCATATATATATATATATATATATATATATATATATATATATATATATATATATATATATATATATATATATATATTGTGGGCGACCGACGTGGTCTCCCAACAAAAGGGATCAGGGCAACCAGAAGACGAAGTGGAGACAGGAGGTAAAGGAACTCAAAAAACATTTATTGTCGGTGGTACACTCTTAAAACGCAGAACAGTACATGCTCACATTAGCACTAAGATCCACCTCTCAGCAGGTGGACCAAACAGGCAGTCCCACATGTCGCGCTCCCTAGCCCGCACGCAAACATGCCCTCCGGGAAACTCTCCCGCTGCCATTCAGTTCCCCCCTTATAAACAGGTGAGAAGGGGATGTGTGTTCTGTATGCTTAGTGAAAAAAGGTAAATAAACATATTGTTGAACAAAAACAAAAAAGAGAATAAAGACAGAGGAGAAACTGACCTGTTCTAAAATGCTGCAAATTAGTGCCGTCTTCCCGCTCCCAATGTTCCCACAGACACCGAGCAAGGTTCCCTTCAGGAAATACCCGAGTGTTAGTTTATTCCAGTCTAGTAAGCTTTGAGAACTCCTATCAGTGGTAAATCCACCTTTGGCAGTGAGAAGGAGATGTTCCTCAGGGTGGGGGAGGCTTCAGTCTCTGCTTTGGTCCAGGACAGCGTTGCATTTTTCATCACAACAGCCAAGTCACTGCTCCTCCTCTGCTCCAGGTAAGCTTCTGGATTTTGGATCAGCAATATTTTCTGTAAAAAACAGACTTATAATTACTTTATTTAAATTACAAAAAAATAGGACTTTGGCTAGAGCCTCACAAAAGCTGAAGTTTTACAGGGGGTTGTCAAACTGTAACTGTTACTGGTAATGAAAAAAAAAACTACCAAATAATAGCAGATTAACCACCAGGTCTTCTTTAAACTAAAGGTGCAGGTTTATATTTTGATAAATAACCACCTGTTATTATTATTATTATAAATAAACATGAGTGTAATTTATTAAATAAAAAAGGAAAAGGGACAGAAAAAGGAAGAAGACATGACAACTGATGCTGCATGTTTTTCATTTTTGCTGTATGTTATTCTTCTTTCATGCCATAAAAAATATGGAGAAGCAGATGAGACGTTTGGAGTAAATTAAGAGATTTTTCCAGTTTTGCTGAGCAAGATTCAGGAAGGAATTAATTTCCTGGTCCCAAATAAACACCTGATCTGTCAAGAAACTAATAAACACCTTGGCTGTCTTTTGATTATTAATGATAAGCTAACTTTTTCAAAATGTTGAAGATGTTTTTAATGAGTCAATTCATCTTTCAGTTACCAGTTTGTTAACATTCCAAAAAGAGGAGGTTTACCCTCAGCCGAGTCAGAGATACTTCAGCTTCAGCCAGGGCCTTCACACACAAGGGCAGCAGAGACAGGTAGAAGATCGAGCAGTTGAAGATGACGATGACGGTAAAGGCCTGGGCACACAGAGATCACACTGAGTCAAGGACTGGTTTGGTCTAGACCACAGTAAGCAATCTGCACTTCTTGTTTGTGTCCCAATTTCCACAGCAAAAAATAAATAAATATTTTTTTTGTTAGGAATATGTGTTTTTATGAATTAAAGGAGAGCTGCTGAAGTTTAAATTGTCACAGTGACAGTAAGATATTTCAGGTTTGAAATTAATCAATGATGAAAATGTTAACGCCCAGGTTATTTAGAGGGTGAGGTTTAATTATTAGAGGAGCTCACATCAGCGGAGTTTAGATTGAAGCCCAGCAGCGTGTGCGCGGTGAAGGTGAGGACGGAGGAGATGGTAGGGATGATGGTGGAGATACTGGTGTTGATGTTCTGGAGGTAACTGGCCCTCTGCAGCTGCTGCTTCTCAGATTTCCTCAAGTCTTCAACAAACAACACCACACATCAGGTTTTCAGACTCATCTGCTGCAGTCACAGCTTTTAATAGAATAAAGAGGAATAATCTCAGGATTTTAAATCACAGAAGATCCAAGTATGTTCAGTGTTACATTTGGTGGAATTGAGACACGCTGAACCTGTATCCTCTTAAGATGTAGCCTCTGTTTTGGGTTTTTAGGTTTTACTCAAATGAAGTTGTAAACAAACATGGCCATGTTTGACTTACTAAAACAAGTGTTTTTTTTTCTCTCTGATACAACTTTTTATCACAAAACTAGAAAGGTAAGACTAAATTTCTGTTAGTCACTGAAAATATGTTTTTGTCATAGCGTAATGACAGTTTCACAGTTGAACTTGCCAGGGTCTAATCTTTCTGATGAGAAGTTTGTTTGTGAACCATGAAGTTGTTTTGGGTAATAATTACTGATATACTGTTAGCCAGATAATTAGAGCAGCACATATTAGTCTCAGGCAGACCTCACAGATTAACAGCTTAATACTAATAAAAACTTTGAACAAACAAACAGTGAATCACTAAAAGTTATAAAAAGGTAAAGAGTATAAATGGTGTTTTGTAAATGACGGGAAGACAAAGTCCCTACCTGTGACCTGCTTGTGGAAGGATTCCTCCCAGGCGTACATCTTGATGAGTTTGATGCTACTGATGATCTCGTTCATCATGCGGACTCGTCTGTCCATAATCATGATGGTTTTCACCCAGAACATGTTGATGAGCTTGGCCATAAAATACTGAAAGGAAAAAAAAGACAACATCAAATGGCCAAAAAATACTGAAAGGCAAACAAAAATATTAGTCAAAATATAGACAAGCAGCAAATTAACATAAGGTTAAAAATATTGGGTTAATTTGAGGTTAATCTATTGTTTATCTAGTCTTAATCTAGGGTTAATCTAAATTTATCTAGGAATACTTTAGGGAGAATCAAGGGTTAATTGAGGGTTTGACAAGGGTTAATTGGGGTTAATCTATGTCTAATATCGGGTTAATGTATGGCAAATCTAGGCAGTGTACTGTTACAAATTACAGAAGATTATTTTACAGAAAAGACTTGTTGGTAGATGGCACAGTAAAGGCTCTCTGCCTTTATTAATCCCATACACCTTTATTTTAGTGTCCTGACAGGGTGGTCAGGATAATTAAAAAAAAAAAAACATGCATTGGAAAATAGCTGTAACTGAAATTGTCTGGTAAACTTTCACATAGCATTGTTAGCGTTATGGTTTCAATTGTAGCTCTGGAGTTTTTGTAAAGGCTATAAGGAGCATTTTTAGGTGCACACCTGTAAGAAGATAAAGGAGAAGAGGGTGGCAGCTCCAATCAGCGCGGTGTAGCCCAGGAAGAAGCACGAGTAGACAATAGACAGACAGAGGGGCAGCGGACTCAGCAACACGCTGCCATACAATAAAGCGTTAAACATCTTGTGGCCGTCAATCGTCAAAACATTAAGCATCTAGTTCAGAGAGAAATAGAGAGGGAGAAAATTAAGGTTGAAATACAAAGTGAACCCTGTTAGGGTATTGATCATCGTCTAATACACACTCATAGTCATTTTATCATCACTTTAAAACCTCAGTACCATCAAGTACATTTTTTAAAATGTTTTGCCGTTTTCTTTCCAGTTGCTAATGCACTGAAATGACATTAACATTGTTTGATTGACAACTGAAAAACAGAGAAAAAACTCTTCTCAATTCTCCAAAAGTCTAAACACATTTTCTGCTCTACACACATTTTGTAATTCAAAATGTATCTTTTTAGATGCACTGAATAACCTGACATAAAATCACACATTTGACAATAAAAACTGCAACATTTATTGACTCCACATGAGCTAGTTGGCCAGTAAGTAACACCAGACCTATGATAAATCTTTGTCCATTTTTCTGTATAGTGTAACAGCTTAGACATGTTTCTGTTATATGTGTCTATAAATAAATAAGTTTAGGCACAGATTCTATTCTGTTCGGTGATAGTGCTGGGATTTCCTGAGGGTCTGTGAATGCATCTGGGAGTCAGATCTGTGTTAATGTGAGGAATAAAGTGGCAGCTAAACCAGCTAATGTCTTAGCGTGTGGTTTTTTAAGAGACATTACAATACCTTAGGTATGTCGATGCAGGAAGAAACGGAATAACGGAAATTTTGATTGAAAAAGATATACACCATTGTACCATGCGCAGCTATATCTAAATACTGAGGTTGGTCTGACAAGCGGCCAGAGAGAAACAAGAGGAACACACAGATGCTGCCTGATTTATAAATCAAAATATTGAGTATTTAGCAGTTTGAGCGTGTGGTTTTCTGAACTGTTTTAAGTATTTTGATAAAACCAGCATAGTTTGCAAAATTGTGTTTTATTTATGTATATGCACTATTTATTTAACAGTACCATGTTTGTTTGGTTTTTTTTTTTACAATAATTCATACTTCCTGCGAGCTGTAAGAGAAGAATCACACATGCCAGAGGTCATCTTAGATAACGCAGTTATCACCTCTCCCATGGACATGTCGCCGTGCACTCGTAGAGAGATGATCTTCTGGAAGGCCACGACAGAGAAGGCTCCTTTCAAACGCACCGCCGTCCTCAGGTTCAAGGCCCACATCAAGGACAACAGGAGGTTCCTGGAGAACTCTGACATGAACAGGGCCAAGGACAAACCCACACCGTGAAACACGCTGGCATGCTGTGGGTAATCCACGTATTTCAGGATCTTATTGACCAGGAAGGTCTGATGGGAGAGAGACAGCAAGCAACATTAAAGCTGCAAACACTGCAACTATTTAGATAATCAATTAGAGTCATTTATAAGAAGAAATTATCCAAATTCTCTGGTTCCACATTGTAAAAACTGTATGTTCAACAACAAGTGAAAATATATTGTTCACTGACACATTACATCACTTAGCAATGTTGGTCAATCAAATGCAATGAAGAAAACATACTTGTAAACATTCTTGTTGATATTTAGGAGGTTTAGGGTGTGAACTATGTCTTATCTATCTGAACATCAACTTTACTATATAAGTTAGAATATAGCAACTTTATATATATATATATATATATATATATAAATCTCTCTCTCTCTCTCTGATACATATATACTTTATTTACAGTAAATGGCTGTTTTTATAAATCAATACCTCAATTCTTCCTAAATTCATATCCTTATTTCAAACATTCTTCCTGTAGATGATTTATATGTTTTAATCAAAAATTATTTACAGTGAATGAAAGCGGGACAAAGTTATGAGGAAGCTTCCATGAAAAAAGGGCTAATATATAAAAAAAAAAATAATGATGTGGTGGCAACTCACTGGACCCAGAATCACCATCGCCATTCCAAAAAAACCAGCAAGGATGGAGAGAATCAGCCTAGTTCTCTGGAAGCGAAAGATCACTCGAAGTAAAGAGGCCTGTTCCAGGCCAGACCTCACCACCTCTTCATCCCAGAGTCTCTGGAGTCTACACTCACACACACACACACACACACACACACACACACACACACACATACACAATCGCACATCCACAATAAATGAGCATTACCACTTTCCCTGCTGGATTTTTCTTCTCCTTTCTGTTTTCCTTTTTCAGATGTGAATTTCTTTTCATTTTATTGACTATTAATGTTTAATAGTTTTGTAGTCGACTATTTAAGTTTCAGATGACTAAAAGATATCAGTTACAGGTTTACCACATCATTTGCCAATAAAACAACTATGGAAATTAAACAAAAAATAACAAAAACATGATATCTGTTGATTTGCTCCAAAAGGGCTGAAGCTACCCAAAAGGCACTACAGCAAGGGGAAAAAATAACAAAGATCCTCTGTATGATAGAACCTTAATTCTATATTTAATTATATAAATATATATATTTTGATTATAGTCAGATAATTAATATAGTACTTACTAGGCATATACTAGGCCTATAGATATGACAACATATAGTTCCAGACATATTATAATAATAAATAATATTGTATGTAATTGATTATGTTGCTAATTTAGTATATATAATAGTAAACATATAAAAGCATTGTGGTTATTTGTTATCTTCTCTTCTGATTTTTAAAGTATAGAGACAATGTCAAATGTCAAGTGGTGTAACCCTAAAAACTTGGTACCAGATAGTTTAAATCTCTTAAAAATGTAAAAGTTAAAAACACATGCTATCATCTAGTTTTATATTCAGGGTGGATTAAATATTTAAAATTTATCATTCTTTGTCTGTTAAACCATTTGACTTTTTGTGTCAAAAGTTACACACCATTGTGACACAAATGGAATTTTAAATGACAAGAAGCCAAAATGTTTGTTTTGAGAGAACTGATGAATGCTTTTAAAACTGTATTTTGAAAGGTTTCTGATTTGCCATCCATCCATACATTGAACTTGAACTTTCTGAATTTATTTTCACAGCTGTTCCACATATGAACCATTTCAGATATACAGTTTGCTTTTTGTTCATGCTTTCGGCTTTTTTTTCAGCTTTTCGTCCAGTGATGTGCCATATCTACGAATATTTTGTAACTGTGTGAAAAGTGGCTTTGGGGGCGTGAAGAGTGTCAGACCTTTTTCCGCTTTCATGTGCTGCATCAAAAGGAGACAGTTTGAGGGAGCTGAAGTCCAGTTTATTCCTGAACATGGCCCATATCATCGGGGTCATCCAGGCGAAGGTTGTGAAGGACAGGAACCCTGCATTGTCCACAGGGTTGGACCTGGGCATGAGAAATATCCAATATAAGAAGTATTTAATAGCATCAGAGGTGGACAAAATCCAAACTTAAAACGTGTAAAAGTCCTGAATTCAATATTTTACTTTATCCTCATTTCCTCCTTGAATTTTTAACCTTTTGACACCTTCGGAACAAAAACATCCACAAACAAACTGTTATAAAATCATCATACAGCACTGATGTCTGTGTAGATTCTCACTCATCCAGGTCATTGTAGTGTCAAAGTTGTAGTCTGTGTCTTACTTTCACTGCTTCTGTTGTGGGGATGCAGGTAAACAAGGATGTGACATCGTATGAAACCATGGTTTCATCTGGGTCCAGTTTTAGTTTGCTGATCTTGTCGGTGAAGTCCTTGGAGTTCTGGGTTGGATGTGGGGTTTTTCCAATTAAAGGAGAGTGAATCGTTGATAGGAGTTTTGCAAAATTGTAAGTGACAGAATTGATGCTGCTAACAATTGGTCTGAAGAAGGCCCCTTCCTTGTATATCTTCGGGAGCCCGTATATGCATGGGATGGTGTCCCCTGGGAAGGGGTTGGTAGTACATATGTTGGTCGATGGATTCCGTATGTTTCAGGTCTTGTAGGCAGCGGAGTCTTTTTCTTGTAGCACTCTGTTGGGTCTCTTTTCAGTCTCTCGTATGTGTTAGTGTCACTGAGTAGATCATCTTTAGTTATACTCAGTTGTGTTTAACAAAACGGTGCATCTCCCTTTATCTGCTGGTAGTATGGTGATATTTTTGTCCTTGTTCAGAGACGCAATGGCTTGTGAGTGAGATTTGACCTTTGCACTTGTGAGTGCTGCAGATACCTTAATGCTGATTTGCTCTGCTTCAGCATGAGGTGCCCTGCTGTCTCTAATGGCTGACTCTGTGGTTGTGATAAGTTCAACTGTGGGTAGCTGATGAGTTTGAATCAGAGGTGGTTCCTGTAGTCTGCTTTCTTCTTCACAGATGTCTGTGTAGATTCCTACTCATCCAGGCCATTGTAGTATCAAAGGAGTTACTTGTAAGTATCCTGCCTACATACCATCTTGCCTTGAGATCTCATCCAAGGAAATTTACCTGCTCTTCACCATCAGAGCAGGACTCATTCTCTGTAACCACAATGACTCTGATTCCACTTCACAACTTGAAATGTGACTTATGCGACCATTGTTATGAGAGTGTTGTTTACTGTTTCACCCAGTGATCCAGAGATATAAGCTCCTGGTTTCCAGCATCAGATCAGAACTGAAGAAGCCTTCTGGATAGGAGGTGATACGTCTTCAAGTTACAAGGAAAAGTCCAGTTGCTTACAAGTAACTCCTTTGACATCATACATCACTATTTCTTAAGAATAATAAATGTGGTTGTAGTTGGAAGTCAATAGAAAAATCCAGAACTACATTAAAAATACTGATGCAATCAAATCAATTTAGTTATTAAACTTTGATATATCCATCCTTCTACCATTTACTATATGGAAGAAAAGATTTTTTTAAATAACAAATGAAAACTACGAATATAATAGATAAACTGGGTTTCAAACTGGATTTTAAAGGGTTAAAATCCTGAAGATTACCTGTTCCTTTGTTTTGAGCAGGACATTGTTGTTTAAAGAAAGACAAAAAGGAGAAAAGATTTTGATGATTATATAGGAGCTGTTGGACATTTTTGCTGCAAAGGTGTCGAAAAGTGTTCATAGTATAAGACATGTAAGAATTAAAGACAATGGATTTCAAAGGTAAACCAAAAAGAAGAGTTTCTGCAAAACAAATCATGTAAAGCTGTAACAAGAAAGAGTGATAAAAATGCCCAAGGAGGTATAAGGGTATTATCAGTATTATCAGAAAAATGTACTTAACGCATCAAAAGTAAAAGCACTCATTATACAGTGGTAACATAACATATTTGTTTAACACAAACAAATACAATAATGTTGTATTGGAGCCATATTTAAAAACTTAATAGATTATTCAATATATACAAGTGTTTAATACACTTTATACAGCAACTTTTAAACAGAGTGCAAAACAAATTTAAAAGCAAAAATAAAGAGGGACCATTTAAACAGTGGGAATATTAAAATACATTATTTTATTTTAACTCTTCATGTAAAGTAACTAAAGCTTCAGGTGAATTGTAGAAAATAGAATATGTCCTTCTGCACTGTGGTGAAATGGAAGTATAAAGTCATATTTTTCTGTAAACAGGTTAGCTCATATCAACTGATAAGTGCATTGATTCTGGTAAAGCAGAAAATGTTGCATAAAATCGAACTGACTGAGAGGAGGAGCAGCGGAAGGGTTTGAGGGTCTGAAGACTCTGCTGGTATTTTCTTAACGGGGACGGAGAGCGGTTTTCGCTGCAGTATGACTCAGTAGGTTCTGGACCGGAGGATCCAGTCCTCCATGGGTCGAAATCCTCCCGCTGCTGAGTCTGAAATGCAATAAAGATTAAACAGAAAGCAGAGCTGTGCAGAAAAAGACTTCACATAAGAAATTAACACAATAGAAGATCAACAACGTGTTGAGTTCGAATGCTGCTTCTGTACTTACAAAAGAGAGTCTTTGAGTGTTATCCTCCATCTTCATTCAGTCCTGCACTGAGAGCAGCGAGTGTGTGAAATTACTGTGTTTAACAATACAAAGTAAATATTGCTATGAATAAATAAATATCGTTGCTTGAAGCTGAATTTAGCAGATACGGATGTTTAATTGTTTATTTTGGCAGGAGGCTGTGATTGGGTTCCGTTAAAGAGTGTGTAATGACTTTTTTACAGACTTGTTAAATTGTGCTCTTTTTCTGTGTCAATATGTTTTTGTAGTGGGTCAGTGGGACCTTCCTTTCATTGAGTATAACATCTAAAAATAAAAAGACAAATTACAGGAGCGCTCCTCCTACAAACCACTTTACTACTAAAGGAAAAGTTCCCTCATCCCGATAAAGACACATGTATAGATGGTTCCCTTCGACTGGTTTTACTGTGTAGTGAATGCCTTCATCATGTAATTCAACTTTAAATTATTTGTTTTACCCTGACATACGGAAATTAATAAAGTGACAGTCTTTTTGTTTTCCCCCAGGTCTCCCATATCTGAAAACTAGTGGTGCTAAACAGCCAGAGAGCTGCGGTGAGGCAAAGGTTCATTTCACATCACATTTTTTAGGGGAAAAATGGAACAGAATGGAACCATAAAGAAAAATCCTATTGATCCCAATCCACTCATTTTATACAGCAGCTCCTTCACATACATGATATATGTTAAGTGTGTGTGTGCGCTTCTTACCTGGATCTTCTCTCTCCTCTTCGCCTTTTCCTCCTTGTCTGGACTGACAATTATACACAAATACTGAAACTAAAAAAATACAGAAACAAGAAAATTACTAATAAGAATAAAAAAATAATGTCCTTTCACTTTGTGCTGTCAAACAAAAGACAAAAAGAGATATGATCCACACACACGCACACACACACGCACAGTTAGCTCATACTGACACAGACACATCTAACAGTAGTATGCAGTAGTGCAGCAGTAACGGTTTTAACGGTGTTTGTTGATAGTTAGCTGCTAGCTACGAAACCCGTTAGCTAACTTCTAACTATTATAAACGGTGACCTCACCATCAAATGCAGCAAAACTGGGGAATTGTAATAACGCGGTATTGAGTGGTAGAAAGTAAAATAAAATAAGAAGAAAGAAAGAAAAAAAGTCACATATCTTGGTTATAAACCAGATAGATAGAACGTCATTAATGTAGCTATGAAACGACTTACTTACAATTATGACACTCATGGTCTCAGGGATTTAGTTTAAATTGTAATTCACCTTATTCTACTTGTATTTATTTAGTTGTTAGTTAATGTTTGTATATTTATTTCTGTATTATATTTAATGCTTCATCCTACCCACTTTGTGTTGTAAATAAAAGATACATTAAAAATATACTAATGAGAGAATATAATGATAAATAATAAAGATAAATAATAATGATAGAAATGTGGCAGTGCAATATGGCGGCTTCATGAAGGAGGACCCTCTCTGTGTAGATAAAAATTAATTAATGTAAGGTAAAAAAAAACACAACAATTATTATTCTGATTAAATTATGTACTACTTATGATTATTAGATTGCCATGTCTGTCTCAATCCTGAAGTTTTATCATGGATGATGTGCACCTATGATAATGAGCAATATGCCACCATTTAACAAAAATATTTTACATTTATATGTATTTGCTGTTGTTTCAAACATTCTGTGTTTTCACTCCTGTATTTCTTTCTCAATTTGCCCTAAGGGGCCATCGTCCATTACAACATCATCCACATTTTTAAATTCAGTTTCCATTCCCAATTAGAAAAAGGCTATCCACCCACATTCAGGAACGACAAGGCTGCGGCTGAGACAACGCTGTAACTCTGCTGCCTGACAGACACGTTGGATATGTCATGGCATGGTGGCGTCTCCCGTCTCCTAACAAGCTGCCACGTGTGTCTGAGTCTGGCCCATGTTCGTCAGCAGGCATTTACAGCGTGTCTCAGCACACACAGCAGCGACCTTGTGGTTCCAGTCTAATCCAGCAGGGCCGTGGGGATATTACAGAGATGACGTTACAACGTCTTAGTCACAGTAGAACCTGCTATGTGTCATGACCTCTGGTCTGCGGTGGATTGACAGACTGCATTTGATAGCGACTGCTCACATACAATAAAAAAAACACTGGATCAAGTACTGATTTATGGTGGGAAGAAATATCACATTACAAATGGGCCTTTGACCCTGGGAAAATCTGCTTTATTGTTTAGTTACCACTTCTACTACCACTACTAATACTACTGTATATAAAACAAGTGTCAAAAACACTTAATAAATTCAAGATGTCTCAAACTCAATAGATAACAAAGGTAATTATTATAAGACAATAGAGCTAATTATGTGCACCTCTATATATATAAATACTTTTTTTTCCAACATTAAGTCTACAAAGTCCCATTGAAATATCGTACTCAGTTTCTCCTCTTGATAAATCCCTTAAATCTTTTAAGGCTGTAGTTATTTTAACATCTTATATGCTTGACCTCATGCATTCCTGCTTCAACACATATACAAATGAACTGTACTGTTAATTCCAGGTATGAATGAGCATATCAACAACATGAACAAAAATGACATTCTATTATACAAAGATCTGTAATAGTGAATCTTCATATTTTTTTAATCTTTTTAAACATATAATAATAAAGGAATTTAAAAAGTAAACACATGATTATACTTTTGAAAAATGAGTATCCTAAAATAGAGTAGATAATAAGAGGCTTGATTGTTTGTTTTTTGAACTTCAGTTGGGATCATTTGACTGCGTATATTTGCTCAAAATGATACTGGCCTAAAATGAGACTAAAACTGGTTTTAAGCTGCCTGTAGGATGTTGGTGACATGACTCAAATGTCTTTTTGTGTGAGGGTCAGTGACAAATCATGTTTGGCAAGATGAAAATGTCATTAACTACATTGAGCAGCTCAAAAAAAGAATGCAAAGCAAACTATATTTCTGTAAAAGGTCCATATGTGGAACTGCTGTGAGAATAAATTCACAATGTCTAATTCAATATATGGCTCAGTGACAAATCATGTTTGGCAAGATGAGTAAGTGAAAAACTTTTTTAAAATACAGTTTTAAGGAGCATTCATCTCAAAATGTACATGTTAATGTTGGTTTCTTGTCATTTAAAAGTTCATTTGTACTATTGTATAATTCTACCAAATGTCAAATGGTGTAACCGAAAAAGAATGAGATATATTTTAAATATTTAATGCACCTAGAAGATAAAACTAGCTGATATCATTTTTAAGAGAGTGCGACTATCTTGTACCAAGGTTTTAGGATTAAACCACATGACATTTTTGACATTGTCCCATGTATTTTTCTTGTTTATGCCCTTTCACCTTCCTGCATAATGTTATTTATCCAATCTATAATGCATCGAATGTTTATTTTTAACTGGAAATGGTCCCTTATAATAACTAAATAAATATTATAAATAAGAACAATTTACTGACATTCCCTAAATGTGTGACATCCAGAATATTGGTACATGTGCGTGTGTGATGTCATCAAATGTCCAGCAGGTGAAGATTTTGAGAACAGAGGTCACACTCGTTTTGGTATAAATTTATTACCGTTTATCAATCACTGTTAAAGCTTAAAAGGGTAAAACAGTTCAAGTTTATGCTGCTACATGCTACTGACTAGACTGACCAGATGCAGGTTGATTCCCTGTGATTAGCAGAATTAAATTATGTGGATTTAAAGCAAAAACACACGAATAGTGACCTAATGTTCATATCATGAAGTTCTGCTGCTGTAATTTTGTTATTTATCGTATATTTATATTAATATCGTCACCACCTTTGTCCAGCAGATGGCGACATTGGCTTCATTATTCAGGGGGGAAAAGCCCCAATTAACAATCATCTTACTCCACTACTGGGGGAACTTGTTAGTTGTTTATTCTTGGTCTATAAAACCCTGAGAATATCCAAAGACAGACAAATATTTAGTTTTTTAATTACACAACTGTTTGAGACATGAAAGTTGATATGAACAGACAGTTTGACATCAGCTCTTTTGGCCAACACAGTGAGCTGTGTTATTAATGTGTTTTTATGTAGTTGAGGAGGTTAAGGGACAAAAAATGGGTTTTTACCGCAAGTTCGGACACTATTATCTATTTTGGTGTAAAAGTAGCTTAGGACCAGAGAAATAAATTCATCAAATGATACACAAAATCGTACACTAAAATGCATAGCTTTTCACATGTAGATAAACATATAAAATACTGTTGATCATAAACATTTGTCTTAGTAATAAAACATGTCATTGTGTCCCATTATAACTGTAAATATAGTTATGATTTTTCTGTTTCATCACCAGAAGTAATACAAAAGAACTTTCCTTTATTGTGCATTCAGTTGTTATTTCCTTTAAAAATCCATCTTTAAAAGGTTGCTTTTTAAAAAAAAAATTAAATGGTGCATAAATTGCTGCTAAATCTTGTTATGGATAAATCAATTAAATTCCTGGACTTGATGCCTGTTTATTTGGATTCTATGACCATAATAGTGTATAGTTACAAACCAGCCTTTTTTATTATAGTTAAAACAGAAGAAGCAAAGTTATGGGCTTTAGTTAGTTGTGGCAGGTATTATTTTAGATGAATCAATGGTTCAAAGGAACATTCACACCAATACAGACATTTGAGTCAGAACTTGTGAAATTACCTTTAACTTGCAGTAAAATGTCCCTTAACTTGTAGTAAAATGTGTCCTCTACTTTTTTCCCCAACTAGTTTTTCAGTCTTCTAATGAAATATCCCAGCTAAATTTTACTTACAGTAAAAACCTGTTTCTGATGAGTTTAGCCAGATTATTCTCACATAAATTTATTGATGATGAATAAAACGGTAATAGTTTGTGATAAATGACTATGACAATGACAATAACCAGCCTATAGAGCCAGAGTGGATGGATTAAACCACCTGTGGAACTCTAGCAGTAGAAATCCAGGCTGTGTTTGTGCTTCTCGTCGTTGTTTTGCTGATCTGAGTCAGATTTCAGGATGGACCTTCTCTGGTGCCCGGGGCTCTGGTGGGAGGTTTCATCCGGAGCCTGAGAGGGCCATGGGGGAGAGGAACCGCTGCTGGATCGGGCCCAGCTGGGGGGAAGGGGATCCCCGGTGAGCCCAGAGTCTAAAAGCGTCTCCTTCATGTGCTGATTCTCCCTGGTCGCTGCCTGCCACACCAGTTCCAGCTCTTCCTCTACCTCCCTGGGAGGAAAGGACAGAACAGGAGACGTGAAAAATAAAGAAACACAGATTACATACAACGGGGGAAAACAACAGAAACTGAAGGAAATTCGGGATGTCGACCTGCTTCCTGTGGATCTTTGATAATGAAGTTCTCTTTGGCTTTTGGTTTTCAAAGCAGAGGCTTCATTTGTGTATTTTAAGGAACAACCTCTCCATACCTGGCCTATAGGAGACACATTTTAATTCTGTTAAAGTGAAATTACTGTTAAAACATCCAGATGTGTCCAGGTATGTGTATCACTGCATTTACAGATTGGACTCTACATTGTGTGAATAGGACTCTTATTACTCAGGAAATGTTAAATTTAACAGATCAATATGACTGAGGATGGTTTGGTTTGTGTTTAACATGTTTTTTGAGCATTTTATAAGCAGAACTGAGGTTTGATGTTATTGAGACTATTTCTCATTGTTCCAGTAAACATAAACAGACACTTGGCTAGATGTGATTTATTAGCGATTGGTAGTAGTAGAGTAGTTCAATCTAGAAAAAAGAAAATTTTCTGCAGAAACTGAAATCTTAACAAGTATATATTTTCATATAGTATGATTATTCCAACATTAAGTGGAAACATCTTTTTCCACTGGCAGATAATTCTTAATGTCAAGTTTTTTCTTCTGATTTAGAGACTAACATTTTCTTAAAAAATATTAAAATTAATAGATTCTTGATTTTGCATATAAATCTCAACAGATTGCTGCACTTAAAGTTATAATTTTCTCATATTTTGGAGACTAACCCTGGACTAGACTGAAATGCCTTAAACTGAAATGACCATGCTGCGTCAAAGTAAAACAAAAGAGAGACAAGTACATGAATTAACTCCTGTAACAAGCTGCTGTTTGACTCAGGGTACAGGAGGAGGGAGAGTGAAGCAGCAGCTAATCACAGGTTCTAATGGTTGATGGTAAAGCTGCTCGCACATCAGCGACTGAAAGAAGCAGCTTCTGTCTGGACTCATTCAGTGTCTTATTATCATGTTGGCAGTCGTTGCATGTCAGGAAGCCTGTGACCCGCTAGTTCCAGGAGGCTTAACATTAATACTGGATGTTCACCTTCTGACACCTGAGTTAATAATGTGTAATGATGCAAACAGTGAACCACCACTTATGATTTAAAGATAAAAGTTGGTTGGTTTTGTCTTAAAGCAGTGACATGAAAAATATAGGTGACCAATATGTCAAAATTCAAATGCTCAAATGCAGCAAAGTCAGGTCTCTACATTTGACATTAATCTGTTTAGATTTAAGATTGTTTTTATTGACCTAGCTGTGTTAAACTTTACATCTGAAATTATGTCTGAATAGTTAACTGAGAAAGATGAACTTTATGTTGAGTGCTCATTATTAAATGTTAGCATGATAACGCATGGTGAACATTACGCCTGCTAAACATCTACATATCATCAGCATATTATAATAATGAAGAGAGTTTTTGTCCTAAATCATCTCTTGAGGCAGCTGTCACGTCTGGTAAAATCACTTTAATCCTGAGTTAGAGGATCAGACTCTTTATGTCTCTATATGAATGAACATTTTACTGAGGACATTTTATTTGTTGCTTAAGTCAAAGTTTTTATTCTTCAGGATAAAATGACAATTTAACAGATTTCATGATGGTGACTTTCAAGAATCAAGAAAATGCTCTAAACGTGATTCTAGAATCAATTTCTACTAATGAGTGATCAAGGCTTTAGGTTATAATGTTTTATAGGAATTTAGTCTAAATTTATTGAATTATATTTTAATACTAATTTAATATAAAGTGTTGCAAAGAAAACCTGGGAAAGTGATGAAAAAGGGATTTGACATTATTTTAATTTAACTTCAGGTAATGTCTAGTTAGAGTTTTCACTACCAAATGAAAGGACACTTTCCAGGTTTAAAGCTGACTAAAGTCACGCTAAAATGTTCAGAAATTGTCCTAAAGTCACTTTAATTTTTAATGTCCCATAATTGACACCACAACATTCTATTTCTTCTATAAGAAAATAAATAATATGCATATGAATGGGAAATATTTCCGTGTTTTTTTTCTGCCCTATTTGGATTTTTTAGGGCAGGGTTTCAGCTACTTGATTGTAAGTTGATGATTAGAATCAGGTGTGTTGGAGTAGGGAGATTCACAAAACATGTAGGATAGTAGAACTGGAGGAGGAGGATTGGGCAGCCCTGCTTTAGGGGTTTTACACTCACTAAGGGCATAAACAAAATAAATTGAGTTTGCTCCTGTTGCAGTTTGTTTAACCTTTTTCCATAAATTGTTCTATTTTTAAATGTATTAGGACATAAATGAACTATCACTTTAATTTTTGAGTAGATTTGCTGTGATTGATTGACTCACAAACTCCACCGACTGCTATAAACCTCTAACTCAAACAGCATGAACACGTGTTACCCGTGGCAACCGAACCCATTGTTCTCTATGATGAAGCCACACAGACAGAAAAGAGCTCTAAATGTGTGTGTGTGTGTGTGTTTACAGTGATACTGTCAGAAAGCTGCAGCTGATCTATCACGCTGTTAAAGGACGACTCCCTGCTCGCCATCCTCGCCCTGTCAGCCTGACTCTGACGCTACTACTGTTATTCTGGGAATCGTGGAGCTGCAGCACAACCACAGGAAACCACTCCACCACTAGTATTAGACAGCAACACCTTATTTATCACTTCAAGAGACTCACTGAGCTGGAACTAAATGCTCCTACACTCACATATATAGAAATAATACCAATAATAACGAAAAGCGTAACAATCAGATGGAAACAGATACTGGCTGAGTAGTAACGGTGTTAGTCATGTTTCTGATGTTTGAGTTACATCAGATTACTTTATCTTTAATGTCCCATCAGAGGAAATGTATTTCGCAGCCTGATGGTTCACATGAGGACATAAAAAGGACAAAGTCAACAACATATCAACAAATCATATGAAGTCCAAACATGTGAGTGCAGATGTGAAAGGAATTCGGAGTTATTCAGCTTTTTGTCACTGATCGGCAGCTTCTGGCTGGAGGACACCAGGACATTTTAAACCTTTCAAACCGCCGGCAACAAGGCCTGAGGGTGACAGCTGAAACTCTGCATGGACACTTTACTATAACATCAGTGCTGCTGAATACCTGCTGTGACTAATCACCAAAAGACTCCATGGAACCAACCGAGGCCTTTTACAAGGCCGTCAGATCAGTAAGTGGACAGGTTCAGCTTATTTATACAAATAATAAAAAGGATTATTGAAACTTCTATAAAAGAAAAAAAAGATGTAAGTTAAGTTTCACTTTGCTGGACCTTTTTTACAGGTAACATCAACATGAGACTAGAAACATAATCTGTTATTTAGAATAATACCCAAATATTTGTAGCTACAATTTCCTTTGTATTTTAGTAGAGGAGTTTCCCCTAACTAACATTTTAGTTAGTTAGGGGAAATTTTAATAGAAATTAAGGAAAATTTTGCTATAAATTAACACTTTAGTACAGGTGGAGAGACATTATACGACAAATTAAGGGACCTTTTACTGCAAGTTAGGATACATTTCACTACAAGTTAATAGATGTTTAACTAATTGATAAGGAACATTTTATAACCGGTTAAGCGACATAAATGTCTGCTCTGGTCTAAGTTCCTTAGGACCATAATTACCTGCCAACAACAGGCTAACATAACTTTGGCTGGTCAAAGAATCAAAAAAAGGCATCAAGCCTAAAAATTGTATTGAGATCCATAAGAAGTATTGACTGATAAGACATCACCATACTAAAATATGGGCTTTAGTTTGTTGTCAATAATACTAACTATATTTACAGTTGTAATGGGACATGATATCACGTTTTATTATTGACGATTATTTGTGATCACCAGTATTTTTTATGTATGTGTTTTATTATGTGTTTATGTAGTTTTGGTCTTTTGTGTTTTTAGTGTATAGTTGGCAGCCATTTTGAAATAAACATGCATATCCCTGAACCAAGGGCTGATCTGACTTGTCTCTATGGAGGAATTGATATGGTCTTAAGCCACTTTTAGACCATTTGTGTCAGAACTTGCAGTAAAAACCCATCATTTCCAACAGGAGGTGATTCATAGAAGAACAGAAGATAGAAGCAGATGCTGCAGCAGCAGCTGGAAGGTTCTAAACAGCTGGATGAGAATGTTTTGTGTTGTTCTGCATTATGTGGAGAAGTGCTCATGAGGAGACCTGTGTGACATCGTTAACGTATGAGGGCGGGGCAGAAACCTGGAGGGAAACCTGGTGGATAGGAAAAGCTGTTGGTTGGTTGAACTCATCTCACATCGTTTCATTTGCCCTGAAGAAGCAATGAAGGAGAAATTGTCTGTTTTTAACAGTCCGTGCACCCTTCAGTATCAAATTCTTGTCAGTGGATTTACTAAATTTAATCTGCTGACTCTTAGATCAATGAGAGAATCCTGTTACAAACTATAAATTTGACATCCAGCTTTGCTCAGCACAAACTTCCAACATCTAATCTCATTTTATGAAAACATGTTTTTATTGAATCGGGACGTAAATACCATTGTGACACGATTAACAATAAAGATTTTAACTGGTGGTTTATGCGTGTTTGTGTGGGCCACAGCTTGCTGATGCAGGCTGCAGCACTACAGACAGATTATGGATTATCTGGGTGAGCTGAGTGCTGCTATTAGCAAAGTGCTGGTCCTCACCTCCTGCATCATTAAACCACAAAACCAACCTGCCAGGGAGCAGCTGGAGAGGGACAGTTACCACAATAATAGCAGCTATAACTGGAAAAATCACTGGGCTCATAATCTGTACTAATCACTGTCAATTTCATTGGGCTATTTAGTAATTTTCAGAAGATATTTTCTTCAAAATAGGTGAAAGTGGTAAAATAATTCTATTACTACAGAGAGAAGCTTTGTCATTCTTACAAGCCTTAATATCAGCTGCCAAGACAGAAGTAACAGAGCTGTGATCCTCTCTGTTCCTCTGCTCTGCGGCAAATTCACAGCCACTTATAATAAAGTACTACTAAACCCTGTTTATCTGCATCCATCGGCTTCCCATTAATTATGCATCAGGTCCCGAGTGTGTATGTATTTAACATAAAATAATGTCAGCGATTCCCACTGCTTAGTTTTCCAGTGTTAGATTAAAGCTGCAGCAAAGGAGAGCTTCAACAGGCGTGAAAGGAAGAGAAGTGAATTAAAACCGAGCCTCAGCTTCATCAAGTTGAATCTAATCAGACATAAACTGCGTTTAACAGTCAGATGTTCTGAGGCTGTTCTGCACTGCGGCTGCACAATAATTAGTTAAAAAAATCACAATCACGATTCACACATACACATGATCTCATTTCCAAACACAAGACTTCTGAAGCAATATATTCTGCCTCCAAACAAGTTGAAATTACAAGTGCTTTTGTTGTCATAGTGAAACATGGTGGCCTCAGAACAGCGTTTTTAAAACAATATTAAGTGTGAATGGTGATGTTATTAAAATTATAATATAATGTATATATATATATATATATATATATATATACACAGTATATATATATATATATATATATATATATATATATATATATATATATAATATATATTATAATGTAACAGCATCATGTAGACTACAAACTAACCAGGTAAAAACAGCAGAGAACATTTAACAGGATGCGATGCTGCTCTCCCCCATGTTGAAAGGTCAATGTTTATTCATATCGTTACCGTGTGTTTCATATAAATCGTACAGCTTTCCAGTGGGAAACACAATGTAAGAGAGTGTTCATGTGTAATTTTGATGTTTTGGTATTTACGATAATTACCATGGGACAGGAAGAATTAAATATTTTACAAGCAGTACCAAAAAATAATGCTCAGATTCATTCCGATCGTGCAAGGGCCTCTAAAGGGCAGCACCACTTCTGACTTCCTTCTGCCTTGACCAGTGGGAAAATCAAAAATCAAATTAATCGAATGTGGGAGAGAAGTAGAATAAGAAGAGGTGAATGGTGGTGGAGAGTCCGGCCTGGACTAAATTTAAAACAGTCTGAGGTGCATTGTGAAGTTTACAATGACCTGAAACATTTTGTAAAAAAAAAATCATGCCAAGAATCCAGATCTCATTTGTAAGCAAGATAAAAAAAAATGGGACTCGCATATTTTTCATAATCATGTAGCCCTATTCATTTCAAATTAAATGTAAAGCATATTGAAGAAAAAAGCCTTTCTCCAAACCTCTGCTGCAGTGACGCAGGCAGAATATAAATCAGAAGATCAGAGACTTGGGAGAAGTAGCAGAGAGAGATGTTTCTTCTGTGCAGAGGTGAGAAGTTTGACTTCAGCCCAGTGATCACGACTGAGCAAAAAAACACACAGGATAGACTCAGCACAGGATTTGTAACTATACTCCTCCAGCTGTTTTCTGGAGGTCGAGGCTGCGTCCTGATGAACAGGATCCAGGATCTGGTGAGAACAGGAATTCTAATCTGACATCTGGAAATCGGCTTCACAAAGACAGTGGTGTTTAACTCTGGTAAAAGCAGCAGGTTAGTGGTGTGACTTATGTTTGTGTGTGTGTGATTTGTTGATCACTCAGGGCAGAGCAGGACTGTATCTTCTAACAATCCGATTAGCTGGCCTTCATTTGATAGCAGCAAGCAGCAGGCCCAGAGACCGGGCTAAAAACAGACCCACTGACAGGGGAATAAAAGGGGAAGTGGAGGGGTGTTTCAGGAGCAGCAAAAGTACGAGCAGGGATTCCGTTTTTCCAGCCGTGTCCATACCCACTCTGTCATTTTCAAGTAATTCTTTTAATAATGACCAGACGTCCAGAATAATGTAGATAAATCTCACCAGGACAATTCAATTAGCCTAATGCAGTGGTCTGAGGTTTTCATTTACAGCAGCCTTCACAAGATGATTGAGATCCTTCTCCTCTTCTTACCTTCTGACAGTGTTTTTCTTCAGACTCTCAATAATACATTTATATAAACTGCATCTATAAAAACATCACATGCATTATTAAAACATACATATTTTCATCTGGTACTATTGCATTTAACCAAACCAATTATCGCACGTTATTTGCACACATGTAATTCAAAAACAAAATGCTTCGGACTTCTCATGTTAATCCTGTTGCACAGCGGATGTGATGGTTAATCTCCAGCAGAAACTCCACAGATAAACTGATTTACTGTGGGAACAGAAATATAAAAACTAAGCTGTGTGATCTGTTGACTTTTTGCTAGTTTATGGTGATAAAAGCAGCTACCTCCTAAACATGAGGAAGAGTACAAATATAGAAACTGTGCAGCAGCAGAACAACATATACAGCTGCAAAGGAACTGATGTGTTGTAGTGTGTTTAAAAAATATTTAGTATATAATTATGAGAGAATTATGAATAATTTGTGTGCTCAGCAGGATGTTTGACAGCTGAAATATAATCGCTGCTCTCTAGTGGAAAAACTGTGTAATAACAACACTTTCTTAGTGATCTTCATACCTTTGACACTCATGTACTGTATTTTATTCTAATTTTTAAGCCAACGGAGACACATATACAAAAATATCTGTAGTGTGATGGATCTAAAATCAGCTGATAATTAACATGCTGATAATTAACATAATTAACATGTCTAACTTAACATGTGTGGCGTTGTTGATGACAACTATTCACTCTCAGGAGAGAAATGATTTGCAAAAAAACGGTTGAAAGTGATCTGTTGTCTAGGCGTCGCTGTAGCCAGGAAATGTTTTCTGCTATGTGACAGACTCTGCACACACTCTTTTTGTTTCAGCCACACGCACAGACTCACACACACGCAGCAGTCCCCGTCTCTTACTTCTCTTCTCATTCACACATTCTCTCGCTCTCCTCCTCCCTGCTCCTGCCTGCTTGCCCCCTCTGTTTCTTCTCCTCCCTCCCTCCCTCTCTCCTCCCTCTCTTCTCCCTCCTACCGTTTGGACTGCAGCAGTCTCTCCTCAGCCTCCTGTCTTTCTCTGAGCAGCCGCTGCAGGTGAAGGATCTCCCTCTGATAAGAAGCTGTCCTCCCCTCTGCTGCTTCTTCCAACGCTGCTAGCCTGGTTGACGCCTGCCTCCGGTACACCTGAACACACACACATACACATGCCGGCATGAGATGTGGAGTGCTGCTATGAAGGAGGGGGATATACATGAAGAACAGCACAGGAGAGACAACTGGAGTGGAGGAGGGGGAGTCATACACACTTGGACAAGGTGAGACACACACACAAACATAAACACACACACACACACACACACACACACACACACACATACACACTAATCTGCCTATTTTTGATTTAAATGCTGCATCAGCATCTCTACTGCATTTTGTGTTTATTTGTTGAGGGTGTGTGTGTGTGTGTGTGTGTGTGTGCAGAAAATAACAGCTGTCCTGCAGTTGTCCTCATATTTAAGTTGTTGCATCAACAGAGCAGCAACTGTTGAGCTGCTGCAGGTGATGCAGCAAACACTCGTACAGGTGAAGGACGTGTTCACTGTGGTTTCACTGCAGCAGATGGAGAATAACACGATGACACAGGAACAGTCTGAGTTCTCAGTAAAGACAGAAAAACATGAGGCAAAGAAGGAAGATTTGAAGAACAGATGAGGAGGCAGGTGAACCCTGGAGCACAGAGAGGGTAAAGATTCTGTTTGCTGCTGCTCTGCAGGTGAAGATTCAGTGGCGAGAAAGACAAGGCTGTTTGCTGCCTCCTGACAGGTTTGTCTGTGTTTGTGTAGAAATGATCATCACGTTGCTCAGTAAAGGGTAAAACAAACAAGCTGTTTTGACTCGTTCACCTGATATAACCCTGGATTATACACTTTACCTTTGAGGCATTTTGCACAGGAGCAGTGAAGCAGAACATCAGATGTTTTATAGCTAGTGATGAATTTGATAATTTTCAATCTGCTGCATCTTTGAATATATTAAATCTAATAATAATACATGATCAGAGGGCTGGAGAGTTGTAATTATCTAAAAATGATGTGTTCACACAAAGAAAATCTGAACCTCTAACTACTCTCACATATTATGCATTAAAAACATCAGAAACTATCCATCTACAATAAATCTGCCTTAAAGTCATTTACAGCAAATTCTTACCAATCATAATCAAGGAGATAATGGGAAATTATGCTTCTCCCAATATAAAACATGGATTAAACAAACACACCTGAATAAAATTTTTATGTTAATTACAGAGTAGCTGACTAAGTAGAAAAGTAAACAGCAGGTATAGAGACAACAGAGCATCAAGAAGCTGAAATCAACAGTTTTCTAAGAAATAAAATGTGCAAACAATGAACCGACGATTACTCCTTATACAGGCATGGTTTTCTAGTATAATATAATCTGATATCTATATATGGTCTGTTTGGGTTCTTAGTTGCTGCTTCAGAAACAAAACTTGGCTTCATAATCAAAACCAGAGTAATATTAAATCACCTGCATAGGAAACACCTGAATAATTATTCTCACTGTGGGTGAGAGAAACAAGTAAAATGTTGCCCTTTAAATTCAGCAGGTTATGTCCCAATATATATATTTAGAAATCAGTGATGGTAAAAGTAAATACCAATAATCAAGATTAAACATTTGGGGCAAGCAACTCTTTATAAGTGCTATAATAACACAGACCTGAAAATAAAGAAATAAAAAGAAAAATCAATAACATCCTAAGTTAAGATTAATATTGTGTTATTGGCTGGAAACCAGGTGAAAATAATTGGGATAATATCTTGGCAGCGAGTCTGCTGCTTTTCACCATAAATCATGTTTTAATTGCGTTTAATTTTAAAAAATATATTTATTTATATAATTAAACCTTCACCAGTTAATCAATGGTTAAATGAAGTAACTCCTAAGCAATATCTAAAACTCAGTACACTAACAACCCAATTGAAGCTGGAAAAACTACAGAAGTTTTTTTACTGCAAATACTCAAGTAACACTAGAAAATTACAGTATCATCAGCATAAAAACAAAAGTGTCCATCAGAAAATCATCTAAAATATGCATTAACAAACATTAAATGCGTCATTCATGCCAAATGATGAACATCTTTACTATCAGTGATGTGGCTACAGAGACCAATGTGCAAATAAATCACAAATTCATCTGCCAAAAGTGTCCTCATTATGAAACAGAAGCATTTGCAATCTTCATGTAAGCAAATGACTTTTGTGCAACAGCTATAGATTTATGTGTGTTTCAGTCCTTTTATAAAGGAAGAATAAATAGATTAACTGCATTCTGAACACGTGTGTGGATTTATGTAGCACAAAGGAACGAATCAGCACTGAAAAATGACATTCAGTTTTAATGTCAGTGTCATGCTGCAGCCTTTAATTTCACACAGGCTGCAGCGTCTACAGAGCTGCACAGACAATAGTCATATAATAATCCTGAGAGGTGACACACTCAGCACTGACCAGCCTGTGGACTGTTATTAGGTGGCGGCAGCATCATCATCAGCTGCTGTAGGCTGACACACTGAGAGGCCACAGCCATGACAGCTTATTTCCTCTGGTCCTTCTTTATGGGCTCAGGCTTAAAGTGTCTACATTCAGCCCGGTCATTTCAAGTCAAAGCTCAGATGCAGAATTCGGAGTGTTTTATAGTTCATTGGCATTTTCTTTTTTTTATCAAACTATAACTGACCAACCGTAAGATAATCACAATGGAGAAGAGCCAACATGTCTTAACGCGTCACTGAAGGGCTGAGAATCACAATAAGAGAACAGAGCTTTGGGAGAAGAAAGGTTTCAGAATTTGTTAAGTCTCCAGTAGCAGCTTCAAAATCAGAGTAAATGTGATGTCAAGTTTCCATTTGTTCTAAGTGGAGCAGAGACAGCAGCACTTCAGTTCTTCTTAAGGTACTTTCTGATTCACTAGCCTTTACTGACACTTTAAGTATATGGAGCCTCAGGAGTCCCCACATTTAAAATGGGACCAGTAAAGTTTCAGATGGAGGCACAAAGATGAAGTTTACTGCATTTTGTGATGCATTTAACCTCTGTACACTGTACCATGATTAGTATAGAGGAGCGGCTGGGCTCATTTACAGAAATACTACACTTCGGTCGTTGGTTTCTATGAGAAAACAACAAAACACTTATGGTCTGGATTGACACTATGCACGAGCCAATGGAAGCATGGAGTTAGGATCAGCAACTGGATACTTAATAAAGGACCGACTATAAAGGTTTGACCACCTTTGGTTTGATAGACAGCACCGAGACCATCCATATCTGATAGCCAATAGTCAGGGCTTTAGACATGATCACATGACATGTGGCCTATGCTACTTACAAACTGGGCATACAGTTTTCACGAATAGGACTGAAAAATGAGATACGTCTTAAGAGGTTAATGTCAAATAAGCCACAAAGTATAGAGAAGCTGCAGAGAAGATCCCAGCAGATAAATATGAGCTGATGTTTGAGTTTTAGCTCTCAGGTTTAATAGGGTTGAACATTCAAAAACCTTTATTTGAAGCAGACATATTGCCATCTGATAAGACTACAAAGACTACACACACACACACACACACACACAAACACACACACACACACACACACACACACACACACAAACACACACAGGACTCAAGGACATTCAGTAACACACAAGATCAAACACATCAGAAAAAAACAAGTACATCAGACATGTTGTGATGATGCATGGACAAATGAACAAAGACACTAATCAGAACCTTAAGATGAAAATGACCGATTGTCTTTCGAGCAAGTTTGATAATTCCCTGTTGTGCTCAGAGAGAAACAGAATTTATATTTCTGACATTGAACAGACAATCACTAGCTGTATGAGATTAACAGAATGATTAAGAAAGAAGAAACATTAATATGATTTTTCTTAGTCAGAGCCATAAAACAACAAAGTTTGGTGCAGAGTTTTTTTTTTCAAACTTCAAATTTCAAAATGAAATTGCATTGTGATATCATAAAATACTTGCTATATAACATTAAAACCATCATTTTTGCCAAATTTCTCTATAAGAGCGACCTGAGATCAAATAACTCACATAATCACCTGCAATAGGCAAACAGGTATTTTTGTTTAAAAACTACAATCCAGGAAGGTAAAAGTGAATCAGAAAGAATCTCCTTCAAAACACAGGAACCAAACCAATATATCAGCAGCCCAGAGGCTGACTGACCTGCTCCACTCAGTAACAGGAGAAAAAACAACAATTTAGAACAAGCTGTTTTTTAACAAAATCCATTGGGGGATATAACACTTGTTATCCACAGTTTTACTGAGTACAATCCACACACAGACCTCACACCCAAAGCTGCTAAAAGTCTTTTACTGTCAGCCACATGGGAGGTTTAGAAGGAACCAAAATCCACTAACAACAGTGTCAGGCCTGTTTCTCTAAATCCCAAAGTAACACTGAATCATGTTCTTGTTTTTAAGCTAAAAACAGAACCTGCTGTTAAATCTGTGAAACCTTATGAGACATCGTTGTGTTGTGTATTTTGCATGTGAGCCCAAACATTAAATTTAAAAATCAATGTGATTTGAATAAATGGATGTGGCAACCAGACTTAATAATAAATCACCTATAATAAAAGCCAGAGCCTACAGGTGGATGCACTGGAAATATGCTGCATTATGTTCTGAAATACACTAAAATGCGATCTGTGCCACAGCCAGAAACTGCTGCTAACAGCCTGGTGTTAAAAAGCTGTACACGTTCCTCTGCTTTTATTTGCCAAGCAGCTGTAATTCTTATTAACACCTCACAACCTCTGCAGCAATCAGCTTCCATCAACAGTTAAGTATCATTGCATGTGTAAACAGATTAACCTTTTTTTGCTTAAATTGGCTCACGTCTCATGTCATTAGTGAAATGAAAATCCAGAAAAGGTGATGCAGCTGTTCCATTGGGGATAAAGAATTAAGATGCAATGAGATTCTGCTCCATATGTAAGATTCAATAAGCTTCAACTTTGTGCATCAGGTGGGAACCCAAGGGGAGAATAGTTCACTTTTTCAACAAACAATTCATCAATTGTTCACTAAAAAGACTTATTGATTGTAGTTTGCTGTAAAATGTGCAAAATTTCCAAACGCCGAAGATTCAAACTTTTTGTCCAGACCAACCACCGCCTCCCAAATCATCAATCATCACTTTACTATTATAGATGAATGAAGAAAAGAGAGAGAAAGAGAAGAAAAGCTGGCACCAGAGAATTTGGGTATTTTTTAATTAATGAAAACATTTTAAAAAATTACCAATTTACCAATTATTCAAAAAATAAAAAGTATAATAAACAAAAATAATTTTTTAATCATATACTAGATGTAAAATTCCTTATTTATTTTTATTTATTTTAAACTACCAATCTACATATTTGAAATGTAATAAAAAAAAAAAAACAATTATTTTTGACATACAGTTATTACTGATGTGTAAGAAAAGGGAGGAGATCCCTACAGTTTCTCTGTGAAGTAAACACTATTCATGTACAAGACAGTGGGGAGAGGGAGAGACTGTGGTCAAATTATTCAATAATGAGACAAACACACAAACACTTAAGACTGTTCAGCCTCCGATGACTAACCACACAACCACAAAATGACCACATTGCATTTTAAGGAACAGCCTCTCCATACCTTGATTATAGTAGACATAATTTTAATTATGATTAGGGCTTTTAAAGCTAAATTATTTTATACAAGTTGGACTCTACGTTGTGTGCGTAGGACTCATATTACTCAGGAAATGTTAAATTTAACAGATCAATATGACTGAAGCTGATTTGGTTTGTGTTCAACATGTTTTTTTGAGCATTTTAAAAGCAGAGCTGAGGTTTGATGTTATTGAGACTATTTCTCATTGTTCCAATAATCATAAACAGACACTTGGCTGAAGCAGATTTGTTCACTCACATGTTAAGAGAGTTAAAAACTAGAAAAATATCCCTTTAATGTACATTTAGAGAAAAATTAGATAAATTAGCGATTGTTGAGTATCTCAATCTCAAGCTGATATTATTATTAATAGTGGTTATTGATAGTCTATAGATTATTTTATCATTAATAGTGATTATTGATAGTCTATAGCTATTTTATCATTAATAGTGATTGTTGATAGTAAATAGCTGATATTATCATTAATAGTGATTATTGATAATCTATAGCTAATATTATACATTAAAAGTGATTATTGATAGTCTATATCTGATATTATCATTTATACTGATTATTGATAGTCTATAGCTGATATTATCATTAATAGTGATTATTGATAGTCTATAGCTGATATTATCATTAATAGTGATTATTGATAGTCTATAGCTTATATTATCATTAATAGTGATTATTGATAGTCTATAGCTGATATTATCATTAACAGTGATTATTGATAGTCTATAGCTGATATTATCATTAATAGTGATTATTGATAGTCTATAGCTGATATTATCATTAATAGTGATTATTGATAGTCTATAGCTGATATTATCATTAATAGTGATTATTGATAGCCTATAGCTGATATTATCATTAATAGTGATTATTGATAGTCTATAGCAGATATTATCATTAATAGTGATTATTGATAGCCTATAGCTGATATTATCATTAATAGTGATTATTGATAGTCTATAGCTGATATTATCATTAATAGTGATTATTGATAGTCTAAAGCTGATATTATCATTAATAGTGATTACTGATCATATATAGCTGATATTATCATTCATAGTATTATTGATAGTATATAGTTGATATTATCATTAATAGTGATTATTGATAGTCTATAACTGATTTTATCATTAATAGTGATTATTGCTAGTCTATAGCTGATATTATCATAAATAGTGATTATTGATAGTCTATAGCTGATATTATCATTAATAGTGATTATTGATAGTCTATAGCTGATATTATCATTAATAGTGATTATTGATAGTCTATAGCTGATATTATCATTAAAAGTGATTATTGATAGTCTATAGCTGATATTGTCATTAATAGTGATTATTGATAGTCTATAGCTGATATTGTCATTAATAGTGATTATTGATAGTCTATAGCTGATATTGTCATTAATAGTGATTATTGATAGTCTATAGCTGATATTATCATTAATAGTGATTATTGATAATCTATAGCTGATATTATCATTAATAGTGATTATTGATAATCTATAGCTGATATTATCATACATAGGTAATATTGATAATCTATAGCTGATATTATCATTAATAGTGATTATTGATAATCTATAGCTGATATTATCATACATAGGTAATATTGACAGGTTACAGCTGATATTATCATTAATATTGATTATTATATTTATAGTCTATAGCTTCTTCATTTTACTCTCAAATCTCACCAGATTGCTGCATTTTAATTTATACTTCTCTAATTTTTTAAAACTCTAAGTGCTTAGGATGGAGAGTTTATGTCGTAAGCTAAAATGATGCCACTGATCTGCCTCAAGGTGTGAATAAATAAATCTGTAGAAATGTGAAAAAGGCTGAAAAGGAGAATTTAGTAAAGGACAGTGAAGTTATAAAAGAAGCAAATTCTCCTTCTTAAGTGGTGAGCAGCATATAAGTTTATGTGAGGGAAGGTTTGATTGGTTAAAAATCTCTGTCCTCAGATGGAGTGAAGCTTTTGAGGTTTGGAGAGGCTACTGGTCTCTGGGGATTTTCTTTTAGTGCCAAATCACACTGTTGTGTCAGTGTCATCAAAGTGGAGCAGTGTAGATTTGGGCTGTTTTGGGGATTTGTGGCTTCTCTGAAAACAGTTTTTTGCTGCTGAGACAACATAGGAAAGTATAATATCTACAGATGGAAAAAAATTAGGAAACACATCCCCGACGTTTCAAATGAATCTATTTATAGAGAACAGATTTGGCTTTTTCTACTTTTTTCAACAGTTTAATTGTTAAAAACAAGCAGTTCACCAATAGTCTGCTCTGATTTTTACAACAAATTGTTGTGAACAAACATTAAAGATTCAGAACCAAGCAAGCTGCATGAACTTAATCCCGCGGATCGAATAATAATTAATTCAGAGAAGCATCACTGAGCAGATATTCTGACAGCAAAGGTCAAAACTTTATACTGTCAATGAGGGGGAGTAGGAGGAGGAGGAAGGACAGGAGGGATCAGGGTGTCACATCTTACCTTTCATATCATCACCCTATTATAATAATAGTGTAAGTTGTTTTTTTTTGACTAAAGTGAGTTTTTGCCCTAAATCATGTCTTGATGCTGCTGCCACGCCTGGTAAAATCACTTTAATCCTGAGTTAGAGGATCAGACTCTTTATATCCTTTAGGACAATGGATATTATTACTGGGACATTTTATTTTTGTCTGAGTGACAAAATCTTTAGGATAAAATGACAATTTAACAGCAGCTGCTTCAAGAATCAGAACAAGCTTCATGATGATTCTAGAATCAATTTCTACTGGTGAATGATAAAGGTTTTAGGCTATAATGTTTTATAGCATACATTTATAAAGATATTTTTAATATAATTTAATATAAAGTGCTGCAAAGAAGCCTGGGAAGGTGTTGACATTAGTTTAGTCATAGTAGAATGTTCAGAAATGATCCTAAAATCTCTTTATTCTTTAATGTCAGTAACATCACAACAACGTTATATGTATGTCCACAGTCATCCACTGTCAACATGATTCACTAATACAACATTCTCTGACTTTGATCAAGTTTATGTGTTTGACCAAATTTTTGTTTTTTTTACTTAGCCACTTATTTTAATAGTGTGATAATATTTAGGAGATTTAATATAAATCCACAAACACACAAGCAAACTCGCAATATTCAAGATTCAGTCATATACAGCATTTGACAATTTTTACCACATAAAACACAAGCTTTTATATTAGGAAGTGACAGTTTATGCTGATATCAAAGTATTATATCTGCACTTTTATGGGACTTCTTTGAAATTTTGTTCCCATAACGTTATATATTTTCAATTTAAATTAAGAAAATTCAACTCATTGTAGTTTTGCAGAGCTCAGATGTCATAAATAAAAAGAGCCTCTTTTCTGATTGGCTGATTTTCACTTTCACTTGAAGAACAAAAATGGTTGTGACAGTTTGATCATGTAGGAGCTACTCTATGACATCACAAAGTCAAGGAAAGAAAAACAAGTGGTGGTTGTTCTCTTTCTTACAGAATCAAAGCCTAAGTGGGTAAACTATTAAAATATGGTAACCAGAAATTAATATGTTTTAAGTGATCACCACTAGATACCACTAGGTAATTATGAATAATTATCATCATGAACTTTCAAATAAAAGGTACAAAAATAACAGCTACACACACAAAGTGTTTTACACATGAAAACAATAGAAAAACCTTCACATAAACTATAAAGTGAAAACACTTTATTGATATTTATATTTATGGCTGCAGTTGGGGGACAGCTGCACGTAGCCATGTACACCCCTCAAAAATTCTAAATGTAGAATGTAGAATTTCTCTGTTTTCAGCTGCAGGTCAACCTGACGTCTGACAGGAGCTTTGCTATGAATTCTGGACCAGCTATACACAAAAATTCTGCTTTTATCTGGACTAGCGAAGTATTTTCCTTCATGAGACAGAACTTGTTGATCAAAGCACTTTTGCTTCTTAAACACCAACTTGTTGCAGGATGTGGTTGGTGAAATAATTTAATGTAATTCATTATTGATTTTCCCCATGGGTAAATTCTCTCTGAGATGCTTCAGGGTTATGAATAGAGCTTCTAGTAAAAATTCACACTTCTTCATGTGGGAAATTAGCATCAGATTTATTTGAGAAAAGGTGTTTGTGAGTTCATTACTACACCAGTGGCCTTGTTTCAGTTCAAGGCATGAGCCCTCCACCTCAGGGGTTAGGGTTAGAAAAAGTAAAATGCAGCAATCAGAGATTTAAAATCAAGCATATATAGACTATTAATAATCACTATTAATGATGATATCAGCTGTAGACGATCAATATTTATCATAAATGATAATATCAGCTATAGACTATCAATAATCACTATCAATGCACATCAGCTATAGACTATCAATAATAACTATTAATCCATAAAATCAGATATAGATTATCAATAACCACTATTAATAATAATATCAGCTTCAGATTGAGATACTCACCAATCACTAATTAATCTAATTTTTTTGTGTTCTAAATGTACGTTAAAGGGATATTTTTCTAGGTTTTAACTCTCTTAACATGTGAGTGAACAAATCTGCTTCAGCCAAGTGTCTGTTTATGATTATTGGAACAATGAGAAATAGTCTCAGTAACATCAAACCTCAGTTCTGTTTTTAAAATGCTCAAAAAAACATGTTGAACACAAATCAAATCAGCTTCAGTCATATTGATCTGTTAAATTTAACATTTCCTGAGTAATATGAGTCCTACGCACACAACGTAGAGTCCACCTAGTAAACGCAGTGATACACAACCAGGATTCTGGACACATCTGGATGATTTCTACTCATGTTTCCCTGCAGTGTTAGCATCCTAAACATTGATTTAATTTTAGTAATTAGAATTTAAAATTGTCTACTATAGTGAAGATATAAAGAGAAAGTTCCTTAAAATACACCTCTGCCTCTGGTCTAAGAAAAGAAATAAAACCATAATATTACATATACATAAATAAAAAATAAAAGAGATAAAATATTGTAACAATAAAAAAACATTTTTAAGATGTTATTTTTGTTGTTTTACATCTCTACATCTTCATTTAATCTTTTAATACATCTGTGTGATGCCTTTTTTTCTTTAAACTGCAGTAGAGAGATGCTGCCAAATGAAATCTTGTTGTGTATTTTATACAAAGACAATAAAGATTCTACTTCTTCAAGCTCTATTAGCCTTTTAATTTCTGTCCTTGCCTCCATTTGATAAATCGATTTATTGATGAAGTTGTGTTGTTGTGGTGAAATTTACACATTAGCTTGTTAGTTCTAGATCTTTTCTGACAACAAAAATCTAAAGTCCATTAAAATAAAATGTTAGTAACACAATGATAAACTGATGATAGACATTTTTACAGATAACTGATATATGTTGTAGTTTCTGTCACTACTGACCAAATTACAGCTTCTTCTGGTTTGATTTTTACATTCTGTTCAGCTTCTGATTAAAAATGTATTTAATTAATTAGATTCACTAACTTACAGGAAGGGTGGTAAATGGAACCTGTACTGTAAAGACTTTCTTCATTTGGTATTTTCCTAAATTAACTGCTTTTAAATGTGAGATGGATCCCGTAGGGATGAAATTACCAATAATTATTCTCATATACACCGAGTCCCTTCATTTCATTGAGTCTTGCTCTTGCAAAAGTCTAATTTTTTTCATTTTTCAACCAGCATTTTCAATTTCCGGAGGTGTCGGAAAAGCTGCACCAGCTCTGACACCTGTTTTAATTAAAATGCACTGAAGGTGAAAGGTGTAATTTTCTTTTTGTAGCAGGTATTTAGGGACATTTTTCACTAGGTTGCGTTAACATTTCAGCCGGTTGTAAAACATTTGCAGCGATGTTGCCTATTGATCCTTTTTTTCCCATCCCAATGAAGGTTTAGCTTGTTTTTGCTGTTCTCTTCATTTTTTTCACATGCACTAGCTTCTTGATGTGTTTGTTTAAAACAACCTCTGAAACTGTCAGGGATCCTTCAAACAATCATTAACCACCCAGACAAACCTGCTGTCGACAGCATGTTACTGACGCTGGACGGCACACAATAACATACCATTGTGATTTTCACACCAACGTCACACGAAGATGAAACTAGAGCCTTAAAAACCCAATTTCATTTTTATAACTACATTCTAGCACACTGTCCAATATCTGCCTCTGTCTACATTCTCCACTGTGAATTTAAACCTTTTAAACTCAACATTTTCAACATGTCAGTCAGTTCATAAAAATGTCATTCAGTTCACCAGCCAACCAATCACAGAGCTCAACACATTCTCTTACAATATTCTGTCTTCATGCGGAATTTACAGCACCACAGCACAATTTGATATCAACTATTATCTATTACTATATGAGATTGTCATGTGATGTGACCTCAAAAACCTGGTACCAGATTGTTAACACTAATAAAAACGGTTTAAAAGAAATTAAAAGCACATGTTACCAACTAGCTTTATATTCTCGGTGGATTAAATAGTTAGAATTCATCATTTATTTTCCTTCACAGCATTTGACATTTTTATAAAAAAAAAAAATGTACAAAATCAGGGTAAAAACAAATCCTACAAATATCTTCTAAATGACAAGAAACCAACATGAATACAAATTGTACACCACAACTATCTATACACACACACACATGCTATCAACTACATATGGTTATGTATATATGTATATGCGGACAGTAGATTTATAACAGCAGTAGAATGCAGAGTATGAAGGAGAAGAGAGAGTCAGTTCACTGGTAATTTTGATGTTCCACAGCATATCTGGGTCAATTTTTTTTAACCATTGTCACTGATCCTATCAATTAGCAGCAGAGCTTCAAGCATAAACATGGATTTATATTGTTCTTCGTGAAGAGCAATCAATACACAAAAGGAAAATGAAGTGAATCTGTATGTAGCGTCAATAAAACAATACACCTGCCTTTTGTTTTTGTCTGGCATAATAAAGTCAGCCTTATAATGCTGTAGCAACACATCCTTTTTTCAATGTAATAGACAGAAAAAACGAATTAACAAACTGACATTATCTTCATCCCAATACAGCAAAGACCCAAAGAGAGTCAATCTCCATAGAAGCAGATGACAAAATTATAATTTTAGAGCAAAAATAAACATGTTTACAGCCTTTTACATAAAATTTATAGTAAGATATGTAATTGCAGCTTTTATTTTGTATGTGGCAGAACAAGCAGCTGAATTTTTTACTGCACAATCACGGTGTTGTGTCCTTTCTTTATTCATCGAGGGCTTCAGGGTAAGTCTGGGTAATTCTGCTCCTGAGATTGATGTAGGAAGGTTTGACTCTTCACGACATGTTTCAGAAGCTTTTTTAATGCCACAGCCTGGCAGCTAAAATATTTAACAGGCAGCGAGTCACAGCGAGGCCTGTGGGCCAAACGCCAACGCAACATCAACCTATTCAATCTATATTTCATGGTCATGAATGAATGACGGGCTTGTCTTTATATAGGGCATCTCCAACAGCAGAGGGACTTGTTATAGGAAAATTTCTGCATTTTTTAACCTGGATTATTTGTGTCTACAGGGCTATACACTTAGATTGTATTACTAGGAGCACAGGTGCCCCTAAAAGAACAAATTGAAGGGCCCTATGAAATTTCTTGAAAGACAAAATTTTATTATCAACACTCAAAACACGTACACAGTGCACAGACTGTAAATGACCAAATACCCTCCAGCGTGTTTATTATTATTTAGTACTTTCAATCACTTAACAAATCAGGTATTTATTTGAGACCGGGAGATTAATTCTTTCTCAACCAGATCTTGCTCAGCAAATCTGGAAACTATGAAAATTGACTCCAATTCTTGTATTAAACAAGTATGATACTGTATAACTTACATTTTTCTAAAGTCATATAACTGTACTGTAATAAAACATCTCAGTTGCTTATCCAGAGTTTTCCTCTGCATATTTTACCACAGCAAGTTTGAAATTCATGTTTTACTTTGTATTTTTTCACTGCACTGGAGCCATGATGATGGACAATTATTCAATATTCTAATTAGAGGGTGCTCTTTAACGTCATTAGAGCATGATAGTGATGCATCAGGACCGAAACGAGGAAGAAGAAGAAAAAGGCAAAAGTACAAAAAAAAGAAGCAAATACATATTTCAGCTCTTTAGTACACATGGAAAAGAAAGTTTGCTATAGCTTTAAACAAGATTCTGGCTGAAAAAACACTCTTCCAACTTACCATCAATGCAGAAAAATATTTTTTTCTCTAGTTGTAGCAGGAAGGGGGTGTGAATGGTCTAATCTGTTCAAATGTATTCTAAATGAAAATGGACAAAAACGATGGCTGCAACGCGCAAAATGCAAATGAAAGGGTTGAAATGTATACTCACGTGTTTGCCTTATTTATTTTTTCTAGTCGCACAATCTATTTTGAGGTGCATATGGGAGTAAAATGTTCACACTGTACAATTCTGGTGTATTGGACTGAAAGTGAGCAGAAATTTCTAGATTTGGTCCAGGACTGAGGAAGAGCCAGCAGCATTTTAACAGTCAGGCCTCGCTGTGTTTGACCAAATACAAACAGGAAACGTCCAAGTGTGACGAAGCATTCGTCCTGCCGACTATCCCAAAAGATCAATAGTATTTCTGGCTCTTTGCTTTTCCACAAACGGCTCTGGGGTGACAACACCACTCCCCAACCATAAATCATTCATCAGCAGAAGGTGCAGAGACCAGGAGCAGAGCAGCAGCCAGAGCAATGACCTTTCCCTGCTGGGCAGAGATTCAGCTGCTGTCAGAACAGGAGCTCCTTCCACTAACATTTCTACTGTCAAACATCTCGTTTCCACTGACCGAACCAGCTCAATTCCCCACCACTCTCGTTGGGTTTCAGGCGCATTGTGTTTCAATCAAGAATTAACATGGAAGGAGTCGTCATAACATGCAGTGATAAACCTATCGTTAAATATGATGTTTCCTGAGCCAATGAGGAGTAGCATTGTTTGTTTTTACACTAACCTTGAATGAGGCTGTTGTAGATTAACAATATAAATACTTAGTTGGAGCCTGTAGTAAAGTCAAACTAATGTCAAATCCTTTTTTCATCACTTTCCCAGGTCTTGTTTTTTATTTATTATTAAACATAACTCATCTTCAACATCCAATTTTGAAACCTGAGACAAACCTGAGTAAATTTTCAATGAAGTGATGACAGTCAACAGGAATCAACATCATATTACATCACATCTGCGTTTAACTGCAGGAAATTATCTCCCATCCACTTCCTGATTGCATTGAAACAGTTGTTCAATACAGAAAATGTGTCCAACTCATCAGGTATGAGAGGTAAGGTAAGACAAATGTAAGAGGATATCATCAGCATACGATTTGACATTTTAGTAGCATCATTTTCACTTTAGTCCAAAAAATGACTATCAAATCCTAAATTCTCAGAGTGTGTCTACTTCTTTTCCTCCTCGCCAGAACATGAGTTGAAGATGAGCTGCCCTCAGCCTGACTTAGAGGAGAAGGACTTTCCTCCTCCGGAGGAGCTGGAATGTAAAATCTGTTACCAGCGCTACAACGCTCACAACCGCAAACCCAAGATCCTGGACTGTCTGCACCGGGTCTGCGCCCGGTGTCTGATCAAGATCCTGGACATTGCCGATGGCGCGGGGAGCATCTCCTGTCCGTTTTGTCGACACCAGACGGAGATCACGGAGTATGAGGTGTCGGCCCTGCCTGACGACGCCAACATCATGTCCCGTTTGGCCATGCGGGACAAGTCCTGGAGCTCTGACCACAACAGGGAGGTGGTCCTGACCCCCAAGAGCCTGTCCTCATCCAGCCCGTCGTCCCGCCGTGATTCCTCGAACTGCCTGGTCATCACCATTATGGAGGTGCAGAGGGACTCGCAGCGCTCGCCGATTCGCAACGGCGGTTCGGACGTTTACGGTGAGAGGAGCCCGGACTCTGCGTCGCTGGGCTCAAACGGGCCGGCCGACGAGGACGCGCTGCCAAAGTTCTGCAACCACGTCCCCCGGATCCTGGTCTGGTTGCTGGGCTTTTTTTACTTCGGCTCGCTGCCGCTGGGAATCTACTTGCTCGTGATCCAGAGAGTGACTCTGGGCATCGTGTGTGTCAGCCTGGTCCCGTCCAGCCTGACCGTCTGTCTGGTCTATGGGTTCTGTCAGTGTCTGTGCCAGGGAATGTGTGACTGCTCAAGGGGCTAGTAGGATGCCGCAGAGGAGTCCGGTACTAGAGTGTGATAGCTAATGCCAGCAAACAGGTATCTGGTGCGTCAGGTGAACAGATCCTGGATGTAAAGTCACGGCAGGATCCACTGGCTGCGACGAGAAGGTGGAACAAGGTGGCGTTTTAGAGGAAACACGTCAGTGTGGTCAAATCAGTTTTCTGCAGATTCCTGCTCTTTGTAAATCTACCTTTCCTGAATAAAGTTTTGAAGACAAAAACGAAACAGTGTTTTTTGCTGAGATTTTAAGGAGGTTTAGGAAGATTTGAAATAGGCCACTTGGAAAATGTAAGTACAAACCTTATTTATACAGCAGAAAAACTGCTGCGCACCAAAGCCAGTAGGTTTTTTTATGCAGTTTACTGGGATTAAAACCAATACTCCACTATGCTCCATAGATGGAGTTTACATCACTAGAAAGAAATAATTAAATAATTGGTCGTAACACATCATACCCTGGTACGATAGGTGACGCTATACCCATTTAAACTGGTGGCACCTGAGCCGTTTCCGATCAACGTTCTTATGTCAGCAGCAGCAGCAATAGAAAAAATATGGACACACTCAATGCTGCATCTTTGTACAGTTGTTACATGGTGAAAACACTAATAATTAAACAATTAAGATTTTTAACGGCTTCTCGGGCGCTCCATTGTTTGTTTGCTTGTTCCTGGCAACAACATATAAATCAATAACAATAAAACGATAAATAAATCCATCTCCTTTCACATCGGGGTCATGCCGGAGAAAATCCAAATCCAAATCGTATTATCTAGAAGTGTTAATTCAACTACAAGAAGTCCAACTGGATTTCATTCCAACTAAGGTGTATACATGCATTTAAAATGTCCCAGCATAGTCACAATAATTAAATTTTCTTGAGTGTCATCTAAACGTACTGAGTGTTTTACAGGAAGAAGAACAGAAATTTGAGAGGACTAAAACATAAAAACAAGAACAGATTTAGGAACAAACCTGAAATACAGACAAGTATGAAATTTAAAGAACACAAAGAACCACAAAATACATAAATTTGCGTTGAATAAATTGTAAAAGTTAAAGCATTTTTCACCTATATCAGACTTATCACATGTTTATTCTACTTGTTTTTGCTTTAAATGTTTCCGATGTAAATTTACGTAGTAATGTTCTGAAATACAAATACTTTACAGATACTTAACATATGACTTCTGGTACAACTACAGATGTTTTTTAACCTTTTTAAACCATATTGTATATGTTTTCAATACAGTTTTATGGGTTTTTTCATATGTTGGAGCCGTAAACGCAGCCAGTGGATTCAGCCTGTTCTTTACTCTTTACTCTCTCACTATTAATGAGGTGAAAGTCTTTAGCGCTGGTGTTAGGATCAGAACCACTGATCCATCTATATCTACACATCTGTAATGTATTTTTGTGACTTTTACCTTAGTTCTGTGTTGTGTAAATCACCGACGTTAATATGACATTTGATGTTTAATCTCTGACTTACATTATAGTGATGGATCTGATAGACCTGGGCTTTCATTTATCAACTACAAAAATCTAATTTTTAAGTGGTGGGTTTAACTTCCTGTATAAATGTATTTAATAGACAACAGGAGCAAACTGTGAAGAAAAAAATATAAGTATCTTAGTAATTCACACATTGGGAATCTGTTTTTTACTTAGTAAAAGGATCTCAGGATGTTGTCAATTAATGACGAAAATCCATTCAAGCATGTCTGGACAACTGCTAGTTAGACTAGTAACCTAAGGGAAGGTAAATCAATGTTTGCTACTTTCCATTTTATTTCAGTAATGATAAAACAGTAATCATCAGTAACCTACAGCTATAACAATTATTCTTGTTAAAGCTGTAGCTAATAGTTTAATACTAATAATAATTTATTATGTCTTAATTATGCTACTGGTCAAACCATCAGGTCCTGGAGTTTTAGAAATTATTTTAATAATTATTGTGTTTTTAGGAAAAATGTCAATGTATCATCACAACATCTTGTCATGAGACTTTACAACCTGAACCAAAAATAGTTCGGAATAGTTATGGTATATTTAACCCATGGAAAAAACTAAACAGGAGGTTTCACAAAAGACAAAAAAACTGAGAGTCAACAAAACAACCTAAATGATGTCTGATTTTGAAGCATAGAGACAGAAAGATATACTTCATTTGAATAATTCTTTTCCTTTAATAATATATTCATTTTCATTATAAATTTTGGTAATTTGTTAGATTACATACATGTATGTCAGTTTATTTTTTTCCTTGTTTGATGGTTAAAAACAGGTTCTTTTTTATTTATATTACTATTAGTATTTTATTTTAATATATAAAATAACTGGATGTACATATTTGATGATTTGGGCAAATATTTGTGATTCAATGTTTAAATCAATATACAGATGTTATATGCTGGTTTAGAAATGTAAGATAATAATTATCATAATAACATTGCTGTTGAAGTGAGAGAGAGACAGAGACAGAGAGAGAGAGAGTGAGAGAGAGAGAAACAGGAAGAGAGCGAGATTAAAAGCCAAAGTGACAGTGAGTGAGTTTCTAACTGTTGTAGCTGGTCTGAGACTGTTAAACTGGATAAAATAGACTATTTTTCTCCGGGCTGGGACCATAATCAATTTGACAGGTTTTGTTCTGTTAAACAATGAGAGGAATATTAAATAATATCACTGTTTATTCGGCTTTACCATTAGAATTAGGAATATTTCAAGTGAGTTCAACATGACTGAATGTAAATTAACAAATGAAGGGTAAATTATTGCGGCTATAACATCTAATTTGTCACTTAACTGATTGATGAATAAATAACATGCACATGCACGCACGAATGCACACATTGTTGAATTAATTTGGTGAATGTGACACATTCATATCACACGTTTGGTTTTTTGAATATTTGATTGAATGAAGGTGCTCTGTAGTATTTTTGGTTAGTTTTATGTCCATGTATGTAGAACAGCCACTTACAACTATTCTGATAGTTGATTAATTTATCGATCATTGAAACAATTAGTCAATTAGCTGTCTAAAAATGGTGTTAAATGTTGATCATCAGTTTTTTTTTTTTTGTCCAGGCCAACAGTCAACAACACAAACATCGTCCTATTATAGAAGACTAAAGGAACCAGAAAATATTCAGAGAAGAGAAGCTGGAACCAGAGAATAATTTTCTTCATTAAAATTATCATCATTATCAATTATCAATAAATCAAAATATTTGATAGTAGATTACTGTGATAGCTAGAAACTAATCGAATAAATTACTAATCACTGCAGCTCTAATGTTTTTTTGTGCTGTCTATATTTTAATGAGACAAGTCAATGTGTTGAAAGCTGAGGCCCGACTGGTCACTGTTCATTTATTAGATGACAAACTTCAGGTAAAGATTCATCTCATCATGATGGAATAAAATCATTCTGCATCAAATCCTTCCTGTATAATGTAAGTCCAGTTCATTCTCTGATGTCAGGGTTCTTTTATTTTCTTTCTTATCTTTATTTTGATGACTTCTCACTACATATCTTTGTTCACACACAATGTTTTTCTGTGTTTCTGTGTATAATCTAATATCAGCAGATGATTACAAAGCTACTAGACCATGAAATAAATGGAAAATTATTTTCTATACATTGGGTGTCACTGTTTTAAAGGTCAAGAACTCAGTGTTTCTATCGTCATTTACCTTATTTGTTTGAAGAAACTACAGGACAGAGGTTTATCAAAGGTTCAGCTGTCATAATTTTTGATTATTTTTGATGGTCAGACACACTTAAATATTATTCAGAAATGAAACTGGTTTATACAGAAGAAAAATAAGAATTACAAGCCAAGAGAAACAAAGAGAAAACCACATAAAGGAAAGCGGTTTTATTTGGTGAGTTGGCAACAGTGCGTCAGTGCAGCGTTTGTCCTGCTGATTAAACTGACCTGATTCAATCTTTATTAGCTTTGTGGAAGGTCACATTAAAGAAACTCGGCATCCCTCCAGATAAAAGAGGAAAGCAGTGATGATGGAGAGGTTCAGCCTGGTCCAAATCGCTCAACCATTTGAAGAGAAGTGCGCAAAGGAAGCAGTAATAATAAAGAACTTGGTTTTAATAATGCTTAAAAAACAAAAGTGAGCAAAAAACACCTTTAAACTAGAGCTGTGATTAACAGCAATTCTGATAATTCTATTAATTATTGAAATGAATAATTGATTTGTTGCTGGGTTCAAAAATGGTGTATAGTGTTGATCAGTGTTTAAATTATTAACTTAAAGAAGACTACAAATTTTATAAAGGAGATTCATTTGAAAACCAAAATAATTGAAATACTGAATTGGTTGATTAAGAATGAAATTAATTAGTTTGGTTCAAATAGAGAAGAGAAGAAGAGAGAACTTTTCATTTTCTTCTAATAAAATGACTAAAATTGATTAATTAACTATCAAAAAAGTTGGTGATTGATGTGATAGTTTGTGACTAATCAATTAATCATCAAAACTGTATATTAAGTAGTATCTTAGTAAACACTTCCATAGATTTCTTTTTCTTAGGAAAATCACTTTTATTATGTATATTTTCATGATTTAACAAAAAACGAATAAATAACATGAAGGAAAATAAAATATATAATAGCACTAAAGATGCCAAAAATAGAATACTAAGATCATCAGTTTACTACTATAGAAGAATAAAGAAACCAGAAAATAATCAGAGAAGAGAAGCTGGAAGAGAATTTAGACATTTTCTTCTTAAAAATGGCTCAAATCCATTAAGTGATTATCAGAATAATTGGAGATTAGTGTGTCAACTAATTGATTAATTGACTAATCGTGGTAGCTCTAATACACAAGTGACAATTAAGAGAAGAGTAAAGAAACCAGAAACCACACACACACACACACTCAGCCTTCAAAAGTATTTTTCAGGTTCAGCAGCCCAAGGACGTTTCATGACGTGGACCAAAGAGTCGGGACTTAAATCTCAATCAGTAGGTGACCTGTTCCACTTCCTGATCTGCAGCTCAGCGGGGAACAACAACTGGAAGTCGGCTCCTGCCATCAGGCAGCATGAGTCATGCGATCGCCAGCTATATTTATACATGCACTCACTAAAATATTTAACGTTTTCAGGTGTTTCAAGGACACACGGACATGAATTTTAATTACGCATGAATAATGCAGCCACAATCTGCCTTCTCTTCATAGCACAAACTTAACACATGATTGCTGTCATTCAGCTAATGAGATGGTGAGCGTTAAAACAACCAAACTATGTGTAGAGGTTTGAGCTGATGACTAAAATAACAGCAAACTCTGGAGATTTTTAGCCAGAGAGGAAAAAACTTACTCTAAAAAAAAAACTACCTGCTGCTTCTGGGAAGATTAATGTCTTTTTGCATTTGAGATTTCACGTTCATATAATGAGAGCACTAAGGAGTGGTGAGCTATGTTTAAAGATATATTATGATAGAAGATGGTTTCAGACAGGAGTGGAGTGCAGTGATCAATAAGAAGTAAAAAAAAAAGAAATAGATTAAAACCCCTTGACTGATTTTTGCCTATCCTGTAGAATCATATTGAGTAATTCACAACAAAAACATCAGTACTAGCACATCATTACATAACAGACAATAACTTGAAAACTTGAAAAAAATCACATTCAATCAAATTTCATTGTTACCTTTGATAATTTTACCTTTTAAAGTCTTAGAATCTTAGAAACAACTACCTGCTCCTACTGTGAAGATGAATGTCTTTTTGCATTTTTAAATTTTATGTTGATGTAGTGGGAATTTGCACATAACGAGCAGTTAGTTATGTTTTTAAATGGTGGAGCCAGATAGAAGTGGTTTCAGAAACAAGTGGAGGGCACTGATCAATAAAAAGCAGACGAGGGATAAAATTAACCTTAAATAAAACGCTGCGCTTCAGTTTGATCGATGGAGGCAGCAGCTGTTTGCAGCTTCACAATTTGGCCTCATTTCAGAGAAAAAAACATGCCTTTCTTTATGAAGAGTGTGTGCGTGTGTGTGTGTGTGTGTGTGTGTGTGTGTGTTTGTGTGTGTGTGTGTGTGTGGGTGTGTGTGTGTGTGTGTGTTCGTGTGAGAAATCACTATGAACTATTAAGAAAAACAAAAAATGTGTCCACAAGAAATGATTCTAATCAATTCCATTTACTTGATTAATAAATGTATGTATGTATGTGTAGTGGTCAGTTTTAAAACATCAGGCTTCAACATGCTGAGTGAGTGAGAATCTTCTCTGACATTCAGCAAGAATCAAGAGAAACGACAGAAACATATAAAACACATCTAAAACTGTCTCTGTCATTTAGAGAGATAAAGTGTCCATGTTTATTTTGTTATTATTTTGTCTTCTGTCAGCTGCATTGTCTTTGTTAACCAGAGAGATAAAACTGGCTGCACATTTTTCATTTTGGTGTTATTTTAAGGTTTTAAGCATCTTTAAGGTGACTCTATTAAACCTAACTAATATTTACTCTCTTCAGATGTTTAATTAAATGTGAACCCTGTGTATGAGCATTACAAACAGAGCTAAACGCTCCTGTTGGAATTTATGATTGTTATTATTAAATAAAATATACACCCAAATGTGTGAAAGTGACGTGTGAAACAAAACTCACTTTGACTTCCTCCTGGAGTTTTCCAAGGCGAATTGTGCCGTTCAGGATTTTTGTGATGAATCGCTGCTTTTCTTGCTGAATAACAGAAGCCTGGGAAGGTAAAGAGGGAAGATGAGGGGTTACTGATCTAACACAGGACACGAAGGGACGAGGAAAAGAAGTTGAAGATGTTAAAAATGCTGTGTGATAAATAGAAGAGGCACAAACAACCTATTTTTAAGTGTAGTACAGGTCAAATAACTAGAATATAATGAGAAACGTTCAATCAAAAACCCATATTTGATTGATTTATTAGACAAAGAGCAAAATATTTAAAGATTTCATTTCCTCTAAAAAGTTTTACTCACTGTGTGTGAGGAAAATATTGAACTTTTACATTATTTGAGATGCACCTGTATTGCATAAAGATTTAAAGCAGTAAAACTGTGCGCAGGAATGTTTTGAAAGTTCCGAAGCTGTAAATTTCGAGGATAAGCAAACTGTTTTAAAGAAAACTAATAGAGATTTCATTTTTATCTCCTCTGCAACAAAAACTGGACCATGAACCCCAATTTCAACTTCAACAACTATGTCAAGAGTTGGGATTCGTAGTCTAGTCTCAAGCCAAAATTATGGAGAATAATCATAATCAAGAATAAATAAGGAATCAGTACATAAATAAATATACAAGTAAATGTCCATATTTATTCACTTTTATTTGTGTATTTTCTTCCAATTTATTACATTTTCCATTTAATTTGTTAAATGTATTTATTTATTTATTTATTCACTCACTCACACCTTTCATTTTTATCTCAATACCATGAAATTGAAAATAAAATTTGAAATTAAATAAATTAATGTGCAAAGTAAAAATAATACACAAATAAAAGAAAAAATATCCTATTAAATAAAATAAATGTATTCATTTATTTTAAATTATGGCAGTCCTCTCTATACAAATGGTCCTATATTCTGTCATTGTGGAAAAATAGTGAAAATTATTCTCCTTTTTTTTAAAGGGACCCCTTGGTATCTTTTCAGGGACCCTGGGGGTCCTCGGACCCCACATTGAGAACCATTGCTATGAAAAACATCTGATTTACTTTTGTTCCAAACCTGATGTTATTTTCTCATTTCTTTAGTCTTCTATAATAATAAACTGATGATCTTTGGGTTGTGGACTATTGTTCTAGACAAAAAAAGACATTTTAGGTGGAATCTTTAGCTTTGGGAAACATTGGTTTACATTTTAAACCATTTTATGAACCAAACGATTACTAAATTAATCAGTCATTGATAGAATAATCAAAAAATAAGTTAGTTGCAGCTCTAAAGTTAACACAGTTCCATAAATATACGTTTCCAAGATAAAACTGATGTCTCCAAGGTCAGTAGTGTTAATAGAATCATTTGTTGTATTTTATTTCTGCATTGTCAAAAATCCAATTTATAAACTTTGCTTCAATGCATGTAGAGAAGCATCAAGCTTATAACATGTAAGTACATACTCGGGTGTTGTTAATACTATGTGTAACCCAGCATCTTTATTTGGTACCATGTTTAAAAGCTGGTCTCTCTCCAGGGAAATGTGTTCAGCTGCAGAAACCACAGCTCCCAGGTAGTGCAAAGCGTTTTCCTCCTTCAGGAATGACTCTTCCCTCCGCTGCTTCAGAACAATCATCCTCCTCTCAGCCTTCCTGAAGATGGAACCACAAGAGAGAGTGGAAGACATTGGTCCGACAAAAAAATGAGACAAGGAAAAGGGACAAAGGAGAAAAATGAGAAAGGAGCAGGAAGGAAATTTGATTAAAGTATGAGAGAAAAAATGTAGGAAAAAGAAGCAGTAAAAGGTAGAAAACACTAAGTGGAGGAGAATCAGAGCTAACTAGTGACATCCAGAGACCCTGGCATCTTATAACGGGTGACAACACTGTTGAGTAATGAAACACCTTCTGAAAGTCTTCACACTTCAAAATGAGGCGGCTCTGGTCTAGAGGGAGAAGACCAATGTTCCACAGACCTGATGTCAGAACAACTGCAAAAAAATCACATCACTTTACTACCTTATCTAAAATGGAGCAGGTGCAACTGTGTTCAATATAACAGCAGCATGCAAGACCTGCAATAATCGTTCGATTATACTATCAGTTGACAACTATTACAAAAGATGAACAAAGCTCGACTTGAAAAAGGGGTTTAGTCTCCGGAAACAACATTGTCTTGGATAGTTAGTTGTGAAACTGAAGATAATGTCACCTAATCAAGATTTAAAATAAATAGAATTATATATGTACAGTATTGTACAATTAAAACATTAAGTAGAGCTGCAACGATTATTTTGTGTCATCTCTGAGAAGAAAATGTCCAAATTCTCTGTTTCCAGTCTTTCTTTTCTGATTATTTTCTGGTTTCTTTAGTCTTCAGGACATATTACACCATTTTATAAACCAAACTACTAATTGATTCTCCGCTTCAATAATCAATATATGAACCCACTATCGGAATAGTTGTATATTTATATATAAACCTATATATGTAGCACCTGTTGGCCTGTCTGCTGTGCTGCAGCTCAGCCTCCACCCTCTTCAGGTCAGAGGTCATCTTGGTCTTGTCCAGACTCAGACTCCTGTTGTCCTCCTGCAGCCTTGACACTTTGAGCAGCAGCTCGTCCATCTCACTTCTCCTGATGTTCTCCAGCTGCTCCAGCTGCCTGGAAACAGATGGAACAGCGTGTTGAGACACAGCGTCTGCTGCTCCATAAACGATCCACTTACTACAGGAAACACGAGGAAATGTCTGGGTGCCTCGATGAAGTCTATACAGATGTACTTTATTCATCCCACAACAGGGAAATTTTGTTTTTGTTTCAGCAGCAGAAAGAAAAGAAAATAGGGAAGGTTAAAACATGACCCACGAAACACACACACACACACACAAAAAAATAACAACAACTCAACCTTTAACCCGGCCATGTGCAAAAAAAACAAGTACTGAGGATATAAAATAAGGTGTTTGATATGAGCAGTTTTAGGTAAAGTGTAAAAAATAATGCAACATAAATGACATTGATATAAATATAATTATAGATAATAAAGTTGTACTACTGCAGTTGTGAATAGGGGAAGAATATTGACAAAAAAGTGTTCATTTAAATACAAAATATTGCAAGGTTACAGAATCTGAATCAACTGAAGCTGCTCAGCAACTAATGAATTACCTAGTGATTTAGAGGAAAAGCATAATTTCAGACAATGACATCTTCAAATTGTCAATTGACTGCTCTAAGTTAAAGACTTTTCTGCTCTTCTTGTTCTTCAGGTGTAATAACTGTTGTTGTAGGTATTTGATGTATAACATGTTTCTAGTTAATAATTGGACAATGTTTGACTTTAGTTTTCATTCTTGCGTTAGTTTTGGCATTTATTGTTTTAAAGGTATGATGTAAGTTTGTTAGTGAAATAAAGGCTTGAAATATTTCACTTTGTGTGTAATGAGTCTATATAATATACTATATGAGTTTCACCTTAGGATCGATTATTATTTGATTCGAATTATTTGAATGGAGGGAAGCATCTTCCCTATTTGTGTTTCTCCAACCTTATTCGGTTTAACTTTTTTCATAATCTATTTTGTAATATTTGTCACAATCATTTTTTTATACTATACATCTGTATTTTTGGTTTCATTTTGGCAGAGATAAACAGGACAACTTCAAATTAAAGGTCCATATTACAATCTACTTTTATTAATCTAATTTGCTGGAATGTTATCCATTTTAATTACGTTGGGGAAATCTGTGTTTTCCATTAAATCCTACTGGAATTCTCTTGAGCTAAATCAAACACGTAAAGCAGCTATGATTCTGCTTTAACATCCCGTCGCCTCAGGTGCTCCTCTGTCTGTTCCTCTCCTCATCTTTTTCTATACTGAGACCCCCTGCCATAAATTAATAAAACAACAGCTGAATTCGAAGGAGATGAGCAGCCCTACTATCTGGAATTTTAATGCGAATACAGAGCTTTAACATCCAGCAAATGTGAGTCTTATAAAAAAGGGGCTTAATGATGTGGTTGGAGGATGTTTGCAATATCCAAACTACCCATTAAAGGGACCAATCTGGTCCACTGGATGAGTGTAAAAAATGTGAGAATAAATGTTTGAGTTTCTGTTTCTTCAAAGAAATGTAATGTCATTGAGTATTTTTTAAATGCTCAAGAGATAAATAATTTAGACTTTAGATTAGTAGATGGTTTATAAGGCAAGACTTTTTTCCGAAATAAGAGATAAAAAAGTAAGAATTATGAAATAAAAAGTCCATAATATGATAAAAGATAAAAGTGTAAATTAAGATAAAAAATGTAATTTTATATGAGGAAAAAAACCTAAATTGACCAAACTCAACAGAAAAAAATAAGACAAATTATAAGCCAATGAATATGATATTTCAAGATAATTCTACTCAATTTTGGAATCATTTAATAATTACTTGATTAATCAATTTGTTTCTAACTATCACAATAATCACCAACTATTATGATAATCCAAAATGTCTGGTTCTAGCTTCTTTAGTCGTCTATAATACTAAAGTGATGATCTTTGGGTTGTGGACTGTTGGTCTGGACAAAAAAAAACATTTTACACCCTTTTATGAACCAAACAACTAATTGATTAATAGTTTCAGTATTCAATAGATTAACTGACTGGATTAATTGTACCAAACAACATAATTTCACTTTTTAAGACTTGTTGTAGTTGTTTGTTTATTTGTAAATTTTTACAGGTCCATTTTAGATTAAATTGCACTGAATGGTGCAGAAGTGTTATAAAGACAGACTATTTTATCTTTTATTTATTAGATATTTTGGTAAATGATGATTCATCAGTACCGTCTGAGTTTCCCTGTGATGTCACAGTGTTCGTCCCAGGTGACAGCATCTTTCAGACGGACCTGCAGCACCTGGACCTCCCTCAGGTTCTTCTGCAGCTCCCTCCTGCTCTCGTCTAGTTCCTCCTGCAAACGCTGCTTTTCTGCCTCCAGCAGCATCAGCTGTTTGGACACTCTGGAAACTAGAGAGGAGCGAATGAAGGTAGAAAGAGAGGGAGGAAATGAAAGAGAAGAGGATAAGCAAGTCAAGATGTCAAGTCTTTGAAGGGCATACATCATTCTAGCTCCAACAGGGCACGTTTATACACTTTTTAGCTCCCAAAAGGGCACATTAATGCCCCCGCTCACTACTGCATGCTACTGTTCCTTTAAATATCACACTGACTTCTTTCTTGAAATGTCTGAGTTGCTCCTGCGTTTTTTTGGCTGTACTTACCTTCAGACAGGTGTCTGCTGTGATTGGCCTTCGCCTTCACGTGCTGCGCCTCTAGCTGATCGATCAGGACTTGGTTCTCCTGCAGAACCAGAACAGCCTGCTGCTGCAGCTGCTGACTGTAGAAATAAAGAAAACGGGATAAAGCTTTAGTTTGGGGTACAATTAAAACACTCAAGTCTTCAGCAGCTGCTCATTGCATGAAAAACTGTTAGCAAAAGTTATGATTTTACAAGGAGAAAGCATGCTACTGACATATTTTTACTTATGTACAAATAATTAGTATATCATGAAAAAGTAAGTAAAACAAATATATTGACTCACCAGTCTTGTTTTTTTCAGTTAACTTTCTTATGTTACTGACACTTTTAATTGATAATTAAAATATTTGCAAATACAAATCAATTAATTCAATCAGAGTATTTAATTGTTTTTCTTTTCAAATCTGACAGAACAGAAAAACAGTACTTCTATTGTAACATGCAGCAATTAGAAGCAGAAAGTTACTGTAATTATCTCTACAGCTATAAACATAGCTTTATAGCTTTATATAAAACTATATAATTGCTGTGTGTCAGTTACTGTAAATTTTAAGGTTTTATAGTGTACTGTCACTGAAGATTATTTCTTACTTGGATCTGTCTTATAGAATCATATAATATAGTCAAATAAGAAACAGTTTCTACATTCTCATCATTAATCACCAATAATTGACGTCTTAAAACACGTCACAAAAACAATTTCATCAGGGAACACTGAAAAATCTCCTTATTTAGAATAAAAGATTTTTTATTTTACACTCGTAAAAGCTGACAGTTCAGAATTACTACACACACTCACACACGGTTACACACACACACACACGCACGCACGCACGCACACACACACACACACACACACACACACACACACACACACACACACACACACACACACACACACACACTATATTTTATATATTTCTCTGCATATTTCTTCTCACCAGTCCTTTTGACTGACTCCTCCCATCTTTGAGATTTCATCATGGAGTTTCTCGTTTTCTTTGACCACTTCCTCCACATGAACACGAAGCTTCTTCACCTCTTCCTGGAAAACAGAGACACGTTCTTAAACATTTTAATCACTGACAGCTAAACAAAAAAAAAATAATCTCTTATTTTACTACTCTGCAAAGCAAGGATTTTTACTCCTAATGTGAAACTGGAAACTTCCATTTACCTTTGTTTCACCTTTTACAATAGTAGATCTGTAGCATTTCAAATACCAGATGTTAATAGTTTCTCTCTAAAATCATGAACCATCATTGAGACCTTTTATTCACCAGTGTTTGCATCATTTTCAACTACTTTCATGCACAATCTGTTGAGAATTTTGCACAATATTTCCACAGCAAAAAACTTCCTTATCTTTTTCTATTACTGTCTGTACTGCTGTACATTTACATCAACTCCTAGACTCCTACTGTATTAAAAGTCCATTAAAAAGAGCCTTCATGAACATACTGGCACCTTGAATAATGTAATCTGTCAGGTCCATTGACAAGTTCATCACGTGTGTGTGTGTGTGTGTATATATATATATATATTAACTTTTCACCTCATTAAATTTTCACTGGCTTTGTCTCTGATAACAGCAAATGTAAAATTCTATTGCACATATGTTTGAGGAGATAATAGCAGTGGCAGCAATAATGAGCAGAAAGTCAAAGTCTCGCACACACAGACACACACACACACACACACACACACCTCTGTGGTTTGCAGAAGTGCATGTTTCTCGTTCATTCTGTCTTCATAAGCCAGCAGAAGAGGAGATAAATACTTCATGTCCAGCTGTAAGAAAAAAAAAAAAAAACGACAGAAGAGCATTGATTCAAATGAGCTACAGCATCAAAATCTCTGCCTGAACATGGCCATGTGAATTAATAATACAATATTTATATAAATATTTATGAAGCACTGACCAGCCAGGGAGGAGGAGAGCCTGTCTTTGGTAAACCACTGATTCTGGAGCTCTACAACATACAGAAAAATACATTGAATTCATTAAAACAGCTTGTGAAAAGGACAAAAATATAGAGCTGCAGCAGTTAGTCGAAGTCAAAGTCAATTTTATTGTCAATTTCTTCACATGTACTTGACATACAAAGGAATTGAAATTTCGTTTCTCACTATCCTATGCGTTTTACATGTACAACAACATCAAAGTGCAGGTTAGTCAAATAATTATCAACTATCACATTAATCATCAATTATTTTATTGATCTATTGTTGATGTGAATCATTTTAAGAAGAAAATGTCCAAATTCTCTGGTTCCAGCTTCTTTTCACTTATTAATATCTGGTTTCTTAGGCCTTTTTAATAGTAAACTGATGTTCTTGATATGCTATGGTTTTACACACATAGACAAGAGATAAAGTGCAATATTTATATTTTCTGTGTTTATAATTTCCCATATGAGTCACTATGTCTTAAAACAGTATCAACAATATATATAAATAAGCGCAATTGACTTGTTGAGTAATTAATTCGTTGCCAACTACTTCATTAATCACCAATTATTTAGATTTTTAAGGATAAAAAGTCCAAATTCTCTGGTTGCAGCTTCTCTTTTTTTTGATTATTTTCTGGTTTCATTTAGTCTTCTATAATAGTAAACTAATGATTTTGGACTGTTAGTGTAGAAAAAAAGGTTGAATGTTTAGTTTTGAGAAACACTACACAAAAACACAACACACATTTTACACCATTTGATGAACTCAACAACTAATTGATAGATTTATCAACAATCAGAATACTCATTTGTTGCAGCTCTACAAAAGTACAAAAGTACTAAGAAAACCCATTCAGACGAGTTGTAAAAACTGCAGCTTACACTGTTCACAGCCTTTACCCAATGCTGCTTACCTCCTGTATCCACAGGTGTGCTGGTAACCTAGCAACCAAATACAACACCACACACACTGAAAAAAGTATTCTGACTCCTTGTAAATGTTCCATGTTTCAATCTGGTTTATTTAATAGATTTTAAGGTGTTATTGAATCATACTTGTGTTTTTAATTATTTCTAAAATGTATAGCCTTACCTTAAACAAGGATATTATCTAAATTAAAAGTAATTTAATTTTTAAAAAAGGTCGTACAATTTAATTCAATGTGCAGACAAATAAAGAAGATTTAATTAGATTAGATTTAAGTTAAATATGCAGGAGTTGAACTATTATATTGACTAAATCTACATAATTCATTGCAAAAAATAAGAAGTAGAAGAAATTCCATCCTAATTTATTTAGTGAAGTAAAACTCTCTTGGAAAATAAATTCTACTTACTTCTACTTAATAATTATTCTGCAAGTACTGAAAAATATAGCTATAATCAACTTTAAAAATATAGTTACATGAATTAATTTCATGGAAACATAATAAAATATAATAATTTCAATTATAATTTTTTTAGCAACATTTTCACACATCAACACTTCGAAATTGGCCACAACAACATAAACACAAACCAGATTAAATTAACTTGCTCCTTGAATTACCATAATCTAGATTATTCTTTGTTACTGATGCATTACCTCACTGTTAAACTTCTTCCTATTATGTGTTTCCTCATGCTTGTGTGGTGTCAGTAATGAGGTCCTGGTTTGAAATCACAGCAAGAGGCAGCCATGATTAGAACCAGAATCCTGCTTTCTTTTTGTGATGTAAAACACACAACAACCCAGGAGGAACAAAAAAAATCCTTTAATCCAACAAATCAGACATTATTTCAGTCAGCGGGTCTCCCGATCAAAAGGAGGATTTCTGCTGTTTCTTCAAGGCTCATTTCTGAGGAAGTGTGTGTGTGTGTGTGTGTGTGTGTGTAGTGTAGTGTAATTCAGTCAGTAATTCTGCTTCATCCTCTGGATGATGTGAGGATTGAAGGTTCTGGAGGAAGAGGTGATTAAATTAGACTAAGGGGAGAGGTGATCGAACATATTCCACTACAGTGTAAAACAGACCAAATTTCTCCTGTTGGTGAATCAATTAAAACAATAGAAAACAGCTTTTTACTCAAGGATGAATGTTTTTACATCTACATTTGACCCAAGAGTTTTTTTTAACAACACATGAGCTTAAAACTTTTATATTTAACCTACATTGCTCATGCACTTCAGCAGATGAATCATCATCTGCGTCTTCAACCAACAAATACAACCAGTTTATTTCTATTTATCAAGTTAACTATTATTCAATCTGACAAATCAATAACCTACAGATTAATGTCTTACACATCTCAAGGACAGGATTCATCAAGATACAAAGGAGTCCAGGTATGTAATACAAATTTGCATGTAATGGATTTTTTTAAATAGTTCCTCAAAAACGTTTAAATAACTAAACTAAATTAACGTCTTAAACACTAGCAGAACTCCAGACAAACTAATCATCATCAGATCATGTCTCATTTTTTACCTTTTTTGTCTGTAAATTAAAAAAAAAAATCTTATATACTAATTAATAGTATTTTATTTTGAAATTTTCTTACTTTTCTTATTTACTACTTTTCTTATTTACTATCTCTGTGATGAAATTATTGAAGTTATTGGGTAGGGTAGGGCTGTCTTTTAATTTAAAAAAAATGTATATATTTATTATATTGATTGACGTAGATATTGACGATACGTATTGATATTGTTAAGGTCTATTTTAGAGGTTTAGGGCTCCTCTTTATTGAGAGTAAAGTAGTGTTTTACCTCCTGTTTGGTTAGTGGTCTAAAGCGGGTCTGGTAGTGGCTCAGCTCCACGTTCAGACGGTGAACTGTCAGTTTCAGGGCGTCATTTTCGTCCACCAGCTCCTGAGCCTGTTGTCTCAAGTTGTTCAGCTCTGCCTGACTGCCTGTTAAACACGTTAAAACACACATTATAATACATTAAAACACAGATTCTGTGACACTAAAATACCAAACTGTTGAATAGAAAACAGCAGAATTATTCATGAATCACTAGTTGCTCTCTCAGGTGGTGAAGACATTGGTGAAATGTCAACTCCTACAGTAAAAAGACATTAAAGAATCCAATGATCCTCAACATGTGTGAAGTCCATTTCCTCTGCAGTGTTTCCCTCTAGGTTTAATAAATAATACAAAACTACTTCTTCACTGGCAGAATAGAGGTGGAAACTTTAAGACTTTTCCATGTTTTCTCTGAGACTGTAACCACTCACTGATTATAAGGCACATGTTCCATCTGTCAAGAGTTTAAGGTTTCTTTCACTTTCATGTTTATTTTTTTATTGATTAAAAAAAAATTTATGCCACAGTGACGACAATGAGGCAGAGACATTAAAACACATTACAACATTCAAATAGGACAAAAGAAAAGGATAAAGGATCCTTCTAATAACCCAAAAATACTAAATCTGCATAAAGTGTCTACATTTTTATACAATCCTACTTTTCCCCATTTCATCATGTTCTATTTTGCAGTGATTTACAGTTGCTATTTTCTCAAAAAAAAACTTAACTTCTTAAAACAAGTTAGTTAATCACACTTTTCCCCCTAAAATCTTTATCTTTCCAGCTGTTTTAGGTGACGTGAAGTAGAAAGCAAAACGTTTTCTTTATGTTGCAGGGAGACTTGTCCTTTACGCAGCAGTGATCTTTATAAGAGAGATAAACTATCTCTATACTAGGTTTTAGGATTATACCACATGACAGTTTTGTCATCGTCCCTAATATAATAGTTGGCAACTAATGGATTATTTCTGTTAAAATGAGACATGATCACACCCATATTATCAGCCAAACAAGAAAAACAACACACGAAAAAACAACAAACATGCTCCAATTGTTAATATTTATTTGATTTTTAACAAAGTTTAGGTTAGTTTCAGTGGATGTAAAAGTCTGTTTCTTGTCTAAAGTGTATAAGGGCAGTGATCGGTTGAGGCTTTCAACATTTCAGGTTCTCACACACACACACACACACACACACACACACACACACACACACACACACACACACACACACACACACACACAAAAAGACACACACACACACAAAGTTTTTAGGTTTTTGTTTTACAAATCGATGGATCCAAGTTGGGGTGGTAGAAATCAAATCCAAATTAGAAAAAAGCTTGTTTCCACCCTCCTTTAGTCATTTTGTAAAATAATAATATATAACATCTTTTCTACTTGACTTAGTTGTAAGGAATGTGAATTTAATACTATTTTCTTGTACCCAACAGCCTGCCAGAAATGTGTAGTATTTTAAACAGTAAACTAATAAATCCTCTGTACCTGCAGGAGTCCTGGTGGCCTGGTTCTGACTGAGTTCCTGTTCCAGTCGCTGCAGCCTCTTCTCCAGCAGTTTCTGCTCCTCCACCATCGTTGTGTTCTCTGACTCCACCTGCCTGGCACTGAAGCTCTTTCTGGGCTCTGGATTCTGGTATTTGGAGGTTTTGGCTTGGTTGGATTGGCTGGTTACATTGGCTGAAATAAAAATTATTATTATTTAAAGATGGATATAATCTAATTACAATAAAATGTGGAAAGGTAAAACCTAAAATGTATTTTCAATGCAGATGCAGGACTACATCTGGTCATACAACCTTATAGATTTGGGACAGTGGCAGAAATTTGTGTCTTTAAAATGTTGTGTATCAAACAAGGCAAATAATGTTGGAGAAAATACATGGAGTAATGTCACATGGTTTGAATTATGACATGAAGGGAAACAGAGTGGAGAATAGTGTAATAATTATGTACACTACACAATCAGTGGTACAATTAGTTCAATATTGTGTAGAATTTTCTTATTCCACTGGCAGATAATTTTATTTATTTCAATAAATAAAATTGCCCCAAAAATTGCCCCATATACCTGATTTGGGTTCATTTGGTCTTAAGAAATCACAATATTTTTTAATTGTAAAGATTGCAGTTTTTGCAGTGTATTTGCATTTGAAGCTAAATAATAAAAGTACTGAACTTCCCCTTTAAATTCAACACACAGAGCGTGTAATGATGCAAATAAAAGGAATGCTTATCAAATATGAATCAAAAATCTGAATTAAAAACAGCCTGCAGGCTTCATCAAGGCATGAACCTACATGGCTCATCCTCCCTCAGACTTCCTGAACTCTTCTTGGCGGTCGATTTGTTCTTAGATGAATCACAGTTGGCTTCAGGAAACTGGACGTTAGTTTCCTCAGTGAAATCTGAGAGATGAGAAACATGGAGCCATTATTAAATTAATACGACTGCAGAGGAAGAAAAAGTCCTGAGCCCTGCTGGCTTTATTTAATATTCCACATTTTGTAATAAACTGCCTATTGTTATGAAAAATTCAGACTCTGTATGGGTTGGATGTGTTAATTTACGCAGAAGTGATTAGGTTGGGAATACTTTAGGGACACGTTATAATTGAGCCCCATCAAAAACCTACAGCCAGCTGTTGAAATAACTGCTATAATGAGGTTTTCAGCTCAGCTCTAATGATGTAAGGCCACATTACAGAAGCTATGAAATAAAATTCAACAAGAGCTGGATCTGCTTCCTCAGCTAAAGATTCACACCCAGTACAGCTTCTTTCATACGCTCTCCCTGTATAAATATGGTTTATTTAGAGGATTTTAATGTCATCATTGAATATTTTTTTCATTCAATGCAGCATTCCAGATACCAAGACTCTCCCTTTTTCGCAAGTAAGTCATTTATAACCTGTACCTTTTTTTAATAAAATATTTGATTTGGTTTGTTGTCTAAATGTTAAATGTTCTGCCCTTCCTTACAACAAGCTAATTTAACTCAATTAAAAGTATTTAGAAAAAACATCTGTACAATTTGATTTCCATCTTCTGCACATGTGCAGACAAGTAAAATATTTGGTTTGGTTCATTGTCTGAATGTTAAATGTATTGAAAGTTAAGATACAGAAAAAAACATCTTAAACTTTTAATTATATTGGATTTACCTTAATATGAAGGAGTTAAACTATTACATTGACTGAATCTACATAATTCATTTTAGTAAAAAAAATAAAAAATTGAAGTAATTCCATCCTAATGTATTATAGTAGAAATCTACGCAAAATAATTATTCTACTATATTGTGCTTTACTAATGAATGGTACGTCATGGTAATTTTGGTAAAATCAGTTCAAAAACATCTAGAATTAGATAAATTAATGCTGTGCAAACACTTTACATATTCAAATTAAATAATTTCAACAAAACATTTTTTTCCAGTGCATGTTCCTATTAACTTTCCCCCCATATAATAATAATAAAGTAGGTCTGATAAATACATAGAGGGATCAGTAACTTTGTGTTTTTAATTAGAAATCAGGGTGACACTTAACACTAAGAGTATCACAATATGTGGTTTTAATTTTTTTTAATTACTTCACTTTTCGGTTATAAGTTATAATGCTGCATGAAGTCATAAACAGCAGCAATATCTGTGATTCCTGTTACCAATATTATTATTATTACTAATAATACTACCACTTATAATAATAATAATAAAGTTACCTGGAGGAGAATTTTTTCTGTAAGATGTTGGAGTCGGCAGCGGTGAGCTGGTCTGTAAAACATAAAGATAGTGAATAAGTCTTTTTAAAACATTTATAGCCATGGTCAAAATGTAAATGTTGTCAGTGAGTTTTTATTTTGACATTAAACAAACGTTATTTAGAGAAGACAGAATAGGAGAATATCAACTTTTCTATAACAAACCTTTTCATTCCACATTATAATAAAACATACTAGAGCTGCAACTTTTCCTGATGGTCGATTAATCAGTTGATTGTTAAAACTATTGTTTGGTTAGTTGTTTAGTTCATACAATAGTGTGAAATGTTGATCCGTGTTTCCCAAAGCTGAAGATTCAACCTAAAATGTCTTTTTCTGTCCAGACCAACAGTCAACAACCCAAAGATCATCAGTTTACTATTATAGAAGAATAAAAAACTGAAAATGATCAGAGAAGAGAAGCTGGAACCAGAGTAACCTGCTCTGTTCATTTACTTGAGTTTAAAATAGCATCACATAGAAATATTAAAGTAAAGTACAAGTGCCTCAAAACTGTACCCAAGTACAGTACTTAAATAATGTACTAAGTTACTTTCAAAACTGTACCCAAGTACAGTACTTAAATAATGTACTAAGTTACTTTCCACCACTGGTGGTGGATGAAGTAATCATATCCTTTACTTAAGTACAAGCAGAAAGGCTGTTGTCAAAAATTCCTCCTTTAAAAGTAAAAGTCCTGAATTGAGACTAAATAAACTAGAAAATAATCAGATATGAGTTGTTGGAACCAGAGAATTTGGGCATTTTCTTCTTAAAAAATGACGATCGATTATTAAATCAGCTGGTGATTAATATAATAGTCAATAGTTATAATAATCATTATATATATATATAATAGTTATAATAGTCAGTACTAATGTATTACCAATCGTTGCTCATGTAATATATACGGCTCACTATAATATAGTGTCCTATAATATAAATCTATATGTCATATATGACATATAGAATTATATTATAGGACACTAAACAGAAGCATCATGTTCCAGTTGAATGTGTTTGTAGTGAATGAAGCAGATTCACTACAGACTCTGAAACAATGGATAATTTTGAAAAAAACTGAAAATCAGCACCTCAGGAACATGAGGAGAAATTGAGAATCATTAATCATGTTAAATGTCAAAAAGAAGCATTAATTAAGTTAAATGTCAAATGTTGAAATCCTTCACTGGCACGAAGGAAAAAACCTGCTTTGGCAAAAAGGAAAAGAAAAATAGAATCTCTAATTTTATAAAATATTATAATCTACACACACTGTATATTCCCCTGAGTCGGAGGACAATTGCTCCTCCTTGTGGATCAAATTCTCTAACGAGTGGAGTCAAACTGTTGATTCATATGTCACATTCAGCACTAAAGAGGGTAAACTCTTTTTTTCTCATGAGACAAAAGTGAAATTTCAACACTATAATATCCCAGTTATTACATATTTCAACAAATTAAATCCTAGGTTTCATAATCTTTTTTTTCTTGAATTTGTGTCAATTTAGTCTTGTTTTCTTAAAATAAGATTGAATTGTTTGTCATCTTAATTAGCATTTTATTACATATTTTGCACGTTTTATCTCATAAGTCTGACTTTTTATCTTATATATTCTGGAAATGTATTTATTATATTAAACTATTTTATTATTGTATTGATGGTGTGGATATTGATGATATATATCTATGCTGCAACAGTAACATTGAGTTTTATTAAAAATAAAAAATACCTTAGTTAGTGTTGTAGCTCAGGTTTTCTATGTGATTTATAAATCAATGCTGAATGAGCAGGTTAGTGTTTTAACAGGCTAACCTTAGGTTTTCAGTTTAAAATTTCAACTTGATGACACAAAGCAGCAAGATGATTGATTAAAGTCCGACCTGTGGTTTTATTTTCAGAGGCAGAGTGTAGAGAGGATCAGAGACTAAACAGATGTCCCGTTGCTCCAGCTGTTGGTAGACATGTTCCTCTCTGCCTTCATCCTCCTTCCCCTTCTCCTCCTCTCTACCTCCAACCTCCTCCTCAGATGGATCTGGAGACGACAAACACCGATCGGCCAAGTCCTCCGACCACCTGTCTCTAAAGAGGGAAAACAGGGGAAAAACTTCTGGTTTCTCACTTAATCAAATTAATTTACCACATACTTAACCATCTGGTAACAGTAGTACACTACAACATATTTAATTTGTTTGTTTTTTGTTTGTTTGTATTGTACTTTTATTTAATTACATTTTTACCTCTTTATACCTTTTCTATGTTTTCATTTCATATATTCAGATTAGGGCTGGGCGATAAACCGATTTTATCGATTAACTCGAGTGTATAGTTCACGTCGACTTGTTTGAATGAAAATCGGTTCTCTCTTTAACATCAGCTAACGCTTCTCTCTGGCCTCCCGTATAATGAGCTCGCCCCTCCCTCCCCTCGCACAGAGCGCGCATTTACCAAGTAGAGATAGTAGTGAGTGAGTGACAACATGGCGACAAGCAGGGAAGAACTTGTTCCGAAGAAAGGCACCGTGTCATCCGTTATTTGGAATTGGTTTGCGTTCGCGAGGTCAGACTTAGACCAGAAAACACCCCGCTGCAAAGTATGTATGAAGTCTGTTGCTAGTAAAGGCAGCAGTACGACAAATTTACTGCAGCACCTTAAACAAAAGCATCCCGTCGAATGGGAGAAATGTTGCGCGCAGCGGAATGAAAAAGACAGCAGCACCCCAAGCACCTCACGCACAGCCACCAAAATACAGTCCACCGTACCACAAACATTTTCAAACTGCATCCCATATGACAAGAATTCGACCCGCTGGAAAGCCATGACAGATGCGGTCGCTATGTATATAGCAAAGGATATGGTGCCAATATATACGGTGGAAAAGCCGGGGTTCATTAACTTGATAAAAGTTTTGGACCCCAGGTATGTGCTACCTAGCCGAAAGTTCTTTTCCGACGTTGCCTTGCCCAACCTATATAACAGCACAAGACAATGGGTCGCAAAAGAGTTGCAAGAGGTGTCTTTTTATCATCTGCATCAGAATTTGGGGGCTGTTGAGAAAATCGATTTAAATCGTTAATCGGATATTTTGTGAAAAAATCGGGGATTTTTTTTTAAGCCATATCGCCCAGCCCTAATTCAGATTATATATGTGTTTTGTGTTTATTTTGTATTATTAGCATTCATTTATTTATTGTATTTTATTTTTTTTATGATTCCATCTAGTGTCTCACTCTCATATATATAGGGATTTTCATTGAAGATTTTTTTTAATGGCTCCCTGCTGAGGTTCATGTTGATAATTTCATTTTTTTCTGCATTTTCTGTGTATGTTAAAGTCAACAGATTGATCAGAGCAGAGGAGAACCAGCAGGAAAAGCTGCTTCTAAAGATGATTCTGTCAGTACATGATGGATCTTTTAACATCAACTTTCAGCTTCGTTGAGCAAGCTTTATGAAATCAAAACCGTAAATGAATATTTACGATGATGCTTTGAAAGTAAAACGTTTAAAAGATTTAAAGTCTGATAAAATCACAAGAACACAGGAAATCTAATTTAATAAGAAAATTTGCTTCATTTATTTGTGAAGTTATATTATGATAAATGACTGAAGCCAAAAGTTAAACTTTACACAAATTGCAGTTAATCTGCTTTTCAAATAGCTCACATTACTTAACAAATAATCATATTAATGTTGGATAAATGAGAACATCCATCCATCCATCCATTGTCTATCCCGCTTATTCCCTTTCGGGGTCGCAGGGGTCTGCTGGAGCCTATCCCAGCGCGTTAAGGCGAGAGGCAGGGGATACACCCCAGATGGTCGCCAGCCAATCGTGGGGCACACACACCATTCACACACCATTCACTCTCACACTCACACCTATGGGCAATTTAGAGTTTACCAATTAACCTGAGCATGTTTTTTGTATTGTGGGAGGAAACCGGAGTACCCGGTGAAAACCCACGCAGACACGGGGAGAACATGCAAACTCCACACAGAAAGGCCCCAGACCCAGGCCCAAGGCGGTCTTGAACCTGCGACCTTCTTGCTGTGAGGCAACAGTGCTACCCACCGCACCACCGTGTCGCCCTAAATGAGAACATAACACAGAAAATGAACATGATGTGATCTGCAATGATTTATACATTTAACTTCAGATGTGTTCATATTTACTTAGACGGAAGCACTTATCTGCACTTGGAGCCATCATGACAGCAATGATTTGGTTTTCAAGACACCTAAAAATCTAGTGTAAGCTAAACCTAACCTTTTTTTCCTCACTTGTTCAAGGTCATATCTCACATTCTACAGATGGATGTTTATACTCTGTATGTCCTTTTCTGGGTCCTTAAATACTCATTTTATGAATAAGAGTTACCTGTGTTAACTCTGTCATGTTCTGTAATAATTCTGTGTTTGCTGTAAAAATAAAATAAATAAATAAGCATCACTCCAGAAAATAGTTGGAGTTTTGACTTTAATCTCAGAATTCTTTCTCAGAACTAGAAAAAATAAGGGATCATTTATAATGATAATACTTATTTTTTTTTCTCCATTTTTTCTCAGATATGGAAAAAATTGAAAAACTGGAAATATGGAAATATAAACTGGAAAAATAATAAAATCATTGGTTTTATTATTCCTTCCATAAAAAAGTCTGACTCTGATTAAATCAGTTGTAGCTGTTACATTTGCATTTTTGCAGTGTAGGAGCTCACCTATTGTAGAGCTCTGCACTGACGTTGGCATCGGATATGAAGGACTCGGACTGATCACTCTCAGACAAAAACCTGGGCCTGACGGGAGGAATCGCCCACGTCTGTCCGGTGATGGAAGAAGACAAGATGGCTGCTGCTAAGGCTGATCTGGAGAAGAAAGATGTGAAGACAAACATCAATTAATTATTTATTTTATTTTAACTTTCCGTTTTCAAAGCTTTTGTTTTGTGATATTTATCCACTTGGCATAAGATGGTGTGAAAAAAGTAAACGTGTTACTCAGTTTCCACTTTGATAACATTGTTGTATATATATTATGTGGTCAATTGTTGTTTTTTGATCACTGTGGAGCAGGAGTTGTACAGAGTACAATCACCAGTGTTAATATAACATTAAAAGAGTTAGTTACTAGTTAATGTCTTGTAGTGTTAAAATAAACTCTGTGTATTATATTAACTCTGGAGATTTCACTGACTTCACTAAAAAAACAGATGTGTTGAAGGAAGTTTTAAAAACTCTAACCTGCCTCAAAAGTGACTGATAAAGAAAAGTAAATGTAGTGTGGATCAATCATTTTGGATCTTTGGCTTTTGGATGTCTCTATTTTGAAGGAATTTCTCCACTATTAACGTCTGACCATGATGCAGACATCAGCCCAGTGTTTATCTGCCCTTCTGCTTTGTGACATCACAAAGTGTAGGATGCTGCATCTCTGCCTCCGTCTGGAACATCACATCACATTTATAGCGTTTTTGAAGCTGTTACTAGACTGGTTTTTTTGAATGTTCTCATATGGTTCCACTCTTTAATCCAAATTTAAGATTCACAACCTCCACTTACAGGGAAAAAATACTAATATGCACCTGTACAGTATTCTGCTGAATCACTGGATGACAAATTGAACAGCAAAATAATCGCCCAGTGATACCACAAAATTCTGTAGGTTATGGAGAGGAAGAGGCTGTGGTTCCTCTACATTTATTCAGCAGGTAATGTGAAATTAACAAAAAGTAATGATCAAGGCCAAATATATAAAAGTCGCCAGATGGTTGAAGTTTAGTTTAGTTTTAACCTGTAGATTTAAACATCTAAATGAGCCGTGGCTGCTGGAGAGAAGGTCACGTGACCGGAGGTACCTGGGTCGCTCAGGTGAGGGGTCAGGGCTGCGGGGGGGAGGGGTACGAGGCACCGCGGCTTTAGGGGCGATGGAGGCAGCAGGGATCAGACCAGGAGCTATGTGTTTCTATACATACACACACACACAGGGAGAGGTCACAACATCTGATCACATACAAAAAACACACTAACACAGACACAGTACATGTTGATCAATCAATAAATCAAGTCAAATTCATCTGAACAGATTAGTGTAATTCAAAATTCTTCATATGAAGTCAATAAAAGACTTCATGTATAAAAGAGAACAAGTGAAACAAAAAACTGCTTGAGACTAATGCACTGAAATGTGAAATAAAAATCCAATCAAAAATGTAATAAAATGAATTTGATTTAGCTACTCTATAAGATTGATAAAACATAGTTAAATAAAAGTTAGATTAATAGATTAAGATGTAGAAAAAAATGTTAGGATATTGATGATGAACAAATAAAAAATCGAAAAAATAAAGGTATGTTTACAGATGATTGTATGTACAGTCTATATAAGGGTTTAATTAGTAATTTTATTTTGTGAAATAACAAAAATACATAACTGCTAGTATGTATTATAGTGGATTAGTGGTGAAGCTTTTCTATTAAGATCTGATATAAAATTATATTTGAGCTGGTTCCTTTGGAAAATTCATTAATAGTCATTATTTATAATCTCCTAATCTGCTGTATTACCTAAAACATCTGTAACCTCCTTTATGTTTTTTTGTCTCCTTATTAAGTATTCACTATAATAGCTCTCTTCATCATAATTCATCATAATAAAAATATATAATGTGCATATTATTATTATTATATAATATTAATACAGGAATAACTACAGAATACCTGATGTCGAGCAAGACTGAGACATTTTTGGAGTATTTTATTGATTGTGTTAAATCTGAGCAATTAACTTTAAATTAAATTATCTTGTCCCATGGTAGAGGTGGTTGAAATAAGTTATTAATACGCGAAGCATAGCATAATTATATCAGTGGGACTCAAATGAATAGTGGAAATGAACCAACTGTTAAAAAAAATAAATAGGAGCAGAAAACAGACAGGAATCCCGACATGAAAACGAAACAGCTGCTTTAAACGTGTTTTAGTTTAGTTAGTTTAGTAGTTAGCTCAGCTGGCGACTCTAATAAGCGACAACCGATAAAGATCTTTAACGTTTATCCTGTATAAACGAGAAGTGACACTTACAAACTGCTTGTCCTTCTCCCTCCTGAAGCTGAATTTTAACATCGTGTAAAATAAGTTGGCGCCGTTTTTGCTCCGTTCACAGCGTTGCTTTAACTTAAAGTTAAACTCTGGACTCGTGTAACGTTACCGAACATTTCTGGTAAAAACAGCGTCCACTTTTTATCATGGACGGTTAGGAGAATAGAAGCTAACTGACGCTATTCAACAGGCAGCGGCTTTAGACTGCTCGTCTCTAGACGCTCCGCCACCACAATGCACCTGGCTTCAAGATTCGCATTGATTGGCCTCTCGCTTCGCTTTTAGCCAATCAGAGACTCGTTTCATTCACTTAGCAACGGCGAAGCAACAAAGCAACCAGCGACCCGAACGGCAGAGGGCGCTGTCGCTCTATTAATGAACTTAGCTAGTTTTTACAATTTAAACACAAAAACAAAAAAAAAGACAAAAAAACAAAGAAAAAAAAATTAAAAAGACATTTTAGGTTGAATCTTCAGCTTTGGAAAACACGGATCCAAGTTTTGATAGTCCATTTATGAACCAAATAATTCTAGATTAGATGCAGCCCAATTTCAATTTCATGAAGTTAAAATATGAAAGATGGGATAAATAAATTTAGGGCTTCATGATTAGTTTCATTATTTATAAATCCTTCTCTCCTAATCACTTGGTTTATAAAATATATAAGTAAAATTTACATTTCCAAATTTTGCTCAAGTTGACATACGGCTGCAACATAGACTGTTGAGTCTATGAATCTATCAATTATTGTAATGATTAATCGATTCGTTTTGAGCTATCACATTCATCTCCAATTACTTTAGAAATCAATTAATAGATTTTAGTTATTTTTAACTAGAAAATGTCCAAATTCTCTGGTTCCAGCTTCTCTTCTCTTTTTTTTCTAGTTTAGTAATCTTCATTAATAGTAAACTGATCAGACACTGATGAGGTGGAGTGCTGCTTTTGACCGAGTTAAAACTTTTATTTCTGGCAATCTAGCCAATTAATATCTCTGTCTCCCCCCCTGAGTTGATACATTTATTTTCTCATATTCTTATTTTCTGTGTTTATTGTGGGGAGATGTTTGTCTGTATTTGAGTTTTATTTCATTTATTTTCTGTCAATACAGTATGCGTGTACATCTACTTATTTGATTTGTCAATTGGATGTTTACCACAGGGTGGGTGGGGTTTTTGGGAAACATGTTCTGTACCTCTGTACTCTATTATATGTTTGCTATTTCAAAATAAAAACAATTGTTCACAAAAAAATAGTAAACTGATGATCTTTGGGTTGTGAACTGTTGGTGGTTGACATTTTACACCATTTTAGGAACAAAACAATGAATTGTTTAATGGCTTCAATAATCAATAGATTAATAGAACAATAGTTATTAGTTGCACTTATAATACAAAAATTAACTATCTAATGTGTTGATTTATTTTTGTTTTCCAAATCATTGTACAGTAAAGAGCTGCCAGATTTTTATTCTACCGGTGTATATATATATATATTTATTAAATAATGAGCTGTATTATTATATTATGATTACTTTAATTCACTAATGAGAAACTAAGGAGGGGAAAAGACCAAAGTATAAAAAAAGGAAAAAGCCAGAAGATGTTGATGCAGCATCATTAAACTGAGATAAAACTTTACATCACATGTTGATTCTCCTTTGTTTTTCATGATGTTGGATTAGAACGTCATGTGATATCAGGCCAGACTCACTACGGTTATTAACATTAACAGAGTGTTGACTCCGGTCAAACTGAATTCCAGTCATTCCCCACCTGCTCTGCCTTCAGACACTGAAACACACGGAAGCCAAAATACTGTACATTAGAAGAAAAGAAAACCCAGGAAATGTGTTTTGTCCCCCTCTTTTTTTTATTGAGATTTGATGTTTACATAAAGAATCACCAAAAAATGTTTTCACACCACAGTCACTACGCAGCACAAAGTACAGAGAAAGAAGCAACAGAAGCAACCTGAAACCTTGGGAAAGAACAGGTACCTTCATCTTCTGCATACACACAGAGAGATTAAGCATCAATATGCATCATTATAACATCTTCTGCCTCTGCAACAAAACACGTATTATAATGAACCAATCACTGCACATTCTGGTTATACATGCAACTTAACATTTTCCTTCATGATTTTAGCATAAATGACACTTCAGACCAACATCAGGTAAACAGAGACAGTAGAGAGTGTGAGACATATCCTCAGTGTTAAAAATAAACAATTTAAAACATGTTTACATAATGTACCTATATATATATATATATATATATATATATATATATATATATATATATATATATATATATATATATATATATATATATATATATATATATAACCAAAGGATTAAGCAAGGCTAGTAAAATACATTCCAACACGAAACCAACCAAGAAATCCAACGTGCAAAAATGGTGACAAACTATTTCTGAAACCTACAACTTAAAAGACATATATATATATATTTATATTTTTGTGTTTTTCTGTATTACATAAATAATTTGATTATCAAATGTGTATAAGAATCTACTTTGTAGATAAAAGAGATGGTCCAACACTGCGGAGTGTCAGTAAAACATGGGATGTGACTAAATTTAAAAAACAGCTAGAGGAAAAGTAGTAGAAACCTGGTTTGCGGGTTTTTGATCAACATCACATCCTTCCCTTCTGGAGTTAAAACATCCTTCAACTACACCCAGATTCACATTAACAGAGATACGAGGCTTGTTCTCTGCTTATAAAAAACTGATAAACTGCAGCTCGAGAAAAGAACCAGCCCAGAAGTGGGTTGAGATTCTGAGATTAATCGATACGAGTTTTTGTTTTTCATCCAGGAATTTCAGCGACATAGAGGCGATTAGGTCTGTGAAAATAACTGGGACAACAAAGAAAACCTAAAAGTCTGGATTCTGTTTTTTTTTTCCCCCACACACATGTAATCACAAATCACACACATGTAAAAGATTGTTTTCATTTTTTTCCCCCCATTTACATACTTCATTGAGTCCCAGACATGTGGCATCAGCAGAAACAATAATGATAAAGGCCATCTCACAAAAAAAATTTTTTAGCAGCTTATAGAACATTGCATTCATCTGCTCTCCCCAGACAACAAAAAATACTGCACACTACAAATATTAGTTTCCTTCAATCACTGTTTAAAGAACTGTAACAAGGTTAAGAAACCCTACACATCTATCAACGAAAAATATGTATTTCTGAATGCTAAAATGTATCTGTATCTCTCGTTGATGACAGAGAGGACATAAATCATGCTTACAGTATGAAACACAGAAAAGTACCTTCTGACTGCACAGTAAAGCCACAGAAAAATCACCCTGTTTGCAGTGAAGTGAAAACCAACTCTGGGTGTGTTTGTACAACACAGTTTTAGACTCGATATACAATACAATACGGTGGATGAGAAGGGTCAAAAAAACCCGCAAAATCAGAAAAACACCTGCAAACAATGTTTCCAGGAGGTAATAAAAAAATCAGTGATGTGGTGTCAACAAGAGGTACGTTTATGTTATTTAAGTTTGATATTAGATAGTGTGTATGTGTCAAAATAATTTTATTTCAATTGAAAACCAGACTATGCTAATGCTAGTTGAGACGCTAATCGATATCCATACAAATGACTTATTTATTTGTACATGTTGTTAGTCATTATTTATGATGTTTGCTGAATTAACACATGATTTTATTGGTATTCATTAACAGAATAACTTGGTTGTATGTAAAGTTTTACCATAAATTTTGTTTTGATTACATTGGTTACTATTGGTTACCTACCAAAACAACTGTTACCTCTTTGCAGACAATGCTGTTTGTCCATCACTGATTATGGTCCCCTGAAAACGTGTTTGTTTGGTTATCTGGGTTTGTGTGTGCTTGGGTGTTTGCCTTGTTGTGGCCATGTGACTTTTTGGCCATCGCAGTAGGAACAGTGCCAGAGCAGCAAACACCTCACCTATGTTGGTGCATGATCTGATGCAGTCGCTTTCCAAAGCAGCTGTAGAAATGTCAAAAAAAATACACACATGGTTCCTACATAAACTGCTACTGATACTCACTCTGACACTATGGGTACAAAACAACGTGTTGGGCCAGAGGCATCTTGTATCTGCTGGTATCTTCTCTTATCCGCTGGTATCTAATGGAATCTTCTCGTATCTGCTGGTATCTAATGGTATCTTCTCATATCTAATGCTATCTGCAGGAAGCTGCTGGACAGTATTGGAGCTGCAGCTTCAGTACAGGCTGCTGCTGTCGTTGTAGGAGCTGGAGCTGGGGAAGGTGGGACAGGGTTTGTTCCAGGGCAGAGCGCCAGAGTGGTCGGCCGTGGGAAGGCTGAGGGTGCTGGCGCTCTTCAGCTTGTTCTTCAGTCCCCAGCTGATGAAGGACGACTTCTTGGTGACTTTACGGGACTTGGGGTTCTTGTCGTCGTCATCGAAGGCCAGGCAGATCATGGAGTAGGTCTTAGGGAGGTTCCCGCAGAACGTGGCGCTTTTGGTCGGCTGGACGTAAACAGACAGTCACATTAGATCAGTATTAAAGTTTGTTTAGTAGGTGAGTCGCTGTTTGCTTAATAAATTTGATCAATCAAGTATGAGATGTTTTGTCTTTCGATTTCCCTCCCACTGGTTCCTTTACTAACCACAGAAAGCATCTAATATGAGCTCTAGGTTTTAACACCTGCAAACATTTTTTAAACAATTTCTTTTTTGACTTTTTTCATAGAGTTGTAGAGAAAATCAACTGGACTTATTTTGTTAGACATTAGACATTTCACCTCTCATTCAAGAGGCTTCTTTAGTTCTGAGATTTTAACAGAGATCTAAACAAACTAAGAAGTCCTGTTGCTTTTCTCTACACCTCTACTAATAATATAAATAATTTTTTGTATTATTTTGATCAATTTTAGCTGTAAACAATGATACCAAATACTTAATAATTACCATGTTGCTAACTCATTAATTGCCATGCTTTTATTGTATACCAACCATACTTTTTGATGCAAAAAACACAACTAACCAAACAACAATCTGATCATTTCAATAATCAATAGATTGATAGACTCTTAGAATAGAATATTTTTTTGCAGCTTTACCGTCCATGTTACAGTCTGAATATCCAACAGAGGCAGAGCCTTAAATAAAAAAGCTTCAGCTCTGCATTCTGATATCTATTTAATTAACACAATAACCATTTCATACCCAATCTAAATATAAAAGGCTGCTGGGGCAGGGCTTACCATAGGAGGGTTGCTGTCCATCATGGTGACCACCTGGATGTCAATCCCTTCCTCGTCCACGTCTTTCAGCAGTCGCATCACCTCGCTCACGCCCATCCATTTACAGTCAGTGTCGCCCACGGCGACGATGTAGTCACCTTCTTTTAATCCGTCGGCCTAGAAACAACACGGCCAATCACAGGAAAGTAAATATTTACAGCCAAAGGTTCAGTAAAATGGAAAACGATGAAGTTTCTAGTGTCCTTTACCACCCCAAAAGCACCATGTTGTGTATGTCTGTGCGCATGTGCTTCTTTACAAATAAATATTTTACCACAATCCATTCAAATAATTATTTATTTTACAGATCATTTTTTGTGCCGTGTGTGTGCACTGAGCAGTTTTGAAACTGACCAATGAAAGTAATTGATGAAGGTTAGAGTCTGTGATTAGCTCCACTTAATTAGTAGAAGTCTATATTTTTATCCTGTGTGTGTGTGTGTGTGTGTGTGTGTGTGTGTGTGTGTGTGTGTGTGTGTGTGTGTGTGTGTGTGTGTGTGTGTGTGTTGAACACACTACACAGATCCACTGTATTATGTGGAGGTCCACTCTTTAATAGGTAGACATTGTTTGAAGTCCCCACTTGGCATTTTAATAAAAAATAATTAAAAAGGGCATTTTTAGTAGTTTTATAGTAAAATAAAACCTTTAAATAATTGTATATTATATGTATGTGTGTATCAGTGCTGAAGTATTTGATGTACCGGTATGTGTTCTGAAACTGATCAATTGAAGGAAACAATGGTTAGAGTCTAAAATTATTTCAACTTAACTAGTAGAAGTCTACATTTCCATCCAGTGTGTGTGCGTTAGCATAGTATTTAATAGCTTTGTGAAATCTGTATTATGTGCATGAGCAGCCATTTATTTCTGTCTGATAACTTGTGTTTATCTGAGGTTGAACAACAGACTGAATAAAAATCCTGTTGAATATTAACAGTTCTGAAGAGTTTGTCCTTATCAGGTTCATGTCAGGTAAATGAGGTAGGAGTAAATACTCTTTGATTTCTAATTAAATTAGTAGGAGGAGCAGGATAAAGAGGAGGATGAGGGGGAGGAAGGTTAGGGCTACTGAAGTTCCTTTGAAGCTGAATCCTGTGTCGCCTTTTAAAAATGACGTTATTTAATCTTGGAATTATGGATAATATATGAAGTGAGGAGAAGACTCACAGCAGCGGGGCAGAGGGGGTCTAATGAGACCACCTGGACCGGTGGGTCCCCCTTCAGGGTGAAGCCCAGGTCTCGGTCTTCTGGGCGGAGTCGTATCGTTCTGGGTGCTGTCCACCGCTGTTTGGCTGAGAACACGGACAGAGGACCCTGAGGAGACAAAAAGAGGACTTCTGAGTTAACATGGAAGCTGATTTCTACAATATGGCACATGGGATTCAATTTCAGTTTAGTTCATGAGCCACTTTCAGAGGAATTAAATCTAAAGGAGGTTTAACCTTTAAAAATCTGCACATAAATAACAGCATCTACAAATTTATCCTGCTTTTTATGTACAACACTATGATATTCCAGTTATTTCACATTGAAATGAATTATTCTTAAGTGAAATTATCTTGTGTATTTAGTAAAATTAGTCCAATATTGAGTAAAATGACCTTGAAATATGATATTCGATTGAATAATAATTTTGCTTATTTAATTTTTTTTCTTTAGGTCGATCAATGTCTTGTATCTAGTATATATACACACACACACAGACACACACACACACACGTATCTAAAATTTCCATTATCAATAATCTAAAAGGTATATAATTAATAAACAAGACTTTTAGTTCATTAAATGGTTTTGAGATGCTTTTGTCTGGCAAATGAGCACAACTTCCCCAAATCATTACATCAACATTGTGCTGTGAAAACAAAGTTAGGTTTATTTATTTTTGCGATAATGAAACTACTCATCACTCACATCAGTTTTTGTTGACTACACAGAACTTATTACAACAGGGCCGTTTCACTATCAATAAGCTGCTGTGTGTTCTTATCGGATGTAAAATCTCCTCCAGTGAAGACAATCAGGCCTATGTTACAGCGCTGATGCCAGATGAGGCTGGATTCAACCTGTCAGTGTCTCATTTGTCTGCAGGTGTGCAGGAATGTGAATGTTGCTGCAAACACTCTGAATGAAAGTCAAAAGTTTTCCTCGAGAAGCAGAGATAATTATTATACAATTAACTGAAAAAAGTAGTTTGAAAAAAAACATCCATATATATTTACAATCATATATTTGATTCACAATTCTTTATTTACATCGGTAGTTATTTCTTAAAAATGACAAAAATTGTTTAGTCAATTATCAAAATATTTGTCGATTAATTTATTTGCAACCAACTAAATTATTTATTTAATCGTTGCATCTCCACAGTTCAGTATATAAGTTTATGTAGAAAGGTGTGTTTGTGATGAATGTGCTGTTACTATCAGGGTGAACATTGATGTTAAAGGAGTTATTATAATATACTATGGTTTCCATGACACCAACACCGGATCCTGCTCAGTAAAACCCTAAAGTACTATTAAAGCACCTCTGTCCATGTTAGTGTTAGTGTTGCATCTGTTGCTTAACATAAACATAAATGTCCAGGAGGTTTTTTTTTTTTTTGTTTTTTTTTTTTTAGGAAATGAGAGAAAAACTTTGGATAATCAGAGTTAAATGAGCCAAAAAAAACCTCCAGGAGACTCACCCATGGTTGGTTGTATTCTGAAATAACAAAAACAACAATATATGTACAATATATATAAAACTGCTCTTGTGAATTCTTCTTTCATTTTGCTGAATAAACCAACCATTATAAAGACAGAAAACCAAAGTGTGAGTGGAAGAGATTAGTAGCCCACATACCAGCCTCTGGAAAAAGTCGGTGACTTTCACCTTTGTGGCCGCAGGAACCTCCATCTCTGCTCTGTGCTCTGTTTTAGCTGCAGAAACACAAAGATTAGGTGTTATTTCGCTTATTTACTGTTGCCAGCAGTTTTCACTGTCAACATCACAGCGTCTTATTACAGCTTCTGATCACAGCTCATCAATGCAGCTGGTGTTCACAAAACAGTGTCTGTTGCAAACCGTTTCCATAGAGACAAGCCTCACAATCAACGCACAGACACTCTACTCTCTCAGTCCTGCTTCCAGTAGGTGCCATTCATGTGTTTGTTGTGGTGACACTCATCAGTTTCTATGTTGACCAACGGGAGAAAAGCTGCTGCCTCAAAAAAAATTCAAATACACTTTATAACAGTTGTGGAAAAGATGGGTTGATGTTTGGGATTATTGGAACAATGAGAAATAGTCTCAATAATGTCAAACCCCAGTTCTGCTTTTAAAATGCCAAAAAAGAACAGTGAAAAACAGTCTACATTGTGTGAGTCCTACTCACACAATCTAGAGTTTAACTTGTGAATGTAGTGATACACAACCAGGACTCTGGACACATCTGGATGTTTCTATACATGTTTTAACAGTAATTTAACTATAATAATTGGAACTAAAATGTGTCTCCTATAGTCACACTATGTAGAGGCTTTCCTTGAAATACAAAATAAAAACTAAAAAAAAAAAAAAATTCAGTGAGATGCTAAAAAAGTGAACGAGAAACCAAAGTAAAGGAGGCAAAATGATCCCAAATGTGAACTCAGAATTGTGCTGTTTTCATTGTGTTTGCCTTAAGGTGCAACCACAACAACAGAAGCAATAATAAAAACCCAAGAGTAGCAGCCATACTAACACCAGCATCAGCAACACTAACACCAGCATCAGCAACACTAACAACAAAAACAGCTACACTAACAGCAGCAGCAGCAGCTATATTAATAACAGAAATATTGATAACAAAAATAGCAGGTACTTTAACAATGACAACATCAAAAGCTAATAACAGCAGCAGCAATACTAACAACAAAAACAACACAGTGATACTACAAACATCAACAGCAGCAATATTGACAACAATAGCAATACCAACAACAACAACAGTGATACTAACAGCACCAGCAGCAACTATACTAACAATATCAGTGATACTAACAGCAATACTAACAACACCAGCAGCAGCTATACTAACAATAGCAGTGATATTAACAGCAATACTAACAAGACCAGCAGCAACTATACTAATAATAGCAGTGATACTAACAGCATTACTAACACCAGCAGCAGCTGCTATAGTAACAATAGCAGTGATACTAACAGCAATACTAACACAAGCAGCAGCTAGACTAATAATAGCAGTGGTACTAACAGCAATACTAACAACACCAGCAGCTATACTAACAATAGCAGCTATACTAACAGCAATACTAAGAGCAGCAGCAGCTATACTAACAATAGCAGTGATACTAACAGCAATACTAACAACACCAGCAGCAGCTATACTAATAATAGCAGTGGTACTAACAACACCAGCAGTAACTATACTAATAATAGCAGTGATACTAACAGCAATACTAACACCAGCAGCAGCTATACTAACAATAGCAGCTATACTAACAGCAATACTAAGAGCAGCAGCAGCTATACTAACAATAGCAGTGATACTAACAGCAATACTAACAACACCAGCAGCAGCTATACTAATAATAGCAGTGGTACTAACAACACCAGCAGCAGCTATACTAACAATAGCAGTGATAATAACAGCAATACTAACACCAGCAGCAGCTATACTAACAATAGCAGTGATACTAACAGCAATACTAACACCAGCAGCAGCTATACTAACAACAGCAATACTAACAGCAGCAGCTATAACTAACAACAACAGCAATACTAACACCAGCAGCAGCTATACTAACAACAAAAGCAATACTAACACCAGCAGCAGCTATACTAACAACAGCAGCAATACTAACAACAACAGCAATACTGACACCAGCAGCAGCTATACTAACAACAACAGCAATACTAACAACAGCAGCAGCTATACTAACAACAGCAATACTAACAACAGCAGCAGCTATACTAACAACAACAGCAATACTAACACCAGCAGCAGCTATACTAACAACAGCAGCAGCTATACTAACAACAACAGCAATACTAACACCAGCAGCAGCTATACTAACAACAGCAGCAGCTATACTAACAACAACAGCAGCAGCTATACTAATAATAGCAGTGGTACTAACAACACCAACAGCAGCTATACTAACAATAGCAGTGATACTAAAAGCAATACTAACAACACCAGCAGCAGCTATACTAACAATAGCAGTGATAATAACAGCAATACTAACACCAGCAGCAGCTATACTAACAATAGCAGTGATACTAACAGCAACACTAACAACAGCAGCAGCTATACTAATAATAGCAGTGATACTAACAGCAATACTAATAACAGCAGCAGCTTACCTATAAAAACTACACTTTTCAATGGTTTATGCTGTCTAGTCTGTTGTATGTAAAGTTTACTCAGGTGATGTTACACGTCGGTAATTTAAACTAAAATATGTCTAGATTGAATGATCTTCTTGGTGTTTTTGGATTAGGAGGAACCCCTCCTCCTCATGTTTACTCTGACTTACAGATGATGTCTGGAGCGTCCATGTAGTCTGTGAACTCCTCCTCCCGCTCGTTCTCTGTGTATTTGTTGAGTGAGCGCTGGTGACTGGCTTTTAAAATGTCCTGCAGAGCCTCCAGTTTATTCAAGTGGTGACACAGAGAGTAGATCCTCAGAGCCTCCTCATGGCCCAGGATGGCTCGACGGATATGAGCTTTACCTGGGGGACAAAGGTCAGTTTAAGAGTTTACAGTCAAACACATTTAAATACAATAATAAAACAGAAAATCGCACAACTATACATGAAAATAACTTAAATTAGCACATTCCAAACAGTTACCAGAGTTAACAAGTTAAAAAGTGGAATATAGAATTTGGGTTTGTTTTTTTAAAAAATAGTTTAAAAAAAAAAGACTCTACTTTGCAAAATGTCATGTCTATAACCAAAACACTGTTGCATTGTGGGAAAAAAAAACTAAAACTAAAGTCTGCAGGAATGCACACTTTAGGTGTGATTCATATATAGATCCTTTATATTCTTTTGATCACACACTGCTAACATAGTTACACTTAGCACTAGAGCTGTAGCAATTAGTCAATTAATTCATTAGTTGCCAGCTACTTAATCAACAACTAATCAAATAATCAATTTGAAGAGTTCATTTTAAAGAAGATAATGTCCAAATTCTCTGGTTTGAGCTTCTCTTCTGTGATTATTTTCTGGTCTTCTATAATAGTTAACTGATTAACTTTGGATTGTGGACTGTTTGGACAAAAAAAAAAATTACAGTGAATTTTTAACCTGTGAATTGTTTTAGCCTGTCAGATGACTCAGAACACATTCTGAATTAAACTTTTATACCATAGTAAACCTAGGTGTTTAAGCTGCAAACTTTGATGATGTTATTGAAATGATTAAAGCGCATTAAACCAATGTAAAAAAACAACATATGAGGACACTCGTCTCACCGATGCGTTCACGCTCCTCTTTCTTCTTCAGGATGTCCAGAGGACAGCGTCCCTCAGGGACACGATCGTACACCTGGGACAGCGTCTTCTCCTGCTGGTCCTCGTCATCACTTGGACCCACTGGACAGAAAAAAACCTTATCTGAGTTTCATCTAAACTTCCTTCCTTCTAAAGATTTAAGAAAAAAAAAAGGAGTAAAATTGGATGAAAAAGACACTGAACTAAGCTAAAATGTTTTGTTAAATCCTACAATTGTTGAAGGGAACATTTTAATAAAAATAAGTAAAAAAAAAAAAGATTTTTTTAAATAAACAAATCCAAATTGTTTATATTAATGAAGAATGTTTTAATGTCTGGATTAGAGTCAGTGATAAAAGAAATCACCAAAATTACAGCATAGAGAATTGGTGTCATAACAACACTGTTATTTACTGGATAAATGGATGGTTACGAAGCTGGAAAATGCAGAAACTCTGTGTCCTAATCTGGGTCCTCTCCTCATCTTTTCTCTACAGGCACATGCTTAATTGGTCTTTTCTCTTCGTTAACGCAGGAATCTGGTAATGAGCTGACCAGCTAAAGCTGCTTCGCTCCGGTGTTTCTATTCATTTTGGTTCCTTTCACAGAGTAAAAAATCTGATCAGGATTCCACTCATCTCTGCTGTCCTTCACTTCTTTATACATGTTGAATATGTTAGAAATAACTGTAAATATTCAAGGAATTTAAAATAAATAAAAATGGATGATAATCTACTTTTCATTTTTTGCAGTGAATTGATTAATAACTAATTCAAAAGGATCACAGATAATGACAAGAATGACACACTTTCATCACATACAATCGTGTGATGAAAAAATTCTCTGGTTATGAAAACAGAATGAGTTTTGTTCTTTTTTCCTTCAATTCTTCTGTCTACCTGCTCCTTAAATGCATATTTGTACATTTTTAATTTGATATTTCTTATTTTAACATATTTTATATATATAATTTAATTTTAGGTCTATATTTCATTCATCATTTGTTCTAGCAGACTTGAGAATAAGGTCCATTCCGGTCCGGTTCATTCCTATTTTCCAGCAGTTTTCTCAGTAATAAAGTTTTTCTCACGCTGATGGTCGAGCAGCGCAGAGGCTACGAAGTAGTGGGCCATGGAGCGATAGTGGTTGGTCTTGACCTGGGACATGGTGGACCAGAACAACGGGACGTTGTCTTTGATCGGTGTCTGGATCATGGACTGATGGACCTGGTCGTAGATTTCTGAGACCTGAAAGAGGATCGATTTACCGAAAAAAAAGTCAGTAGATAGAAGTGGAGGAATGTTTGACATTATTACTTTACCTATGTGACTTTAGGTGAAGAACTTCCTGCTGGAGTGAGAGCTCTGCTTCTGTAAAAAGCAGCTCTGTGTCTGTGTATTGCTTTTTTCTTTTTTTACCTTGGCAGCTTCCTGGGCCATTTTCAGCAGAGAGAAGAAGTGGTTTCGGATTCCAGGCAGCGCCATTCTCTCAAACAGACACTCCTGGGCCTGGGCCAGCATCATCCGGATCAGCATGCTCAGCATTGCAGGACTCATGTCGTAGCTCGGAGTGTGTGTGAATGTCTCCTTCAGGTGGTTCAGGATGCCTGAGGGACAACACACACATTAAAACCATCAAAGTTAACAGACGAGTCTCCAGATAAAGACTCTGCTAAATGAACCTCTGATCTGTAGGAATCAATGTTTTTCTACGTATTATCAAAATGAACGTACAAGATCTAATGGGCAGAATAAAAGTGGAGAACCTGCATCTGTTGGATTTTCAAAATAAAACATGTTAAATGTTCTAAATTAAAAGAAAACACATTTATCTACATCGGTTTGTCAAAGAGTGAGCAACACACACAGATTTCTTGTAGTTTTGTTGTATTTGTGTGTACATTTTTTAAAACTTTGTTGTCGTTTTGTCCTAGTTTTTTGTAGTATGTCGTTTTTGATGTAGTTTTGTTGTAGTTTTGTTAGGGCAGTTAGACAACACAGAAAAAGTTTATATCTTGAAAAACTTTCATGTTCTAAAGACAGGAACAAAAGGACCACCTTTGCATCTATTTAACTGTAAAGAATCAGTCTCTTCATCGTAAATAAAAGAAATAATTACTAATTCTCAGTGATTCTAAGTAATTCCTCAGTGATTTCTTAGCGATTTCATGGGCAATTTTTCAGTGATTTATATCTGAGTGATTGAACTGTTAATATCTTTAAAACCAAGCCCAGACACAAGCCTTGTGAAAGGCGTGTTTCATGTTTGTTTGGAACATGCATTGAGACTGAGAACCTCCCTCCTGCTGAACAGATTAAACATCTGGCAGCAGACAGCTGCAGACAGCCTAATAACAGGCTGGACGGCCCCTCCCGTCCTGTCAACCACCTCCATGTCTCTTACTGAAGCCCAGATTCAGGAATGCAGTCGACCAGTGAATTAACAGGAATTATGAACAAAAACTACACAGGAACAGAAGAACTTTAGTCTCAGCAGCACAAATAGCTTCATTTAACAAGAGGTGACGATGAATTAACAAGAATGGAAACATACAGAAATATTACGACTTTATCCTCTCATTAAGAAACTCCACAGATATTCTCAAAATCTCATAGCTTTCCTTTAGTGATCATTAGCTTTTTAATGGCAACAAGTGATGGATGAAAGCCAGAAGAGCTGCAACTAACGAGTATTCTAAATGATTAATTATTCTATTGATTAGTGAATTAAAGCCAGTGCAAAAAAACATTTTGTTTAATAATACCAAGTCACTTTTTCAATTTGAAAATGTATTATGATGAAAATGTGACATATGTTGTATTTAGGTGTTTTTCTACACCATGTCTAGCATTGAAATGATGCTAGTTTTAGAAGGTTAAAAATCTGCATCTGTACTTCAGTTCATAACAGAGCTGCAACTTTTCTGATCTATTGTTTACACAGATGAAAAAGATTAGTTGTCTGGTTCATAAAAATGTGTAAAATGTAGGTCAAACTCTGATCAATTACTATTAGAGAAAACAAAAGAAACCAGAAACCTTTCTTTTATTTATGTTGTATTATTATCAGTACCTTGACTATTTTAGTTTTACTTTAACTATTTATTAATTTATTTACTATTTATTTTTTAGTAATCATAGTATTTTTAGTTTAAACTTTTTTCTTTTATTTATTTTTATTATTAGTAGTATCTTGTGTATTTCTACCATGTAGTATGTAGTATTATTTGTATTTTTCCACTGTGTTTTTTATAAAGAATAAAGGGGGGAAAAAAAGGAGGGAAACTTTGTGACTCCATGTTAAAAATTGTTGATCTTATCCCAGTTACAGAAATCTTGGTTGCCATGACGACGGCAGTCCCCGCCATCAAAGGCATTTTCCTCGAAGGTTTTAGCCTCTGAATCGGCACCAAACGCAGCGGTTGAACCCTGAGCTGAAGGCTTTTCCTCCTGCTGTGACCTGAACATTAAAACCACTCCACAGCCTTATTTTAAGAAGGGCCAGTCTCCACCCTCCATGACGGAGCCCGGACGCCGCCGGCGTTCCCCTGGCATCGTGTCATGTGGCCAAGCTCCAGAGACACCGCAGTCACACGAAAACCCTCAGGACGCTCAGAATTCTGACTTGGCAGCACGGGGAGAATCGCTGCATAATTACAGCTCCAAACATGACAGGCTTCATTTCTCTGCTGCTGCTCGGCTGTAATTTAGACTCCGACCCAGAAACTATTTCACTGCTGCGAGGGCACTGTCACTGGCAGGAAGAACCAGGACTGAACTGAGCCTGGAGGCAACAGCTCACATGCTGCTTCCCCACTGGTTGGCGTTTTTCACTTTGGTCTAGTCTTCTATAATAGTAAACTGATGATCTTTGGGTTGTGGACTGTTGGCTTGGGAAACACTGATCCACATTTTACACCATTTTTATGAACCAAACTACTAATGAATTTCTCATTTCAAATAAATATATATATTGACTCTCATAATAGTCTTTAATTACTAAATTAACTCCTATGACAGATTAACATCAGTTTCACATTTGTTCTGAACGTTGTTTTAGTTTCTCTCAGTTCACAGTGATTCTCTCTGATTTACAGAAAACTGGACAGTTAATTCGTTTTTTATTTTCAACATAAATTGAGGGGTTTATCTGATGCAATAAGTGATTTATAACAAATTGTTAAAACAGCAAAGTTACCAGGGCTGATGACTATTAAATTAATCAAAAAGTAATTTCATAACCGACTTTGACTTTGGTAAAAAGTTGTATATTCCATCAGCTTCCAGCTTTGTTAAATCACTGAAATTAGGCTGAAATGCATTTGAGTCTGTGATAACTCGAGGCCTCTCTGGGCGTCTTTGGCATACCTGCAGCTTTCTGGAAGGAGGAGATGGCCTCCTCCAGGCCACCGATTGTCTGCCGGTCGCTGCGCGTGGCAATCTGGGAGTAGAGGGCGGCCATGTTGAAGAGGACGCTGGCTTTCTCCAGGGACAGGTTCTGCTGACACACGGGGACGCCGGTGAACGAGTCGTACCTGAAGCAGCCAGCACACCTGAGTCAAGCTTAGTCCCCGCCAAAATAAAAGCATGCAAGTAGTAACAATATTGGTATGATAGAAGTAAATGAAGTTAATGCTGAAATACAACTGTGAGGTGCCATGTCGTTGAAAAGACGTCTTTACTCTCAAATATAATGACTTTATTCTCATAAATACTGACTTTATACTTATAACTAATGACTTTATACTCACAACTAATTACTTTATACTCATAAATAATGATTTTATTCTTAATGATATATCTCAGGATCTGAGCTGAAACTTTTCAAAACATTCAAACGCTGTCTGTGAAAATGAAATATAGATGTGAACTTCTATCTCCCGCCACAAAATCCATGAACAGGGTTAAATATTTGGTGACTCATATTAAATACATATGATATGAGAAAAAATTATTCGGTTGCTAAATTAAACACATATTTTTCATCACCTACTGTAATTCCCCAGATTACAGATCATCTGATATTTATATTATCATGTTATTAAAAATATCTCATTAACATCTCATTAAGTGGTGTTTTTATATGTTTTATTGTGATTCTTGTTGGTTATTAGCTGTTGTTTTTACCATGTGAAGAAGATGCCGGTGTGTCTGTTTGGGGAGAAGAACCTGCTCTCCATCAGAGGAAGGTGGTTGAAATACTTGGCCAGCAACTCCACGCCTGACTCGCTGCGACTCGGCGTCCTGCAGGCCTGAAGTAGCCAAAACAGGATTTAATAAAAGATCATTATATTAAATACACATAAGAACATCCAGAGTGTTTTAATCTAGTTTTAGTTCGGGATTTTGACTCTTTGCTTTTAAACTATAAAACAACACAGGAAAATACATCATATTAAATCCAGAAAAGTGCAGAAACCTTCAAAGAATCATCAGCCCAAATCACAAACACACTAAAAATATTCCATAGTTGCAGATTCATGATCTTCTAGTGAGGTCTGACACATATGATTAGAACAGTGGGGATTTGTTTGTGCTGCTGACAAAAGAAACGACTCAAGAAACAGAATCCTGCTGCTGAAAAGCATCAGGATGAATCTCCTCTTGTAGAAAGTAGATCTGCTGACGTCTGTGGAAAAAATGCTTTGTTGCCACAAACTGCACAATTCTCACAATCGCCTCAATTGGATTTGTGTTTTAGCAGAAATTCCAGAGACTGATCTGTCGAAACCTCAATTATCAGCAGCAACAGAACAGAAGATGTGGCTATGGAAATATACTTTAGTGCCTCAGGTGGAGCAAACCTTTAATTTCACAGCAGCTTATGCAGTAGAAAATGTTCAGAATGTTGTTCATAGGCACAGAATTTATCTGAAAATAAACTTTATCTGTTTGTTTATTGAATTACTTTAAAGGGATAATGATGCTATAAATGAGCCACAGGCGACTTTTCATCTGCTGCACCTGGACAGATTTTAAAAAGGAATAGTCTCAGAGTATTTAAATACTAGAATAACAGAATAATAATAAATAACCCAGATAACAAATGAGAAAATACAAAACACCAGAACTCCCCAACAAAAAACAGAATCATCACAACAGAAATAACAGAACTAATCTGTGTGATAAATATTTGAAGTGGAGGAGACGCAGTGTTAGGCAAATTACAGAAAAAAACAGGCAAAGACTCTTCTATTTAAATAAAAGACTCTACCTGTCTCAGGTCCATCAGGTCAGCGATTTCATCTTCAAAGCTATTCCCGTCCTCGCTGTAATGTTCCAAGATGACGTCCTGAAAAAACAAACAAAAACAGATGCTTTCACCTTTGACCTTTCAGACATTCAATCACCGTTACTTGTTGTAGATGGATATTAATGACAATTTTTAAATAAAATGTAAAATGCAGTCAAATGAAAATATTCTTTGATAGTTTAATTGTGTCCTAATATTAAAACCACAAATACAGTAAAATACAATTTAGGTAGAAAAACACCATCAATAAACAGGTAAACTTGTTTTTTACATTTCAAGAATTTGGTTTTATTTGTACATTTCTTTATATTATTTAAATGAGCTGCACATTAAAGACTTAAAGGTTTTGGGGTTTTTTTTGTTAGAATTTATAAATCTGACCATTGACGGTCCTGATATTTAAAATTTTTTGTAAATCTTTAGTTCACAGGAGAAAAAGTTAGAAATATGCTATTAGTATTTAAATTTAAAGAAAAGTGATTGACAATGGTGAAATGATACTGGATATTTTAGTGTTTCCACATTGTTTTAATTATCATAATAAATTATCTATCCATTCATCCATCTATAAAACAAGTGTCTGGATTTCCTGATCGTCTGTGAGCACGTTTTGGAGTTTCAATGTAGTTTATAGTATGAAGAAAAGAGAGCTGCTGCAGGATAGAGGTGTGATATGTAAATACATGTTGTTCCTCTCTATAATGCTTTTTTAAATTATTTTTACTGTGAACTTTTACAATGATTATGTATTTTGTTCTGCGTCCTGATCAATATCCTCCTGCAGTGTCTACTGTTCAGTACAGAATGTATTCAACAAGCCAAATTTACTGAAATGTTCAATCTCTAGTAGTGAGACTGAAGTATGCTGTATGCTGATGAAAAATTTAAATAATGTTAATGTTAATAAATGACCTGCAACAAGAATACAGCTGCAGAAGAAGATGTTAACATTAGAGGAAAAGTTGTGGACATGCTGAAGGAGGGTAGAAGTTCCTCAGCTGTAGGATGCCATTCCCAAATAAATAAATAAAAGTAAATTTGACTAAAAGCATTTAAGGACATTAACTACTTTGTGGATTTCGCACAAAGAAAAGCTTCAGCTAGGACTCAAACACATGTCTGCTGCTTATGAGCTAAGAACACTACTCCTACACTACCACAGAACTCCTACAGGACTTAATTGGAATAATAATATAATGATGTTTTGACTCTCCATCTGAACCAATTTCACAGAGGATTCCTCCTAAAGTGCCTTGTACAGCTATATCTGAAAGTTGGGGTTGATCCAACAAACATTCAGAGAGATATGAGAAGAACAAAGGAACAGACGCTGCTTGATTCATAGACAGATTAAAACATTAGTTCACTGGAAACTGTTGTCAGGATAAAATAGTTTCACTCATTAGTTGCTCTACAGGTAAACGTCATAAATCTGCTCCTCTCAGAAGGAGATCGCTCTGTCCTCTGATTCATTTACAGGTTTTATCTCAGACAGGAGACGCCTGCTGTTTCAGACCTGACGTGTGATTACAGTCACAGTTGAGTTTACAGCCATTTACGAGGGTGTTCTGCAGCTAAATTATCACTTTACTGCTCTTTAATAACCAGCCGACAACAGCCACATGATGCTTTGTTCCAGACTGAATAAACAGTCACAGACAACATGACCCACATACCTCAAACTATAAACTAAACCTTTGTTTTCAAGTAAATCCTCATTAAATAATCAACATAAATATTCATATTTTTCAGAGCTCATGTTGCTGCGGAGTAGTTTCAGCCGCAGATTTCTGTTTTTTTACTTTTCAGCCGTGATGTTTGTGACTTTTCCTCTTGACATTTTGATGAAATGTGAGTTTTGTTTGGTGATGAGGACGTGAGAGATTCCTGCACCTTCTCTGCAGCTTGGTGGCACCTTTTCAATACATCGTCCTTTAGTTTGCATCAAACCAGAACCACATTTGCATAGGTATTTTTAATAAAATAATTTACTAAAACTATTTAGAAATGTATTTTTACATGAAACCTGATTATTTTAAAAAAGTGAATTAACTTCTGTGATTTATTTGAAATCTTTAACACATCTTAATTATTTCACACAATTAAGTCAATTACTGATTTTCAGAAGGTGTAGCAGGTATTATTTTAAAAACAGAGCAAAAATGGGATGAATTTAAAAAAATTAAAGCATCTCCTGGAACAAACAATGTAATGTCTGGTACCAGTTTGTCTGTATTGAGGCTAAAAATATAAAAAAATAACAATTTAAACAGTCCACAAAATTTTAACTCTCTACTTGTGCATTTGTCTCCAATATTCTGTGAATCAGAATTTTGCTTCTTTATTTATATTAGAGTATATAATAAATGTTTGCCTTCTTGGCTGTATTTTAAAGACTTGAAGGGTTTTTAATCATGTTGGACTTTATAAATCCTACAGTTCATGGTCCCCATTAATTTAAGACACTAAGAAATAGTATTAGTTCAATAAATTTATTTGTAATAATTCTACATTAATTCTCTGATTTTATATTTACAAATCTATTCCTACAGTCTTTAATATTAAGAAAAATATGATAATTTGTCATTAATTGATTCATTTGAGAAAACATTAAGTAAATAGGTGCCTCCCAAATAATTAGAATATAAGTTGATTTTTTTAATGGTTTGACAGTTTTTTGTTTATATGAATGTGAATGGTGAAGCTGCAGGAGTTTTTCTGCACCTTAAAGGGAGTAGAGAAGTCGACTTCCTTGGTTTCCTTCAGCCCCAGAGCGATCAGAGGGATGTTGGCTGTTTCCCTGCAGGAAAATCAACCGAATTACATCAAACACTTTAAACTACTGTTTTCATTCCTAAATACACATTAATAAATGCAAAACCAATCAGCCGCTGCTACAGACTGTATGATGCAGGAAACTAACCTGGACAACATAATCACATTATCAGTGATAATGATGTGTCTGGTCTGTTTATCTCCTGAGAAAGTTGATGTAATGTAATTAAAGATTCTATTTAATTGTGAAGGGAGGTGTGGATTAGACAGATGGAGCTGACAGCAGGGGTCAGGATTTAAACGCTGCAAAGCTGCACAACCTCAATTAAACGTTGAGAAGCTCCTACAGCGACTGCTGACAAACTGAGAACATCATTAAACAGCAGCTAAACCTCTAAAAACTAGACTTGTTAAAACAAGAACTAATGGTCGATTAATCTCTCAATTAGAGCTGCATCAATTAGCCAATTAATCAATTAGTTTACAACCATCTCATTTAGTACAATTAGTACAACTACCCACGTTATTCAACAACTATCGATAATCAATTCATTGTTTTGAGTCATTTTCTAGAATAAAATGTCCAAATTCTCTGGTTCCAGCTTCTCTTCTTTGAATATTTTCTGTTTATTGTATCCTTCTATAATAGTAAACTGATGATCTTTGGGTTGTGGACTGTAGCTCCGGACAAAAAAGACATTTTAAGTTGAATCTTCAGCTTTGGTAAAAAACAAAAACAAAAAAATGATTAATGGAAATATGCCATAAAATAATGAATATGTGAAACAATTAATTTATAAAATGGTAAAGAATAGAAGAATAAAGAAACCAGAAAATAATCAGAGAAGAGAAGCTGGAACCAGAGAATTTGGACATTTTCTTCTTAAAAATGACTGAAATCCCTTAATAGATTATCAAAAATCTGGTGATTATGATGATAGTTGGAAACTAACAGATTAACTGCAGCTCTGTATGTGAACCTCTCTGTGAGGGTTTGTCGTTTCTGGGTTTTTCTGATGACAGATGGGAGGCAGCAGCAGCTTCAGCTTCTTATCAGACTGAGGAAATAGAATCTGACAGAAACCTGCTGCTGGTTAAACTAAGCCTGTTTAAAAAAAAAATAAAAAGAATCCTCAGACTAAAGCAGAGATGATCTGAATAAATGACTCACTCTTAAAAAAAAACAAGTGGAGTTGGCAACAACCTTGAATTAGTTCAATTTAACGTCCTAAACATAAAAAAAACACTGTCATCATTTCAAAATCAGGAAATTTTGTGTTAAAGAGACACAGAGTTCTTATCACAGAACAAGACGTGAGGAGTAGAGAAAACACAGAGAAACAGTCATTCATCAGCTGGTGATAAGCAGCATTCCTCCGTATCACAGAAAAACCTCATTCATCAAAAGAGGAGCAGCCTGCTCCATTAGGCTATGTGTGTGTGTGTGTGTGTGTGTGTGTGTGTGTGTGTGTGTGTGTTTGTGTGTGTGTGAACCTGAAACGATCACTGCCATCCATGCACTTTAGATAAGAAACAGACTTTTACATGTACTGAAACTAACCTGAACTTTACTAAATATTAAAAAAATATTAACACTAGGAGCCAAACCAGATAAACAGTATAAAACTTAGCCGTTTTACAGGTAAATACAGTAACTTTACTGTAAACCATTATTACAGGTGTAAAGATCAAGGTCGATTTTACAATAAATCACAGTATTAAGAGTTACTAGTATACACACGTACATATATATGTGTTTATATATCTATGATGTTATACTAATATTTGATTTTTGAACTTGTAAGTCTTAAATAAGTTATTTTTATCTTTAGTATAATACTTTTTTTAATATTCTAACTATATTTGCTGTCTAACAGCAACATAAATTGATTCTGACTCTTCTTAGTCACCTCATATGTTGTAGATTTATTATTTTTTTTAAACCAGAGAAGAAACAGTTTATGATGCTGATTCAGGGGATTTTCTAGAAAGTTCAGTTTGTTTTCAAGGTGGAGAACTAGACAAACTGAGCGTGCCAGCCTCCGCAGGCGGACAGAATGTGGAGTTGTGAAGCTCTGGTTTTTCAGGTGGATCACCTCCTCCTGTCTGCAGCAGCCATTAATGACCTCATGCCAGAACCAGCTGGATCTGGTCTGCGTGGGATACAACATCAGAGTCTATTCAGATGGTGCCGGGGCTGCTGGGAAAAGCCCAGAAAGGCGAGTGGAGGGTTTTGTTGCTGCACTTTGAGGCTGAGGTTGAGTTTCAGCTCGTGGTCTATTGTGGCTGCAGAGGCCTCAAACACACCTCTCACTCTGCAGCTTTTACACACAAGGATGAAGTTTTACTGCGACTAGCTGTTGCACCGCTGAAATGCTGCTTTACTTCCTCATAATTATTGTTTTATATATAATATTTTTTATATATATGTATATTGATTATTAAATTAGTCAATCAATTAGTTGTTTGCTTCCTAAAATGGTATCAAATGTGATTAATCTTTCTCAAAGCTGAAGATTCCACCTAAAATCCTGGAATTAACCATTTTATATTTTATTATATTTATTCATTCTTTGTTAAAACGTGAATATGTATTAATAAACGAGACTTTTATAACAAAAAAATCTGCATAATTAATGGATCATTATTAATTGTTTAAAAAAGTATACATTTTCCAACTTTAAAAATAATAAATAAAACTATTTTGATCAATCAATAATCACACGAGTCGTTTTGAAAAAGGAAATGTCCAAATTCTCTGGTTCCAGCTGCTCTTCTCTGATTATTTTCTGGTGTCTTTATTCTTCTATAATAGTAAACTGATGATCTTTGGGTTGTGGACTGTAGCTCCGGACAAAAAAGACATTTTAGGTTGAATCTTCAGCTTTGGTAAAAAACAAAAACAAAAAAATGATTAACATTTCACACCATTTACTGAACAACTAATCAACTAATCGATTTCAAAAATAGTAGGGCTTTAAGTGAACTTACTTTCTGTAGGTTGAATGACCTATTGTAACTGAAATGACCAAAGATTAGTTGGACATTTTCTCCTTTAACTGCCTGTGAAGTCAGTGAGCAGGTGTTTTTTTTTATGTTAAACACTCAGTTCCGTCTCATCCCGTGTGACAAGGACACTTGAAGCTAAAGTCAGTGGCTGCTGGACAGTGATGAAATATCTTCTGTGAGTGGTTGCTGTGGAATGTTCTACATGGTTTACATGGGTTTTGTTTCTTTGAGCAAGACCCTGAACCTTCTTGACATTAAAAGCTGTGAGAAATAAGTAAGTGAGTAATTCTTCACTCCTGCAGTGTGAATCTGTGTGTGTGATTCTGCAGCAGCTGATTCATCACAACCAGGTCAGAGCTGCCAGGCCTCAAATGCAGCACACACTCATAGCACACACTCATCGCAGCTTTTTCCAAATTTTGGTATTTGGGGTCATTTAAGGTCATGAATTTGAACATCGGAATTCAGAGGGGGGGAAAAAAACTCAGCTCTGTTTGATGAATGTTGTGACATCTAAATAAAGTGATAGCAAGAATCTGGTTACACCACGTTAACCCTCAGTGTGGTTACCATGGTTATCACCCCCATCACATAATCCTCCACAACCTACCTCATCACTTTGTTGTCCTGTTGTTGATTGGTTGTCATAGGTAACGTGCCATTTTCTTCTGTGTGTGTGTGTGTGTGTGTGTGTGTGTGTGTGTGTGTGTGTGTGTGTGTGTGAGAGAGAAAGATAGAGAATTTCAAGTGTTTTTAAGCAGACATGCTTCAGTTTAAGGGTGTGAAATCATTTTAATTTGGAATGAGGAGAACAAACTGTGGTGGAAACTAGAGAGAACCTGTTTGCTGAAATCGTATTATTTAATTTCATCATATGTTAATTCTAACAACGGATAAAACTTGTGCAAAATTCCAGCTTCATTTGCTGTGTAGCAGCAAACATGAATTGATTCCGTAGATTTCTTTTAACTCCAGGTTTAGAAAGTTAAAGTATGTGGTCTCTGGCAGAGTTTGACACACCTGGGCAGAATATTTGCATATCTGCATATAGTTTGACACTTTGAACCTGTTGGAGACAGATCCTGATCTTTGTTTTCACACCGTTCTCTTGTCTCTTCCTTGTTGCTCTGTCTATTGTGTGTGAAAAACCAGTCGGTGCAGTTCCAACCAAAACAAACCGTGTTCTCCGACACGTCTCGACTCTCCCAGCACAGAAACATTTTCTCAGCTGAAAGTTACACTGCAAAAACTCAAACTAACAGGGGAAAATATATTGTTTTATACAATTAGTCACCTATTCTGATGCTGTTTGTAAAAAGTTTGATTCAAGTGACTACATATGATTTAAGTTTAACTTTCAGGTCTTACCTAAAACAGGCTTCAATAATATTACGTGTTTTTATGATGTTGCTGGTAGGGATGCACCGATGTGAAAATTTCGGCCGATATCGATATCCGATATACATATCGGCAGTCACTGCCGATATCGATATTTGCCGATATCGATATATGTAGAGAAAAAAGGTTTTCTGTAGTGCCACAAATTTAGTACAGACCAGAAAAAACACTGTACATTTGAAAAGCACAACAGTGCTCTTTATTTAAAGGAAGGCTCACTGTAAAACTGTCATGTGGTTAGAGGAAGTACGGCGGAGCGGACCCGATGGAGCTCCGCGAAGGCGGCGACGTCGGCGGCCGCGGCGGAGGCAGGGGAGGCGGCCGGCGATGAGAAGGCGGCAGGACGGCGTCCGACACCCCGGAGCAACGTTCCGTGCATTTTTTTTTTTGTCTTTTCGGGCGATGCGATGTGACGGAGGAGCCCGCTAGGAGAAACCGCTACAGTTAGTTGGGTCACTGTCTGCGTGTCTCTCCGACGCGCTAAGCTAGCTGGTCCTAGCGGCTCCTCCGTCACATCGCATCGCCCGAAAAGACAGCGGCCTCCTCCGCCTCCGCCGCGGCCGCCGACGAGAAGGCGGCAGGACGGCGTCCGACACCCCGGAGCAACGTTCCGCGCATTTTTTTTGTCTTTTCGGGCGATGCGATGTGACGGAGGAGCCCGCTAGGACCAGCTAGCTTAGCGCGTTGCCGAGAGACACGCAGACAGTGACCCAACTAACTGTAGCGGTTTAACTCTGCACATTGTTGACATATCGGCCAGAATTTGTTGACATCGGACCGATACCGATAAGTTAAAAAACGTGACATATCGGCCGATATATATCGGTTGGCCGATATATCGTGCATCACTAGTTGCTGGTGTTTCCTGTTGGTACCAATAAATTTGTTGTATGCAACTTTTTTTTAAAGATGGATTAATATTGATTCTTTAAACAACAAAATTGTTCGCAACTGATGAAGGTCTGAGCAACATTTCTGTTCTTAACTAGTGTTCAACAGATACTTACTCCTTTCTCCATTCTTGTTTTCTTAACAGTGTAATAACATAATTCTACTCAATGTTGGACTAATTGTACCAAAAACAAGATGTTGTCACCTGTTCAGATTTTTTTTTTTTTAAGTGAGTTGTTAACATTTTTGTTCATACAAATGCAAAAATAATCAGATTTTTTTTAAGGCACCTGGTGAGATTTTTAAAGCTAGAAATGATACATGAATTAATCCCCATGGATTGGCTAGTTATTATATTATATTAATATGTTATATTAAGTTTGTAATGATGGTACTGGCCTGTAATGTGATCACTTCGATTGATTCTTAGGATTATTATTGTTTTACTCAATGTTTGACTGACTGCACCAAAAACAAAATATTTCCACCTGTTTTTGCAGCATCAGAAACATCAACTAAAATGAGAATTTAGATCTTCGAGCCTATTTCCTCATGTGGACAAAAAAATAAGAAATCCGTTTCCAAAAATTGGACCCAGATTATGGGTGAATGTGCAGAGTTTTCGGGCTGGTTAGAGGTTGCAGCAGAAAGTTCTGGACTGAGTCCACCTGCTGCATCATGTTCAATAAACTCAATAAAGACAACCTGCACAGCAACCTGTGATTGGGAGGAATTCAACTCTGGTGGCTGCAGATATAAACCAGCATAATGACCAAGTTTATTGGTTAAGAGGAAACAAAAAACACAGTGCTAGCAGCAGCAACTCACTGGGTGTTCTGGTAAACCTCCACTGAGCTGTTGAGTCCTTCCAGTTGCCCCATCAGCAGTTGCAGGTTGGAGTTGACGTAGCTCAGCTCCAACAGAACCATCTCTTTGACCTTGTTGTTGGATGTGGCCCTGAACAGGAGAGAAGAGAAGAAGAGGGAAAGAAAATAAATATCAGGCTTGTTATTATCCACTCTGGAAGAAGCCAAACTCTCCTTCAGCTGATTATTAAAACAACATCCTGCACCACAGATCTACGTCATTCACTCGCTGAACGAGTCAGAAACAACTGCAGATAAACTGAAAATAAAACCACAGACCTGCAGAACATGGTGCTGTGAAGCTGTTAATGTTCCACCGTTCAATAAATGTAAATGATGAGGAGGGTGAAGAATAAATAAACAAGAATATAATCAGAGAAGAGAATTTGGACATTTTTTTTCTTCTTCAAAATGACTCAAATGCAAATTCATCAATTATCAAAAGAGTTGGTGATTAACGTGATAGTTGACAGCTGATCAATAATTAACTAATCGTTGCAGCTCTACTCTAATCCTTTATTTTAGTAAATTTAGAAACTCTATTGTTCCTCTTTTACAATAACATAAAAAATTACTTGAGTAAAAGTAGAATATCTCTCTGAAATGTAGTGAAGTATAATGTAACGTTACATGGACATGCTCAAAACAAATATCATATTATTCATAAAAATGACTAATAAATTAATTGATTATCAAAACTCATTGATTAATCTTTGCTGCTCTGTCTGAATTAAAGAGTAAAAATTTAGAGCCAAATAAAAGCTGCAGAATTAGTCTGTTCCAGCTGGAATATGGAATTAAAAATGTTTAGTGTGAACATGTTTGTGTTGTAGTGAAGACAATCACATTGTCACACACAATATGTGCGTTTCTTTGTGTGTGTGTGTGTGTGTGTGTGTGTGTGTAAACAAGAGGTTAGAACTCTGCACAGCAGAGATAAGGTTGTAATGATACACTCTGTGTGTGTGTGTGTGTGTGTGTGTGTGTCCATTATAAAGGAAAATCAATGACAGTGTTAGATAAAGAAAACACAAACTGCCTTTCACACACAACGTTTGTTTCGCTGATGCATCATCTGAATATTTAATGATTTAACCTTTAATCTTTGACGGCTGATTTGATAAATTTCTTATTTCACAGAGAAACTACAACAACAAACTAGTTTATAGACTTTTCTCCTGCAGGAATCTTTAAGATCCATGAACTCTGCTCAGATCATTAGATTTGATGCTTCTCTCTGGCCTCGAATCATATTTTGGTCTAATATCCTCCTCCAGAGGCATTTTCATACAATTTGTGACATTACAAAGGGCTGATGTCGGAGCTTATGTTTTTTATCTTTACTTGCTTATTGAAGAGAATACTTCAAAACAGGGTTTGAACATCCAGAAACCTCCAGTGACACTGGAATTCACAGCATCACTTCCTCCTTGATTCTGGAGAAAACATCAGTCTGAGTGGAGGAGGTAGATGGATGTGGTTTTGGAAACGAGAGCTGTTCCAGGCCGGAGGTGGTTATTAATATCTAATTTAATATCTGATATAATCCAGAATTAAGAACGTGTGGTTTTGCTGCTGCTGGTTAAGTTTTTGCCTGGTTTCTGTTTTTTGGCAGAACAGCAGCAGCTTGTAGTTTCCCCCTCAGACTGATATCTGCTACAAATCCTGTTCATAGACTGAGATAATTACTGTTTATGACTCTTGATAATGATCTACATGTGACTCCTGTTGTTTTTTTTTGTGCCAGTTTCAGAGGAACAAACTGGTCGGACCAGACTGACTCCACCTGCTGCTGATAGAGGAGGAATGTAGACCAGGAGAAAAAAGAGAGGTGGGGAAATTGATAGGAACGAATATACACACACACACACAAAGAAAGAGAGAAAGAGAGAGGCAGAGAAAGAGAGAAAGAGAGAGAGAGAGAGAGAGAGAAGGAGAAGTTGAGGCTAAATTCTCTCCAACTTTGCATTAATTATTGAATTGTTATCCACTTTTATGAAGTTCATAACACTATTCCTGTTGACACTATGCCAGTGAACTTTTCTCTAAACTGGAGGATTAGTGTTGCAGCAAGAAGCTGCTGGTCTGGTTCTTCCCCCAGTAGAACAGGTTCTGGTGGCTTTAAACTGTTTGAAACCAAGGAAATAAGTCCTCCTCCAACAAAAAGATTAAACTCTACAACAAACATAGAAGATGCAGTTAGAGTTCAGTTTCATTTTTTTTACTTGTTAATTCTGTTTTCTGGTGTCAGGCTTTGACGTTTTGAGGCTCAGACACAGCGTGAACCAACATGACACCCTAACTTATCTAAATGAGGAGATAATAACAGATTACAGGACAATAAAGTCTGTTCTACAGGCAAACAAAAGCCAGGAAGGAGGAGGAGAAAACACCTGCAGACACAGAGTGGCTTTAACCTGCTGCCGCCAACAGGAAATCAAAGTACATTTTTGTTTTTCTGGCAACTGCAAAAATATTTGGGTCAGTGACAAAAAATGGTTGGAAAGATGAGAAAGTCAAAACCTAACTAAAATACAGTTTTAGTCAGGTCTCTCAAAATGTACATTTTGTGTTCATGTTGGTTTCTTGTCATTTAAAAGTCAATTTGTACCATTTTTTCTTTTCTATGACACAAAACAAATAGTGTTACCGAATGTAATGTAATAATGAATTTCAAATCTGCTTAGAATATAAAACTAGTTGATAGCATGTTTTTTAAATACATTTTTGAAACCCTAATTTATTGTCTTTATTTATTTTAATATAGTTACTTCTACCAAAAGTAACTAAGTAGTTACCAAGTTAGTAAATATTGCTCTATTCAAGTAAATTTTTAAATGCATAAATTTGGTCTTCAACCTCCTCCTTTTTAAAATGCATGTTCATTTATGATAAATCTGAATATTATAACAAATGGACACTTAAATAAATAAATTATTAACAGAAACAGTAAACAGTATAAACTAGATATTGTACTATTATAATGTAGTTAATATAGTGGAAAAAATATTTCCTGTCATAAAAGAAATGCTTTTATTTTGAAGTCTTCAGGAAATGGTTAAGTATCTCAGCAGCAATTTATTTTCAGTCTGTGTGCTGCTGAATATTAATAATTCTTTTCTAGTTCTATAAAGGTCAAAGATGATGCAGCTGCAGACCAGCAAACAATGAAAAAGAAATCATCATTTTGAACTACATTTTGAACTACAAAAGTTCAGCAGGTTGTTTTTTTTCCTGTTACAGAGTCTCTTTTTGGATTCATCTTTCAACCAGTTTTTTTAGTTGGAACAAACTCATTCCAAAATCAACATCAGCTGCATTTTATCAGGTCAAATACGTCACAAATATGTCACAGTCAGTCACATCACTGAGTGACTGAATCACTCCAACACGTGTGTTTACACGTGTGTATTGTTGTGTGACCGATCAATATTCACACACTGAAAAAAAAAATATTCTGGCCCTTGTAAATGTAACATGTCTGAATCTAGTTTATTTTAATAGATTTCAATGTGTTGTTGAATCAAACTTGTGTTTTTAATGAAATCTAAAAAGGACTACCCTTCCTCAAAACAAGATAAATTAAATCAAATTTTAATTTTGAATTATTTTACCATTTAAACACTTCTAACACTCTCCTTTATAACCTTGTGGATGTTATATTTTAAAAAGTAAAACATTTGGGTTGCTTCACGTCTAAACGTAGATGTTGTATCAGTGATGAGTTGAGTTCTTACTTGAGCAGATTCTCTGCTCCAGCTCTCATCCTCATCTGTTTAATGATCTGCTGGTTCACACTCGCTCGCTTCGTCTGCAGTTTGCTTCGTCCGGTTTGGGCGAATGGATTACAGCCCTGAGACAAAAAAACACAAGGAGACGTGTCAGAAATACACCAAGAGACACAAAAAGACATGTAAAAAAACACAGAGATATGTCAGAAAAAAACACTAGGAGACACATAAGAAGAAAACACAGAGAGACACGTTTGAAAAACACGAGGAGACATGTCAGAAAAAAAACACTAAAAGCACGTCAGAAAAAGAAACATCAACAGCACGTCAGTAGAAAACACAGAGACACTTCACTAGAAAAACATGTCAGAAAAAAAAAAAAAACAGCAGACACATCAGAAAAAAAACAACCCCCATCACCCTCTGCATGGGGTAGTGGGTGCGCTTAGCAGCTCCTTCAGCCAGAGACTCAAACACCCTCGCTGCAAGAAGGAGCGCTTTCGCAGATCATTCATCCCAACAGCAATAAGACTTTATAACATAAACATAACCCTCACTGTAGTCACTCTGTCACTTTTTCACTGGTCACTTTTTCTCTTCACACACACGCTGCACCTTAAGTGTGCATTGGCTATGTATGTGTACATGTAGGTATGTGCGTGGATATGTATGTCCATATATATATATGCAAATATGTGTGTATGTGTATGTATGTAGGTATGTACGTGCATGTATGTATGTATATATGCCTTGCTTATGCATACTTTTTTTCTTACTATTTATTAGCATTTTCTCTCCATTCTGTCGATAATGCATACTGTGTATGCGGTTCAACAAATTCTGCGAATTTGTACATTGTGTTGTGTGTTTTTTTATTTTTATTTTTTTATATAGTTTTTTTATCTTCTTCAACTTTATTTTTCTTTTTCTTTATCTGTAACGCTGCAGTAACACACAAATTTCCCCGTTGTGGGATCAATAAAGTTTTATCTTATCGACAAGAGACACGTCAGTAGAAAGACATGTCAGAAAAACACTGAGACATGTCAGGAAAAACACCATGGGACACGTCAGAAGAAAAAAAAAAAAACCAAGAAACACGTCAGGAAAAACAACAATTAAGCAAAACAACAGAAACAACAAGAAAATCATGAAATATATTAATCAACTGAGAAAAACAGCATGTTTTAAAAATTCATGTTAGTTTTTTCTGTACACTGCAGGGATTTGGCTATCAGTATTAAACACGGTAACGTTTCTGTAAATAATTATTATAGTAAACTGATGCATATTATACAATAAATCACTGAATCAAATCAAGAGTTTCTGCATTATATTACTGTTAATCATCTAATACTGTAAAGACAACTGTAATTACAGTAATTAATTTTCGTAAGTTTACTACAAATGGGGTAAACATAGGAACAACACTTCTACTGCAATAATAACTATTAACTGGTATTACAGTAGATAGTAATATCATTCTTCTTTTGTTTTTAATTGCAATGATTTTTAATCGTATTTAATTTTTGATTGGTCTTATTTATTTTAAATTTTGGACTTTTCTCCTTTCAATCAACAGCTTTTAAATTGCATCTTGATGCTTTTATTGTTTACTGTAAAACACTTTGAATTTACCTTGTTATTCAAACATGCTACATAAATAAAGTTAGATTGTTGTATATTTTACAATAAAATTATCCACAGTACAGTTTCAGGTTTTACAGCGTATTAAAAGGTTGTTCATATGATCGTGTGAGAACAAATGACATAACACTTTTTAATCGGCTGCTGAGTTTTAACTTTATCATTGGTCCCTGGTTAAACAGCAGAAAGTGCTGGGCGTGGACAGAGCTGCAGCTTTGTACTGTTCTCTGGTGAAACGCTGTTTGCATATACAGGCTGAATGAGGTTGGATGGTGTGTCCTTGTCCCTATCGCAGCCATCAAGTGTCCTGGCCTCCCTGAGTCAACAGATAAACTTCTCACACATTCACAGAGACTGACTCACACAGCCGAGGTGTGTCTAAAACCACTAAAACCTGCTGGATCACAGGCCTCGAACCTGGAAAAACATGATTCTGACTCTCTGTCCATGTTCCATGTTTAACTAGTTTATGTAATAGATTTCAATGTGTCACTGAATCAGACTTATGTTTTATTCATTCAAAATTGTGCTGTCTTCCCTTAAAACAAGATAATTTAACACAAAAAATAAGAAAAGTTAATTGTCTGAATGTTACATTTATCAAAGGTAAAGATACATAAAAGTATCTAAAGGTTTTTTTTTAATTGGATTCAACTTAAATATGTCGGAGTTAAATTACATTAACTGTATCTACATAATTCATTTTAGTACCAAAAATATAGATAAAGATGTAGAAGTAATTCCATCCTAATCTATTGAAGTAGAAATCTCTAATAAATAATGACTCAGTAAAAAAAATATAAATGACCATAATATTTTTTTCATTTAATTAATTCATTTTTTGTATTATCTTCACATTTATTTGATTTTCTATGTATTTATTTATGAACGTGTTTCTATATTTATTGATATTTATTCTTAATTTATTGAATTACCCTATTTGTTTTTACCTCAACATACACAATGAAAAATAAAATTTGAAATTAAATAAATTCATGCGCAAAGGTTAAATAATATACATTTATGTATATTGATTATGGTAGTATATATATGGTCCTACATTCTGCCATTGTGGAAATATAGTGAAAATAAATAAATCATCTTGTTTCTGGGGACCCCCTGGTACCTGTCACAAATGTGTCACAAATTCAGTGTATTTCCTATAACTCCAGAACAGGTCAATCAAAGTCATCACTGTGGTTTCAGGTTTCAACACCACAACACAAAGGCGAAATGTTTGCAGAGGGTCACATTGGACTGGAGTTTTTTCTTTTTCATTTTTTATTTCTGAGCAAATATCCACTGACTGAGACTATAATGATTAACCATTTACCATATTTTCATGACCATAAGGCGCACCATACTAAAAGGCACAGTCTCCGTTTTGTGTGTCATTACTGTATTTAACACACACATAAGGCACCTAACTATAGGGCACAGGTTTTATATACAGAAATAGATATATACAAAAAATGGAGCGGGAGCAAAACTGAGTTTGGTCGTGCTTTATTAAGTATTGATTACAAAGTACCAACATGTTTTGGTAAAACATACGGATAAAACAAGCACACAAGTGTGCATATTTAAAAATAGAGTGGGGTAATGGTCTCAATCAAACCAGCAAAGTCCTTATCCTCTGTTTCTGATTCCAACAACAGCTAAATCTCCATCAAACAGTCATCTTCACTTTTTTCCCCACTATCAGTCACTTTCCGTCATGTGGCTCCCCTGAAATGATGCGTTCTAATCTGCTGGAAGTTGCCGTAGTAGTTCTACCGTAATCCTGGTCCGATGGAAAAATTGCACCGTTTCATGAAACAGAAGCACCATGACGGACCTCCTCGAAAATGTTCAATTTTCATTTCTTTTGCTAGCTTTACTGCTTTTAGTTGAATGGTGACCGTCGAAACGCTTCTCCCACTCGTTTTCTCAGTGGTCCACTGCTTGATGATCCATTGATCGAGTCTTTCCTCCAACTTGTGCCACCTGACTTATATCCGCGGAAACTCAGCTGCGTAGCTAATCACCTTCAGTTTAAACTGTTTAAACATTAAAGCGTGTCTCTTTACCATTTTCAGGGTTGTTAAAACAACAATGTTCTGCACAGCACACATCCCCGTTATTTAACATATCCATGCCCACACTTCTCCCTACATAAGTACCTAGGGCACACCGCACTATAGGGCGCATCTCACATTTTGAAGAAAATATAAGACTTCAATGTGTGCCTTATAGTTGTGAAAATACAGTATACAAATGCCTGCAGAGTTACATCATGCAGCCGTGGATGTTGAAGCTGTTTTCAGCAGGGAGAGGTCAGAGAGGCGTGGACACAACGTCACTGACACAGACCGGTTTAAGGTTAGTGATGTTACCATAGTAATGCTTCCTGTTTTCATTCTAACCTGTCCAGCATTGGGTTTTATTCATGAATCACATGGAAAACCTCAGCTCCAACAATAAAAGTATTTTTAACTGTAGTAAAACACAATGTTACTGTTCGGCATCAATAGATATCATCAATATCCACATCGTCAATACAACAAGAAAATAGTTTCATATAATATCAGTCTTAATAGTGGTTAGTTCTCAACTAACCACTATTAAGATATTTCATTTAGATTTTACCTGTGTGTGTGATTATTTAAATTGGTCCTTTACAATCTCCTTTTCAAATATCCTATATCCTGAGTGTGATTTCTAGGATTTTTGGACAAATAATTGATCTTTGAGATCTTATCTTATTAATCATTAAACTTTGCATTGCACAGAATTTAGGTTAGGTTTAATTTTTTTTCCCCCTGATTTGAGTTAGTTTTGTCTTGTTTAATATTTTTCATTCAATCATGGAGATATTCCAGGTTTATTATCATTTATAGGCCTGGTTAAATATTACGTAATACTATGAAACATCATTCATGAGAACATTCCAGTAAGCTGATCCCGTATTTATCTGTGACATCACACCTGCTGACATCATTAATTCTCCTGTCAAACAGCTGATTCCAGTTTATTTCTATAGAGTTGAGTCACAGAGATCATGACTTTTGTTTTTTTTTTGTCGTACAACATGTACTTTGAGGCTTTCAGCTTTTCTAATGTTGACGCTTGAAATAACAAGAGGTTCAGATTTCATCAGTCACATATACAAACAGTTTCTGGAATAAAGGAACAGTGTAAATGTTGAATTACTCAACATCACGTTGGCTGAGGCATGAACTGAACTCTGTGTTCAATCTATTCTGTTCTGTTCATTGACTGAAATGTGACAAAAATTAAAACTCACTAATTCTGGACTAAAACAAAAAGACAATAATGTTAACAAAATGAACAATGTGGGTGAATATAATATCATTGCACTTTACTGGTAAATATAAAATGTCTTTTAAGTACAGTACATTAAAGAAAATCTGTTCCACCATCATGAAACTGATGAAATTATAACAAAAAAAGAATAAAATGTGATTTAATTAAATATTTAATGTTAGAACTTTACGTCACATTTACTTTGTTTGAAGCCGTTACTGGACCCATTTTAAAAATTCCAAAACTCCTGTTCTCCCCAGGCCTAATGTGTTGTGATTTACAACTCATCACTCCCACCTTAAACCGTCAGTCCTATAAACGCACGTCTTCATGTGTGAATTCACAGATTTGTGAGAACCCGGCTCTGACTTGGCCGAGCTGAGAGTTTGCTCCTGAGAGTCTGGTTCTGTAAAAACCCGGACACATGTTGTCGATTTGTTTCTGTGGTCTGGAGAGCGGCGGTGGGCCAGATGCTACGTCAACTCTCCGCTGGCCGAGGACCACGAGGAGGAGGAAACATGCCGATTCTGCCGTTTTTCGGCTGCCATCTTTCCGTCCTGCAGCGTGCAGCCAGCTGGAGCTAAAACAGAAGCTCTGAACCACGGCAGCAGCTTCTGCTCCGGATCCATGCGGCCCGGCCTCGGAAATCACTAAACTCATTTTCACCCAGGAGAAAAAACAAAAAAAAACAAAAAAGAGGAGGAGGAAGCAGAGATGTTCTTGGCTCCGTTCAGGTTCAGTTTCAAGGGAAATGTTTTCCAAACTAAGGTCTGGTTTCACTTTAAACACTCACTCAATTTCTGCTGGTAAAGTCTGTTTAGAGTTAAACACACAGCAAGCAAAAGAGGAAAGTAAACAAGTACATTAACTCAGGTACAGGACTAAAGTACAGTTTTAAAGTACTTGAGTATTCACACTTCACTTTACTATGTTTCAGAGGAAAACATTCTACTTCTTGTTCCCTTTTTTATTACACTTAAAAAATTGGGTTGAGCTGCAACAACTAATCAATTAGTACCAACTATCACATTAATCACCAACTATTCTAAAAATCGATTAATGGATTTGAGTCATTTTAAGAAGAAAATGTCCAAATTCTCTGGTTCCAGCTTCTCTTCTCTGATTATTTTCTGGTTTCTTTTGTCTTCAATAACATTTTAAACCATTTTATTAGCCAAAAAACTTATTAATCAATCATTTCAATAATCAGCAGATTATTCAACTATCCAAGCCGTTATAGTCGTTAGTTGCAGCTCTGCATGCAAGTTAAACAGCGACAGCAGTGATTAACACTGCATTATAATAGAATGTATGTGTATCCCATTAATCACCATCTATTCCAATAATCATTTGACTCGAGTCTTTTTTTTTTAAGAGGAAAATGTCCAAATTCTCTGGTTCTGGCTTCTCTTCTCTGATTATTTTCTGATATCTTTATTCTTCTATAATAGTAAACTGATGATCTTTGGGTTGTGGACTGTTGGTCTGGACAAAAGAAGACATTCTAGGTTGAATCTTCAGCTTAATGTCAAACAACTAATTAATTATTCTGTTCAGAAAAAACAGATTAATCTACAATTAATCAGAATTGTTTCAGCCTCACTGATAAAACTTGTGTACTTTTACTTAGTTAAATGTTCAATTCAGGACTTTTCCTTGTAAAGTATTTAAGGTCAAGTAAGTATTTCTGGCGTCAGTATTTCAACTTTTACTCCACTAAAGGCCCTGATAGCTCCATCCAACTGGAAACAAGCTGGCGAGCTCTGTGTCGCAGCAGGACGTCGCTGTGCAGCGTGTGTTGCAGTAATAAAGGAAACGGTTTATGATGCTGGGCTCCAGTGTTTTCTCCCACTGACCTTTTTATAGACACAGGAAGTGCAGCATGGACCTAAATCCAGACAGCGTTCAGGAGGGGATTCGGGGGGATTGAGACACACAAAGGGCCTGTTCAGATGCACGTCTAAAACACGCTGGACTGTAAAAAACACTTCAGCTGAGGACACCAGTGGCACAGTGAAAACACAGCAGACAGCCACACAACGCTGTTCTCAGAGCCTCCAGCCAGCACCTCTTTGTTTCCTGAACTTCACTGAATGAAAGTATAAACACGGATGACTAAAAGTACTAAATTTTAAAATGTTACTGAAGTAATACTACAGAAATTGTATCATTAAGGCTGCAACTAAAGACTATTCTGACAGCAGATTATTCTGCAATTATTGAAGCGATTTATTGATTAGTCGAGTTTACTTACTTATTTTACTGGTTACAATTACAGATAAGAGATAAAAATTCGTTAAATCAAAGGTGAAGGCAAAATTAGTTCAAACCTTCATTACACACGTGCTTCTTTACAGATGAAACGGTAGTTGATGTTCTTCCTCCCATTAATTCCAACCATAGAATTACCTACATCTTAGAAAATTCTACTAGAGCTGCAACCAACAACTGTTTTGATCATTGATTAATCTATTGATCATTGAAATTATGAATCTATTAGTTGTTTTGTTCATAAAATAGTGTAAAATGTTAATCACTGTTTCCCAAAGCTAAAGATTAAACCTAAAATGTCTTTTTTTGTCCAGACCAACAGTCCACAACCCAAAGATCATCAGTTTACTATTATAGAAGAATAAAGAAACTAGAAAATAATCAGAGAAGAGAAGCTGGAACCAGAGAATTTGGACATTTTCTTGGACATTTTAGTTGGCAACCAATTGATTAATCAACTAATTGTTGCAGCTCTGCTCAGATCATTCACTTCAGTAAAAAGTAAAAGTAAAGTGCTGTTGTTCTAAAATCCTGAAAATGTTGCTTAATTCAAAGTAGAATATTTCCCTCTAAAGTTAAGTAGCTGAAATGTGATGATGCTAATGAATAGCAGCACCGCACAGTGATCAGATGACCACATATGATGATGATGATGATTCAGCTTCCATTCTAAGAAACATTTACACGTCAATCATCAGCTGATCTGATCTGTTATTCTGCAGCAGCAAGATAACGGCCATCAGCGAGGGGTCAAAGGTCAGCGGCACCAAGACAAAGCAGAAGATTAATTTGAGAGCAGGAAGCTTCCGGTTGACTGTCAATCACCAGCTGATACCGCTTATTATGGGATGTCTCCGCTGCTATCTCACTCATTGAGATTCACTGCTATTCTGGGATCAACACACCCATACACACACACCCATACACACACACCCATACACACACACACACACACACACACACACACACACACAAACACACACACACACAAACCCCTAAGACAGAAACAATGCTACATACAATACAGTAAAATGATTCTACAATTAGTTTTATTTGATATTTACCTGTATTTATTGAGTTTGAACAACAATCATTCTCCTTTTTATGTTTAATGTATGGGAATGTTTTTCTTTATTGTCTTATTTTATGGTATATTTATGTTTTATTTTCATGTTTTTTTATGTATTTTACTGTGGTTGAACATTTAAATGTTTTCTTTCTCATTTCTAAGGTATATTTTTGTTTTATTTTGAATGTATATTCATGTTTCCTCTTATTTTAATGCCTAGTTATGTGTTGTTTATCGTATTTTTTTTCATATTTTTAACGTATTTTCATGTTTTCCTTTTCATATATTTGAATGATTTTCTCACCTATTTGAGTTTCTTTTTTCTTATGTGCAGCGAACACAACCTCGAGTTAAATTGAATTTTAACAGGACAAAACACGAATAAATTCGCTAAAACCTGTGTGGCTTTAATGTTAAATCTGCTACAACATGGTCGCGTTTTATGCAAAGTTACTGAACCAAATAAGACACTTGAACTTCCTACTGAGTGAGAAGTAAACGCTCTGAGTGTAGGATACTGCAGGTAATGTTACAGGAACGTTACAGGAACGTTACAGGAACGTTGCGGGTGCTGAAGTGAACTCACCTTTTTGAAGTATTTGCCGTCTCCTCCGCCGTCTTTGACGCCGTTTGGGAACAGAGCGTCCGTCATCGTGGAGGTTTCACACCGAGAGTCTCACACAAACGACGAGAGTTGAAGGAGAATTCAGATAAATACCAGTGTTTTACAGGAACACTTCAGCAGGTGAGGCGAGTTTCTGCTGCTGCTCTGACTCCAAGTGAATCTGCTTACAGACTTTTCCACCGAAACCACAGAAACTGACTGACTCCGCCCAGAGGAGGAGACACACACACACACACACACACACACACACACACACACACACACACACACACACACACACACACACACACACTCCATGGTCAGAGGAAGATTTGTGAAAGAAAACTCATCTTCTCACTGTTTCTACAACAACAAAGATTTAGTCTGCAGGGAGATTTGACACTTGTGAAAACACGTCTGTGGTGTTCAGAAGCAAAAATAAACTTATTAAAATTTAGAATTTTGAAGCTTTTCAAGCAAATGATGTTCTTATGTTGATGCAACTCTCAGTTCTACAAGTTAAACATCTGCATTAAGCTGCTTTATTTCTTTATAAGACTACAGCTAGCGCATATTTTGATAGTTGATTAATGTATTGATTATTGAATGTTGAACAGTGTTTCCCAAAGCTGAAGATTGAACTGAAAATTTATTTTTTTGTCTAGACCAACAGTCCACAATCGAAGGATCATCAGTTTAACATTATAGAATAATAAGGAGACCAGAAGATAACCAGAGAAAAGAAACTGGAACCAGAGAATTTGGACATTTTTTCCTAAATATTCTTCAAAAGATTCTTGTATTTTTTTTGTATTTTGTTCTTGTATTTTTTACATTTTCAGTAAATTTTGTATTTTAGAGGTTTTTAGTAGTTTGAGCGTTTCCATGTTTTTCATTCAGAACAGGCAAGTAAGTTTAGATCATCAGTTTATTATCATACAAGAAACCAGAAAGAAAATATTAATTTTCTTCTTAAAAATGACTCAAATCAATTATCATAATAGTTAGTGATTAATGTGATAGTTGATAACTCATTGATTAATCGACTAATCATTGCGTCTCTATTTAACTTTTTGTGAAACACGTATAAGGTCAAATATTGCATGCAGGAACAATACAAAAGAAATATTTTTGATTGAAATGAATTTTTAAGAAAATTGAATATAATCTATAAGGCAGAGGAACTAAAATTATGCACTAGTGGAAGCAGATTATCATCATGTGGGATTTACAAAGGTGCCAGTTATGCAAAAATATGCAAATTGTTCTATTTAGAACCAGAAGGAAACAGCAGTTTGACAGAAACATGTTTTATTTCATAGACATCCTGGTATGCCAGTGTATGAAATAATAGATTGAACAAACAGATGATCACATGACTGCAGCAGCTCCAGTCTGATTGGCTTAGGCTGACCATAGTATTTGAATTTAATATTATATTACTTAGAGCTGGGAAATTTAAGACATGTTCAAACTTTTTCATTATCACACGGTGATAAAATATGATTATATTTTAACAGATGTACACTAGCTAAATAAACCAGATAGGAACATGTACGATTTTCAAAGGGTCAGAATCAGTCTTTTCAGTGCAGGAGCTTTTCTTGTGTATTTAGCTGTATACTGATGCATGGCTAGTTTTATCAGTTAGTATAAATTTAAATTGTTGAATTGTGGAATAAAAATCAGAAGGATTACTGATCATGTTCAGAGAAGCTAGAAAACCAGCAAGTAGAACTATCTGTTTTTGTCTGGAACATTTCACCTGAGGACTAGACAAAATCGGATTTATTTCTGACCAAATTCTGGATCTGTGTAGCTGCATTTTTAAACATTTTTTTCTTATGAGTGTTAAAATATCACAGATTTTTTGTCTTCTGGGGCATTTTCTTTCAATTACAAATATGTTTATAGTCATAGTTTAAAAAGTCAGTCATCTACGTTAATGTGTTACGAATGAGTTTAACATAGGAGGTTAAAGTTAAAGTTGGAAATGATTATTTATTCACAATTTACTCAAGGGAATTATAATCCTGCACAAACCAGCCAATCCACTTTTTATATTTTTTATGCTTACAATAAGCCAAAAGAATGAGTTTTATCCTTCCAGAATTTTTCTTGTCTTTTGTTAGTCAGCACACTAAGACTAATTGTTCAGGTTCAGTTTTGCTGCTTGTTGTGTTTGATAAAAGCAAAGTGACATCAAAGAACAGTAAAATCCTGAATTAATCACTGGAATCTTCTGTTTCTGCGTCACTGCAGAAGTTCTGATGTTGGTGTATGAAGATGCATCAGAAAACTGATCTGCACTGAACAATATTGACCACTAGATGGAGCGTGAGGATAAAAACAGCCAACATAAGACAGACAAAGCAGAAAAAACTTTATTTATTTACTTTTTCAGAAAACTACATTATGTCCTGTCCAGTGGATTTTCTCTCTGATGCTTTCAAGCAGACGTTAGATTAGAATATGTGAAGAAAACCAACAACTCTTCTAATCCTTCATTGCCTCAATTATTAAGATGTTTACACAAACCATGACTCTTATTTAGCTGCTTGTATGTATTGTTTTAATACTAATCCATGATATATTATTCATTATTTATTATTATAGTGTTTACTGGGTCATAATCATTTTTTCAGGGTACTTTTACTCAAGTGTGTATTTCAAATACTTCATACATCACTGCATACACACATACTATGCACACATACTTGACTTGTACATACATGTCAGACTAAATCAGCTTAAGGGGCAGTTGTGTTGTTGTGTTTTAACATCTGCTTGTGTATTGAGTCCCCTATGTCCTGTATGTCATTTTGGATAAATTTGTCTGCTAAAAAAATATATATACCTGCATAAACATAGTGTGCGGTATTATACTTTAACTAGAAGTTGTTACCACAGGGTAGCGCCATACATAGGCTCGACCACCTAGAAAATAGGAAGGAGTTGAGAGACACTCTTAATCAATCTCAATTGAACATGAAATAATTTGACACTGACTTGTGTTACTTGTAATCAGACCCAACACTGTAAAAAAAAGAACATAATTTCTCCTTTGACCTTGTTTTAAATAAATAAGCCTCCAAACCATCCAATCAAAGGCATAATGACAGAGAAGTGAATTATTGCTGTTGCTGTGGTCTCAACATACTGGTTCTTGGTTTGGGTTTTACTGGATATGCACTTACAGGACCATAGAGGCAGAGTCTATAAAAATCTAACCTCCCGTTGACATCCATGTAATGACACAAAGGCAAATCAGCATCAAATCTGACATAAACTGTTTATATGATGTAACCCAGCAGCTGCAAATAAATTCAGAGACAACTTAAGCAGTTTATAAAGTTTTTAAACTTGTAGCATTTCTCATTAACATATTTTACAGTGTTTGACTACTGAAAATACTCAATATTTTATTGAATTTTTGTAGCATTTTTTAAGTGTGTAATTCCTTTGGGGTTTTATATTTCTACATTTATCAACTTTAACTTTCGCTCCAGTATATTTCCAGTATATTTCCTGTCCAAAGCATTTTGTCACTTACAAAACATGTACGACATGGAGCCTAGAGGAGCCAGGATTCCACCACCACTGTTCCTCTGACCAGTGGACAACCACCCTACGGTAACAAGTACGGTACAGTTACTACAATAACTAGGGTACCTACAGTCACTACACTAACTACTACACTAACTACAGTACCTACAGTCCTACAGTCACTACTCTAATACAGTAACTACAGCACCTACAGTCACTATGCTAACTAATACAGTAACTACAGTACCTACAGTCATTACAATAACTACAGTCACTACACTAACTACTAAAGTAACTACAGTACCTACAGTCACTACACTAACTACTACACTAACTACAGTCACTACACTAACTACCACAGTAACTACAGTACCTACAGTCACTACACTAACTACTACAGTACCTACAGCCACTACACTAACTACTACAGTACCTACAGTCACTACACTAACTACCACAGTAACTACAGTCACTACACTAACTACCACAGTAACTACAGTACCTACAGTCACTACACTAACTACTACAGTACCTACAGTCACTACACTAACTACCACAGTAACTACAGTACCTACAGTCACTACACTACCTACTACAGTAACTACAGTCACTATGCTAACTAATACAGTAACTACAGTACCTACAGTAATTACAATAACTACAGTGATTACAGTCACTACACTAACTACCACAGTAACTACAGTACCTACAGTCACTACACTAACTACTACAGTACCTACAGTCACTACACTAACTACTACAGTAACTACAGTAACTACAGTCACTACTCTAATACAGTAACTACGGTACCTACAGTCACTATGCGAACTAATACAGTAACTACAGTACCTACAGTCATTACAATAACTACAGTGATTACAGCCACTACACTAACTACTACAGTACCTACAGTCACTACACTAACAACCACAGTGTAACTACAGTACCTAGAGTCATTACAATAACTACAGTCACTGCACTAACTACCACAGTAACTACAGTACCTACAGTCACTACACTAACTACTACAGTACCTACAGTCACTACACTAACTACTACACTAACTACAGTACCTACAGTCATTACAATAACTACAGTGATTACAGCCACTACACTAACTACTACAGTTCCTACAGTCACTATGCTAACTAATACAGTAACTACAGTACCTACAGTCACTATGCAAACTAATACAGTAACTACAGTACCTACAGTCATTACAATAACTACAGTGATTACAGTCACTACACTAACCACTACAGTAACTACAGTCACTACATTAACTACCACAGTAACTACAGTACCTACAGTCATTACAATAACTACAGTGATTACAGCCACTACACTAACTACTACAGTACCTACAGTCACTACACTAACTACCACAGTAAATACAGTACCTACAGTCACTACACTAACTACCACAGTAACTACAGTACCTACAGTCACTACAATAACTACAGTGATTACAGCCACTACACGAACTACTACAGTACCCACAGTCACTACACTAACAACCACAGTGTAACTACAGTACCTACGGTCACTACACTAACTACTAAATAACAAATCTTTCTTAATTAATAATTTTATTTCTTCTAATAATCTTGATTTTATGTTCTTAACCGAGACGTGGCTTGATAATAGTACAGGTAAAGCAGTCCTGATTGAGTCTACTCCACCTCACTATACCTTTGAGTTTGAAACACGACAAAATCAAAGAGGGGGGGGCGTTTGTAGCATTTTCAGGGAGAATATAGTCACCCACAAATTATCATTTGGGTTGTTTTCTTCATTTGAGTATGTGTCTGTCAAAATGGAGCTAAAACAAGCTTCCATAGTTTATGTCACTATCTACAAGCCACCTCAGAATTGTTTTATTGATGATTTTTCAGAACTACTTTCAGTTTTGTGCACTGAATTTGACCATTTTGTTGTAACAGGTGATTTAAATGTACATGTGGATGTAGCCAGCCACAGACAAGCTAAAGAACTCAATGCTGTCCTTGAAATGTTTGGTCTAACTCAGCATGTGACCGAGCCCACTCACAGCAGAGGGCACACACTCGATGTGCTCATTACTAAGGGGGTTACTGTTTCAAATATTTATGTCATGGATGTCGCATTATCTGATCATTTTTGTATGTTCTTTGACCTGTCTGTTACACCAAAGCCGGCAGCTGGGCCAAAAAAAGTTCGAAGAAGACTCATGAATGACAAAACAAGGGCACAGTTTATGGAAATGATTGCTTTTGAAAATACCACTGGTTCTAATGTTGATGATCTGTGGAACTCCTATACATCGAGTGTTTTAAATGTCTTGGACACCGTTGCCCCTTTCAAGGTTAGAGAGGTTAAAAACAGGCAAAAGGCACCATGGAGAAATGATGACTCAGTCAGGGCACAAAAGAGAGAGTGCCGGGGAGCCGAACGGAAATGGCGCAAATCAAAACTCCGGGTTGATCTAGAGATCTATAAAAAGAAGTTATGCATGTTTAACCAGACTTTGAAAAAATCAAGGGAGAGATATTTCTCTGAAATCATCACCAACTGCAATGGTAACGCTTGAGTTCTGTTTGCTACAGTAAACAGATTAACAAACCCTCCAGTTTCACTGCCCTTAGAACTAATTTCTACATCAAAGTGCAATGAGTTTGCGAAATTCTTTAGTGATAAAGTTCAGAGTATTAAGAATGCAATCATTTCCACCACACAGATAATAACCCTTCATCCACCTAAACACCTCGAGCTGACACATTTCACTCCTGTTACTGACAGAACAGTCGAAGAGATCATCTCAGGTCTGAGTTCATCCACATGCTGCCTTGTTGAGTTACCCACTGGATTTCTAAAGTCTGTGTTGAATTGATTATTAGTAGAAGTTACTAATCTAGTTGACATCTCATTGGAGACAGGAACATTTCCAAAAGCCCTGAAAACCGCGGTTATTAAGCCTCTACTAAAGAAGAGCAGTCTTGATGCCACAGCTTTAAACAACTACCGTCCCATATCAAACCTGCCATTCTTAGGTAAAGTCCTCGAAAAAGTTGTTTATCTGCAGCTAAGTGACTTTCTCCTATCTCACAACGCTTTTGATACTTTCCAGTCTGGTTTTCGACCTCACCATAGCACTGAGACATCTCTGATCAAGGTGATAAATGACATCCGCCTGAACACAGATGCAGGCAGAGTCTCAGTCTTAATTCTGCTGGACCTGAGCGCTGCCTTTGACACTGTGGACCATGATATTCTTTTACAGAGGCTGGAGAACTGGCTGGAAATCTCTGGTCCTGCTCTAAACTGGTTTAAGTCGTGTCTTGATGACAGAACTTACTTTGTTGAAATTGGAAATTGCATTTCAGACAAAATGTCTGTGACCTGTGGTGTTCCCCAAGGCTTGATCCTGGGGCCCCTCCTGTTCAATTTGTACATGCTTCCGTTAGGCCAACTAATACGCAGCAACAATGTGTCTTACCACAACTATGCAGACGACACTCAGATCTATGTGTCTCTGACAGCAGGTGAACATGGGCCTGTGGATTCACTCTGTCGCTGTATTGAACAAATCGCTGTGTGGATGCAAAACAACTTTCTCCAGCTAAACTCAGAAAAAAACTGAAATAATCGTCTTTGGGCCACTGAAGCAAAGAGAACGTGTAATCAGTCACCTTCAGTCTCGTTCTCTAAAACCAAAAACACAGGTTAGAAATCTAGGGGTGCTAATGGACTCAGACCTGAACTTTCACAGCCACATAAAGTCAACAATATCAACAGCCTTTTACCATCTAAAAAACATTGTCAAAATCAAAATTATAGTGTCTAAACCAGACTTGGAGAGACTGATCCATGCGTTTGTCTCCAGCAGGTTAGACTACTGCAATGGCCTGCTCACTGGTCTCTCTAAACGAGCTGTTAAACAACTACAGAACATTCAGAACGCTGCAGCTCGAGTCCTGACTAGAACCAGAAAATATGACCATATTAGTCCAGTGCTCATGTCTCTGCACTGGCTTCCTGTCACTCAGAGAATAGACTTTAAAACAGCTTTACTTGTGTACAAGTCTCTTCATGGTCTAGCACAAAAATACATCTATGACATGTTAGAGCCATACGAGCCATCTAGGACCCTGAGAACCTCAGGGACTGTTCTCCTGCAGGTGCCCAGAGTCAGGACTAAACATGGTGAAGCTACATTCCAGTTTTCTGCAGCTAAAATCTGGAACAGTCTTCCAGAGAATGTGAGACAGGCCTCAACGCTGACAATGTTTAAGACCAGCCTGAAAACAGTCCTGTTTAACCGTGCATATGAAAACTGAAAGTATCTTATCTACACTCTTCACTCTTTTTTAAATTAATGATGAATTCTATGTTTTATGATTTTACTTTTGTGATTTTATGTATGTTTTGCTCTCCTTTTGTGATTTTGTGTAACTGTAAAGCACTTTGAATTGCCCTGTGTATGAATTGTGCTCTACAAATAAACTTGCCTTGCCTTGCCTTACTACAGTAACTACTACACTACGCTAACTACTACAGTAACTACAGTCACTACAGTATCTATAGTAACTACATTATCTACACCTACTACAGTCATTCCAGTAACTAGGTATCTACAATCACTGCAGTCATTATCAGTCAGCAGTCTCTACAGTAATTACAATCACTACAATAATTACAGTCACTACGGTAACTGCAGTGTCCATAGTAACTACTCTTTACAATAACTATAGTAAATACAGTCATTACAATAACTACAATAACTAAATTCACTACAAAAACTACTGTAACTGCAGTCAGTACAGGAACTATAGTCAATATAATAACTACAGTTACTATATTAACTATAGAAACTACAGTAACAACAGTAACTAAAGCAACTATATTAAATAAAGTTTTATCTCCAGTCACTACAGTAACTACATTAGCTATAGTAACTACAGTAACTATATTATCTACAGCAACTATACTAACTACAGCAACTATAGTAACTACAGTAATGATAATAACTATATTAACTACAGTAACTACAGTAATGATGGTAACAATTTTAACTACAATAATTAGTCACTACAGTGATGCAGGTTGATGGTTAAGCTCAGTTTTCCATGTCTTCATTCTAAAACTCTTGTTTTGTGGCTTCAGAAAGCCCCGCTAGTCCGATCATATCAAGTCTCTATGTGTGACAGGGTGCAGTGAACTGAGCCTTGCCTTTTCCGCTCATTCCTCTTCTCCTCACAACGAAAGCACAAAGCCAAGAAGTGAAACTGCTTCCCGGCTGCTTTTCTAAAAGCCGAGGGGGCATCGGCGTTTAAACCCCCGGCTGACAGAAAGCACAGCAGGTTGCTATGCAGCTCTGCTCCCTGACTTCAAGAACTCCGGGTTCCCTGTTAACAAATGAGGTGTGGTGTGGAGCAGCCACTCCACAGCCTCTACAGGCAGAATGGATCAAGGGCAGGATGAAAGACAGAATGAGAGAGAGCGAGAGTTTGTCTTTGGCTGCAGAGTCATGTCAAGTTCACTGTCTCGTCTCCTTGTTTTCTCCTCTGGTCCCATCTTGCTCATTTTTTTGGTTCTCTGCACCACCTGTCCATCTTCCTCCGTCCTTCCTTCCTTCCTTCCTTCCTTTCTGCCTCCGCTTGTTGCTTCCAACATTGTTTTATTTGCTATTTGTCGTCTTTTTTGTTTCTGGCTTATTCTACTCCTTACTTTACAAATCAGTGCACCTACGTCAGACGACTATTCTGATACTCAATTAATCGCTCATTATTTAGGCAATTAAAGCTTTTTGGTTGATTACGTTGTGTAAAATGTTGCTCAGTGTTTCCTCAAGCTTAAGATTTTACCTTAACCTTTTACCTGGACTCTTTTTTTGTCCAGACCAACAGTCCACAACCCAAAGATCATTAGTTTACTATTATAGAAGAATAAAGAAACTAGAAAATAATATGAGAAGAGAAGCTGGAACGAGACATTTTCTTCCTAAAAAAAATGCAATAATCGATCACAAAAGCAGTTGCTGAATAATGTGATTGTTTAAAATGAGCCAAATAAACAATAAGTTCATTACTATTATTAATCTGAACGGGAAACAGAAAAGGAGAAGATACAGTATGTTTACCTGTGGTTCAGTTTAGCTGGAACAGACCCTTAATTCTCACTTCACAGTTGTTAAGTTCTACTCATTTGTTTAAAACAAGCAAACAAACACAGTTAAAATATGTTTGTGATTACATGATTTTACTGTGGACAAATCCACTGAAATCTATTTAAACTTTAGAAGAACTTCGTGGCAGGTGAATCAGAGAGAGAGCCACACACACTAAAATGAATCAAATATCCTGTACACAATATACAGTGAAGAAAACAATAATTACAAATAAAATGTGTCTTCTATAGCTATATGCAGAGATTGTTTCTTAAAATGCACATACGAAGCCCATGGATAAAAAACTCAGCTGATATATATTTTTTGTCTACATTTGGAGATACAGTGAAGAAAACAATGCATGTATTTTTTATTGATTTATTTGTGTGATATAGCGGCAAATAAGTATTTAACTTTCTCCCATGCTTCTTCCATTTTCTAATGATTGCTCCAACAGTGGACCTTTTTTCACCAAGCTGCTTGGCAATTGCTCTGTAGCCCTTTCCAGCCTTGTGGAGGTGTACAATTTTCTCTCTTGTGTCGTTGGACAGCTCTTTGGTCTTCGCCATGTTACAAGTTAAAGTCTTGCTGATTGTATGGGGTGGACAGGTGTCTTTATGCAGCTAACAACTTCAAACAGGTGCATCTGATTAAGGATGATACATGGAGTGCAGGTGGACTTCTAATGGGCGGACTAACAGGTCCTTCAGGGTCAGAATTCTAGATGACACACAGGTGTTCAAATACTTATTTGCAGCTGTATCACTCAAATAAATCGTTAAAAATCATGCATTGTGATTTCTGGATTTTTCTTTTTAGTTTATCTCTCTCACAGTGGACATTCACCTACGATGAAAATTTCAGACCCCTCCATGATTTCTAAGTGGTAGAAATAGCTAAATAGCAGGGTGTTCAAATACTTGTTTTCTTCACTGTATCACCAAATGTAGACAAAAAATATATATCAGCTGTGTTTGGAGTTTTTTATCCATGGGCTTCGTATGTGCATTTTAAGAAACAATTTCTGCATGGACTATAGAAGACACATTTTATTTGTAATTATTAAAGTTAAATTACTGTTAAAACATGAGTAGAAAACATCCAGATGTGTTAGAGTCCTGGTTGTGTATCTCTGCATTTACTAGTCGGACTCTACTCATATTACTCAGGAAATGTTAAAATTAACAGCTCAATATGACTGAAGCTGATTTGGTTTGTGTTCAACATGTTTTTTGTTTTTAAAAGCAGAACTGAGGTGTGATGTTATTGAGACTATTTCTCATTGTTCCAATATTCATAAACAGACACTTGGCTGAAGCAGATTTGTTCACTCACATCTTAAGAGAGTTAAAAACTAGAAAAATATCCCTTTAAGGTACATTTAGAACAGAGAAAAATGAGATTAATTAGTGATTGGTGAATATCTCAATATGAAGCTGATATTATCATTAATAGTGGTTATTGATAATCTATATTATACATGGGATGTCAAGATGGAAAAAAATTCACTTTGAAAACTTTATGGAACTCTTTTCTGCTGAAAGTGGTGTGAAATATGAAATGACGGTGGTGAGCTTCTGAGAGTTGAAGAGTTGACTTTTTGTTGATTTTCTTTAGACTTTGTCTCTCTATCCGAGGCCAGAGGAGCCTCTGACCTCTGACTCTTCCTTCTCCTACTCCTCCTTCATTTGCCTTCTCCTCTCCTCCTCCCGTCTTCCTCGTCTCTCTCCTGCCGCTGTACTCGGATACTGTGATGTATTTGTTTACGGCAACAGCTCCTCCCCTTATGTCTCCACAGCGTTTTGGCCATTTCCCCCCTCCGTCTCCTCCTCTTCGTCATCCCCTCCTGCCATCACACTAAAGCCAGTGTTCCAGCGTTGCCTTCCTGTCGCCAACAAAGCATCTCCTCTCTTTGTCGGGGCCTCCTTTTGGAGTGAGAGGCTGGCCTCCAAGTTAATTGTGCATTCGTTAGCATTCGCCTGCCACAACTTAACGATTTAACTCCTTAAACTGTAGATGAAGTGGTCTGTGTGTGTGTGTGTGTGTGTGTGTGTGTGTAAACAACATAAAAATGTCTTTTTTGTCCAGACCAACAGTCCACAAGCCAAAGATAATCTGTTTGCTATTATAGAATACGGAAACATCCTTAGTAGAAGACACTAGAAACCAGAAAATAATCAGAGAAGAGAAACTGTAACCAGAAAATTCGGTACAAAAAAATTTTGCAAAAAATGACTCAAGTAAAGTGAAGGTTAAACCTTAACTTAATAGTACTTACTCACTTAGTTACTAGTAAATCTGCAACATTTAAAACATGTGATCCAAGGAAAAAAGGCTTGTGATATTATAAAACACCATGTTTGTAGTTCTTTGATAAGTTAGGGGCACTGAATTGAATTACACAATGGCTTCTTTGGACTACAATTCCCAACAGAGATTAAAACCCTGTGAAAAAGCAAATGCAAAAGAATGCTTTACAGATTACAAAATGCAGATTACAAATGGATGCAATATTTTATGTAATGTTTTATTAAGTGGCTTTCTTAGAAATGTTGAAAAAAAACAATTATAGCGCATCGTTATCACTAAATAGGGCACATTTTGTCTCCTAGAGAGCAGGGAGGGATTGAGGGATCTTTAGCACACATTGTAACTCATAGTGGGCACTTTAGCACATGTTTTGATTCCTGAAGGGCACTTTAACATGTGTTTCTGCCACAAGGGCACATAATTTTTTCTACAGACTTTGAACATAAAGTTAGTCTTTATTATGGGAATAAAGTCATTGTTAATTGGAATAGAATAATTATTTATGAGTATGAACCTGGTTACAAAAGTCTATATAGCTGAAAGCAAATAATATTAATTAAATTAAATTTGGTCAAAAATACAGTGTTTTAAGTGTTACTTAAAACAACATCTTGCCAATCAAACCTGGCAGAAATAGAATATAATCATTCGCATCTTTTAATAGATTATATTTCAATCAAACCCTGATATAATATTACCTTATGAGCTGTTTCATCATTATCATGTTGCAGCACCATGATTCTGCAGTTTCCCATAATGACAAATCAACCTATAGCTCCAGAGACAACCTCCAGAGCTACAGTATTTCTACATATTTGGGGTTAAATGCAATCTGCAACTTCACAACAAACTACAAACATGACGATGTTTGAGGAAAGGTCAAGAAATTACTAAGAGCAATAGGATTCATCCCCTGAGAACCATGGGCGTCTGTATAAAAAAACAGGTGTTAGATGAGTGTGAGAGATTAAAGACAAATTATAGACTAATGTCAGTGGAATTCAATTGTTGAATGAAAACTAAATACATTTTTGTACCTGGAGTCCCAAAGCTAACACGGCTAAGAGAAATAATAGAGTTATGAGATTTGAATGTGAAACCTGTTTAACATTCTCCTTATGCCTACAGGTATGAGTGCTGCTGTTTGCATAAAAACTGGCTCAGTATTTGCCCATAACGGAAACGTATTAGCTGTTTAGCAAGAGCTGAAAATCAGTGTTTGACTGCAGCAGAAAAGGTGAGATGAAAGATAAAATTAGTGTCCTCTCAGGCAAAATCAAAATTTTCAGGTTTTAATGACATATAAATAAAACCAAAGCGAGATATTTAGCTCAACTGTAACTTACTAGATAACTATAACTGTTTTGTGTTATCATTTGTTCATACTATTAATAATGAATTAAACAAAACTCAACTCAACTAGCAATTTAAGCTATATCTATTATTTTTACCTGATTACTTTTTTACTTCCAATTCTACAACCTCATTTACAGCAGCATCGAACTGCATCTAAAAAATATTTTGATATTTTATTAATCTATTGATTAAAAATAAAGAGTTTTGCAATTTAATTATTTCTTGATTTCCCCTTTATGTAGCTGTAAGTTAAAGTTTAGGATTGGGACTGAAGATGTTAAATTGTGACATATGATGGTGTCTTGTCATTACTATATGTTATTGAAATATCATTTGATCGATTAACTGATGATAATTTGATTAAAATAATGTCCATTTTCAATAATATACTTGATTAACAATTCTTTATTTATATTAGCAGTATTTTTTTATTTTAATGGCTTAAATCTATATTGATTCTAAAAATCGTTGATTAATGTGATGGTTGGAAAGAAATTGATTAATCGATTAATAGTTGCTGCTTATCTACAGTTCACAGTTTCTCCAGAACCTGAGAGTTTAATCTCCAGCAGCAACGATTTCTACTTGTCTCATTTTTAATGCAGAGCACCTCACTTTTACACCTTGAATCTCCGCAAAGGAGTTTTCTCTATTTTGTCAGAGAATTTATGAACCATGTGGTGCAGATTTCTTCAGCAGTAATGATGGATCAGCAGGAATTTCTGCCCATTGAGTGTTTTTCACCTTAATCCTCAAATAATCCTTCTGGATTAGCTCGTGTTTAATTTTCCTAACAGCCCATTCTCTCTCAGTAACGGTCCTTTATAGCTGTTAGAGGCTACGAGGCCTGTTGCAGCTCAACAACAATCCTGACTCTGCCCTCCAACAACAACTGCTTCCAACGTCTGAAAAGACTGTGTGGTTGAGTTAGTGAAATCGCTCTGATCCTCTGCCTCCTTCCCAGATTCTGAGATAAAGGAAGAGACTGAAACAAAGCAACGATGAACAGGGACGAACGGAGATGAGGAGGCAGACACCCTCCCACACACCTGGAGCCGTCCGGGTGAGGAGACGGAGGTGTGGCTAATCTGTCAAAAAGTGATGGGAGGATCACACCTCCGTACAAGAATTGAAAAAAAACACATCACAGGACGACATCTCCAGACACGCTGAAGAAGATGAGTGTTTACTGCCAAAACATGTCAGGTACTATATCTAAAACTGAATCTTTTACATGTCTGAGATAAAAGAAAACAGTAACTAGTCCTGACATGAATCAGGACATAATGAATCTAATTGAAGATATATGTGATCAAGTTTGTATGAATAAAATCATATATTATATATATGATTTGTGCAGTTTCTTTCATCCCTTTTTACCCTTTAACCCTGTATTGCATAGTGTTTCCATATGGCAGCAATTATTTTATCTTCATTATTCTAAAATGCTGTAAAATGTATGTTTTTCTACAGTTAGATGTAAAAAGGGGACTATTATTTTAAAGAACATACAACTTATGAGGACACATGACCAGTCCATTTTGGTCCTGGACATTTGAAAACATCATCATCTTGGGTTTCCAACACTGTTTTAGAACATTTCCGGTAACATTGCACTCTTTATTTCTCTTTATGTGTTGGTTTGGCTGTTTGTATGTTGTTATGTGTTTATAAAAAAGATGAAGCTGCTGTGAGATTTATTAACTGTTTTAATGTAATCATTTGAATTATTTAGGTATTTTTTGGTGTGAAAAAATGAAGCTGAGTTTACCTGAACCCCTGTTATTAGCATGTTGTAGTTAGACCTGTACCTGCCCAACTGAAACCCTGAAAAAGTGGTTTTGCTTTTTACAATATACCCTCTTTAAATGGCAAATATATTAATCTAAACCCAGAAAAGTGTACATATCTGACCTTTAAAGAATTAGTTCACCGAAATCTTACATATAAAAAATTTTAACCTATAGTGTTATCTAGTAGAAACAATTAGAACAACAGAGACTTAATATTTACACATAAACAACTGAAATGTGTTTTTTTTTTTTATTTAAGTGAAAAAAACATAAACAGGTTTAAATAGAAATCATGGCCAAAACAATAAAAAATACACAAAAGTAGTTTGATAAAATCATCAAAGTATGTTGGATTACAACTAGTTTTTCTCTTTAAGTAAACACACTGACCTAATTGGCAAGATCCCTGTTTTACCAAAGCAAACGGATGAGGAAATAAGACATATTTATAGAGTACACAGAAATGTCCTACATCATTCAGCCAAATGAGAGTAAGTGTGAGTGTGTCTGTGCACATTAAAAACACAAAAAACAACCACAGGGTCTTTATTGAAAACCAGGAAGTCATCACAGGAAACAAATACACGGTGGGGGAAATAATTAATCATTCCGAAGTCATGTTTCTCGCCTTCAGTCCCTCTGGCACATTTATCCCCATTTGACTAATTTGTATGACTGAGACATGTTTGCGTTGAAGGAGGAGATCTGGTTTCATAATCTGTAGAAGTTTAGTAATGAAGTGATAAGGAATTCATCTAAAACTCTGCTGCTCCTCTCCTTTAACAACAGGCTCAAGTTACACCTATAGAGAGCAGAAAAACACACTCACCTGATTCCCCTCTGCCCTCATTACTCTGACAAATCACCTCTAGGGAGCAGGAATATTACTGCACTACAATCTACAAAAGCAAAAGATTATAGAAGTTATTATTATATTTATATGACCTAAATACTAAATAACAATAAATGTTATTTAAAGTGGACCCCTTGAACAATACTAATCTATTACACCTTTATGATATAAAACCTGTCGGTAACATTATTTGTGAGGCTCTACACGTATGTGTATATATATATATATATATATATATATATATATATATATATATATATATATATATATATATATATATTATTAATCGGTTTGAGTCATTTTAGAAAGAAATGTCCAAATTTTCTGGTTCCAGCTTCATAAATCAAAACCATTGTCTCATAAGTTTAATGAAATCAAACTTGTGAGACAATGATTGAAAAATATTAGATTAAAAGTCAAAAGAGTAAAGGTAAAAAGTAAAGTTAAAAGAAAACAGAAGATATAATGTAAAAACATATTAGACAAGTTCTCAAATTTTACATTAATCACTAACTATTTTAGGCTATTTTTATATTTTCCAGCTTTTAAAATCTGAACCACTGCCTTATAATTTTTTAATTTATATTGAAAAATATTAGATAAAAAGTCCAAAATTCGAGATTAAAAAGTAAAAAAAAGGCATACAGAGTCAAACAAGCTGTGACAATTAGTTTATTAATCGATTTAAATGCTACATCATGTAAATGCTACATCATTTCAATTCAAATCAAGTCAATTTTATTTGTATAGCCCAGAATCACAAATCACAGATTCACCCCAATGGGCTTTAAAGTTTATACAAAAGCATCCCCTGTTTTTTATGCCATTTTATAAACAAATCAACAAATTCATTAATTGTTAGATTGTTGATTAGTCATTAATTGCAACTCTAGTTTACATCTGATCATATTTGTAAATACATGATATGATATACAGTATGTGATATTTATCATAAGATTTGTTTTTTATTTACCACATCTACAGTTTACAGCATCAAGTGGAGGAATAAAGTCATTAATTTATGACGTGTTTCTACAACTGATGTCTGTATGAGAAGTGATTGGTTTTACATTCACTTCTTCAGGTGTTCCCTCACTCGCTGAATTCTGAGACACCTTTAACCACCTGAGCGGACTCAGCCGGGGTATCGTGCGCATGCGCACGGCGGCATCGCCAGGATATTATAAGGAGCCGCGAGGAGCGCGGAGCGTGGTTCAGGCTACGGTATCTGGACCGGACCGAGGCGGGTAGCTGCTGAACGGCGGAGGAGATGGGCGACAAAGAGAAAAAGAAGAAGGATAACGACTCGTCCTCCAACGACAGGGTCACTCTGAAGAAAGAAATCGGACTTTTGAGCGCCTGCGCTATCATCATCGGTGAGTTATGACATTTTATTAGAAAAAATCATCTATTTTCGAGCAGCGGAGTAACGGTTGTATGAGGAAAAGTTAACGAGGAAACGTGCGTGAGCGGCCGCGTAATCCACTGCTGTAGCGCGGCTGCGGTTCAGTTCTTACTGTAGTTTAAAGTCATTAAACATAAAAAAACGCAACAGGAAGGGGGCTTTTCTGGTTTGATTTGTTCGAGTTCCTGATTCTGATCTACTCGTGCGGACGTTGAACTTGATTTATGAAGTTGAAGTGTGTTTCGGCTGCAGACTTGGGCGCGAAACCGCCAAAATACGCACAGAAAAGGTGTTTTTTACGCACGGCTGATGTGCGGGGTTCGTTGCGGGGTGCAGGGCATTTGGATTTGAGTGGAAACTGTTGCATCAGGCGAGATGATCTGAATATGGACATGCCTACGTGGCTGGATCTTCTCATGTTGAACTTGAACAGGCTAAAGCGCAGCCTCCATGTGCTCCAGTTACTGTAAAACACTAAATCGGACTCAATGAGACTGTGATATGCAGCAGAACATACAATCTGCTTCATAACTTAATCCGATGCTTAAATTTACAGTAATAATACTGTTCCTAGTGAGTATCATGAGTATTACGTTTTATTGAATGTAAAATGCTGATCAGTGTTTGAAGATTCAACCTAAAATGTCTTTTTTTGTACAGACCAACAGTCCACAAGCCAAATATCATTAGTTTACCTTCATAGAAGAATAAAAACACAGAAAAAATAAGAGAAGAGAATCTGAGAATTTGGACATTTTCTTTTTAAAAAATAACTCAAATCCATTTAATCAATTATCAACATATTTGGCGATTGATGTAGCAGTTGTCAACTAATCGATTACGGTAATCAACTTATCCTCACAGCTTGTTTGACTTTGCAATGTAAGAATTTCATTGTTTTACGGGGACCCGTTCTAGGCTAAAGAAACCAAAAAATAAGATGATTTCAGAAGCTGGAACCATAGAATTTTGATGTCAAATGACTCTAATTGATTAAATAGTTTGCAGTTAATGTAATAATTGAAAACTAATACATTAATCAACTATTTCTTGCAGCTCTAATAGGAACCTACATAATATTACCTTTAGAAGCAACCTAAATAGTTCTGGGACCTGGTGCAATGTATAATGTCAATGGTTCGGAATGAATTTCACATATTTCAGTATAAATAGAAGGTCAAGTTATAGCAAAGCAGATATGAACGGGAACATAGCTAAAATAAATAAATACCAAAGTCAAGAAATGTAAGGAGCTTAATACAATACAGATGCTGTTTAAGGTCATCTGTCTAATCTGAACACCTGAGAACTGATAAGAGATAAGAACCTGAGACCTGAAACAACTAACACTAAAACAAAAGTTCAAGTTGGAAAAAATGACTTAGTGGCAAGAGCGTGTTCACATTTTCTGTTTGAATACTTAATTACTTGTGTAAACATGCCACAATTCTATCAATAAAATCATATACTGCTTTAACAAAAATAATGAAGCATCGGTTAGCTAACAGTTCGCTGACATTAGCCTGCAAACAGCCTAGCTAGTGTCAGCTAACGTTATTGGACACCAAGCTACTTCATCATCAACATCAGGCTTAGTCTTTTGTAATTGTTATCTTTTTAAGATTCCTAGGAGGAGAAATGCAGAATCCGCTATGTTTAATATGTAAAATGTGTACATTTTCATGCTACGTAGCTCAGAGATGTGCTAATGTTTGAAGCTACAGGTCGTTAACGTTGTGGCTCTTTCTGAAACTTCACTGTCTGATAACTTATTCACCTCTAAGCTCAACATTAAAATTATGTTGATTTATTGCCGAAGATGTTGCATCAGCTGCACAATAATAAGGACCAGATTGTCTGTGAGAACTTTCAGATAATTTATTTGTAAACTTTTCAACTTGAGTTTGAAATTGACAGTGTACAAATGGAGCTAGCCTACAGAAGATGAAAGTATGATTTCATTCAGGATGTTGCATTGCTGCTCAGTATTTCCTGTCTGATGTAAGATGCCGAACACTATTACAGTATTATAGTATTACAGTATGAGGTTATGGCCTCAGCAAAAAACTTGTTTATCTCTCTTGCATGGGACGCATCAGTGATTGATGAGGAGGGAATTTAGAGTTTTAGGTGCAGTCGCTTCTGTTGTTTGACAAATTAAATCCATGACAGACTCAGTGAATCCATTGACATTGTTTGTATTGCAGTATAATGAAGGCTGCTCAACAATGTTAGCAGTGTTACAGCATGATGAAGGCGACTCAGCAGTGTTACAGTAAAATGGAGACCAACCAACAATGTTAACAGTGTGGTTGGACAATACATCTGCTCTAGTTGGTAAACCTCAGAGTAAATTAATTTGCAGACATGATGTAATCTGTTTAATCTAAAAAATATATAAACTATGAGCTAGAATACCTGAATTGGCAAAACTGCAATGTGTTCATACAATAGAGAAATATGAAGACATAATATAATCTTTTTATTTACATTTAAAAAAAATAAAATGTAAATTAACTGAAATGTTCAGGACTACAATTTACTCATACAAGAAAGCAGGTATGCAAACATATTTATCTGTTTGTATACAACCTACTCAATGTACTTACAAATGAAACAAGTGGTTACTCATTTATATTGTTTGTTTATAGACTTTATGCATGTAGTCATACACATTACTGATCACTATTTATCGAAAATATTGCTCCCAAAGTCATTCTTACAATATTGTTACAATATCAAGGTATTTCATCAAAATATTTCGATTTGTGATTTTATCTATATTGCTGGGCCCAGTCCTAATACAGCATGATTAAAAGTTAAGTCTTACAGTATTATGTAGGCTAATCAACAATGTTAAAATGTGATGGAGACTACTCAACAATGTTACAGTGTGATGTAGTCTACTCAACAATGTTGCAATGTGATGGAGACTACTCAACAATGTTACAGTGTGATATAGACTACTCAACAATGTTACAGTGTGATGTAGTCTACTCAACATTGTTACAATGTGATGTAGTCTACTCAACAATGTCACAGTGTGATGTAGACTACTCAACAATGTTACAGTGAGATGTAGTTGACTCGCCAATGTCACAGTGTGATGAAGTCTACTCACCAATGTCACAGTGTGATGTATATTACTCAACAATGTCACAGTGGGATGTGGCTACTCAACAATGTCAAAATATTATTTAGGCTACTCAACAATTTCACAGTGTGGTGTATATTACTCACCAATGTCACGATGTGATGTAGGCTACTCACCAATGTCACAGTGTGATGTAGGCTACTCACCAATGTCACGGTGTGATGTAGGCTACTCAACAATGTCACAGTGTGATTTTGGCTACTCAACAATGTTACAGTGTTATGTAGACTACTCAACAATGTTACAGTGTGATGTAGACTACTCAACAATTTCACAGTGTGATTTAGTCTACTCAACAATGTAAAAATATAATTTAGGCTAATCAACAATGTTACAGTGTGATGTAGACTACTCGACAATGTTACAGTATAATGTAGACTATTCAACAATGTTACAATGTAATGAATATTACTCAACAATGTCACAGTAGGATGTAGACTACTCACCAATGTTACAATGTGATACAGGCTACACAACAATGCTAAAATATGATGTAGTCTACTCAACAATGTTACAATGTGATGTAGGCTACTCAACCATGTTACAGTATTATGTATGCTACTCACCAATATTACAGTATTATGTAGGATACTCAACAATGTCACAATATAATGTAGGCTACACAACAATGTGAACAACTTTACCAGTCTGCAGCTTGGCAGAAAGCTGATCTGCAGAAGTAAACGGTTTATAAGGGTTATAATGTGCACTGCAGGGGGGTTCCCCAGCACAGCTGCCAGCTGATAACCAGCCTCACATACACTAGACTGTAATTCAGGAGGCACAGGAAGAAGATTATTGAGCTAATGACAAGAACATTGTCCCTAACTTATTCATTTTGAGAGCCGTTTTTTTGTTTTTTGGCAGAATTTGCAGGTATTTTACTTTACCCTACAGCTTTTTTTACACTTAAAAGACTCATGCCAGAGACCTTTGCATTTCATCTATGATATTTGCCTGGCTACTCAAAATATATAAAACTATAAAGTTTCTATAGGATGACTCAACACTATATGATGCAATAATGATTGCTGATTGTACTAATCACACATTAGAGGCATTGCTATGAATTAGTAGAGTCAGGTGTGTCCCTACTATAGAAATGGAGATTTCACTTTTTGGATTATAAGGATGACCCAAGTGCTGCGTAAATACTGTGCCATGTTTCGAAAAAAGTCCCCCATCTGTTGATCTTAATGAATGAACACTTTGCTTTTTTGACATTACCCACAAATAACTTCAACTCTAATGTTATAATTGGCAGATAATCTCATCCCATCTCAAAACACCAATCATCAATTTTGGGTTTTCCTCAGTAATTTACTTCTGTGTGGTTGTATAGCAGCAAGAGAAGACTCATAAGTGTATAAGCTGCTCGTCATGGAGCAGCAGGAATATTCCAGTGAGAATGTTAAGTTCTCAGGACAACAAACCATGACGGAGACCAGTGTTGAGATGAATGTAGAAGAGTAGGTGTTTCCACAGAAGTATTTTCACAACCATTGTATTAACAGTCAACACCCTCATGTTTCATATATTTGTGAGTGTAAATATGAAACTCCACAACAAAGACTCCTGCAGATCATAGATAGAGCTGGTGAGTGAATGTAGAATTGACCCTGTTTAACAGATCTTGTAGTGTAATTCTTTTTCTTTTCTAAAGTATGTGATGCTCTAAAGAAAAGAATGCAATGCATAGAGATAATTGTGATGTGTTATGTGTTATTGAATGCAATCACACCTGTGCACTTGATAAACTCAAAATATATATAGATTGTTTTTAAATACCTCAATAAAAGGTTAAGAATCAAGGGTGTAACACAGGAAATAATAACTTTTTAAAATAATAAGGCCTGTGTAAATTAAGGGAATACTGGTGTAAACATATGAAGAAGCAATCAAAAAATATAGGGACAAAACAGAACAGGCAAAAACACGCCTGAGGGATGAGGTGTTTTGCATATGGGAATTACCATGTAATAGTTATGTAAAGAAATTATGCTGGTGTAATTGGTTAATATATAGAGGAAGGATAAAAGGCGTAACCTATGTACAATGCTTTTAAAGATGGTGAAAAGCTCCTAAAATTTGTATATTTGATTTTTATTGATTGTTGGGCGACCTTTTCCTCCATCGAGTACTTCTCTTTTTTTTGCCTGGCATTAAAGTACACTTTGTTGCTCTGCTCGGAACTCTGCCTCCTGGTGAAGAGAGGTTTCTCCTAAACTAGACAGGAACCTTCTCATATTAAAGATTGTTTGGCTCAAAAATCTTAAAGAATTCATGACATGTTGTAAGTCTGTTATTTTTAATAGTAATGTAATTGTAGCCTACTTTCATACTGTCTGTTGTACTTTCCTAGAAACTGATATCACTCCAGTTGATACTTGCTAACCCGCATATTCAGCTCAGCTCTGAGTTTATTTGGCAAATAACAAAATCCTCCTTAAAATCTGACAGCGCAACATTACAGCATGTCACAGAGCATGTGTTTATTATTGCTAGAATCAACGATGTTGAGACCGTAGCGCTGCCAGTTTTTTCTGCTGTGAGGCACAGATGGAATGAAGCGGCGTGGTTATTACACACAGATGACGACTTGAGTCATGCTGCAACCCACCAGATCCACGCAGCCTCCTCACATATCAGGAAAGCTGCTCATGTTACAACACCTGGCAACTAACCAAACATATCAGATGACAAACATAACCAAACGACATGTGTTATTATCACAGTTTTCAAGTATTTTTCTATGACACTTACGACCGATATGCCTTCAAGAACTGTAAATAAACAACTATTCTGATAGTGGATTAATTTATTAATTCTTGAAACAATTATTGAATTAGTGAAATAATGTGAAATGTTGATCAGCGTTCCTTAAAGCTGAAGAATCATCCTAAAATATATTTTTTTGTCCAGACCAACAGTCCAAAGATCATTAGCTTACTATTATAGAAGAATAAAGAAACCAGAAAATAATCAGAGAAAATAAGCTGGAACCAGAGAATTTGGACATTTTCTTCTTAAAAATGGCTCAAATCCATTAAATGATTCTTAAATAGTTGGTGTGTTGGAAACTAATGGCTGCAGCTCTATCATCATGTTCTATCATCTATCATCATCTATCATCTAGCTCTATCATCATGTTTTTAATTTAATTTTTTTTATTTTAATTTTCCTTTTTTTTTAATTTTTTAAAGTTTTTTGTAACTTTTCTAACTGCTGCAGCACTGCTGCAGCACTGTGAATTTCCCCACTGTGGGACAATAAAGGAGCTATCTAATCTAATCTAATCTAATCTAATCTAATCTATCATGGAGGAAGACATGTCTTGATTGACAGGTGGATGTAATGATATTGGTTGAAATTACTTCAGACCAGATGAGAGATGTCTCCTGTTTTTGTTTGTTTCGTTGTGTAAGAGAAGAGACGCTGGAACCATAGAATTTGGACATTTTATTCTTTAGAATGACCTAAATTCATTAATCGGTTAGTAATATATTTGGTAATTAATGTAAAAGGTTGTGACTAGTTGATTAATTAACTAATTTTTGCAGCTCTAGTTATCATATCTAGTCCTGTCTTCTTCTTGAGTTACCCGTTGTCTCCCTGTAAATAGATCAGATTCTGCTTCTGCTGCAATGACTATTTTGACAATCAATTGACCTATTGATTATTAAAATGATAGATTGATTTGTTGTTTGGTTAATAAAATTGTGTAGGATGTTGATCACTATTTCCAAAGCTGAAGATTCAACCTAAAATGTCTTCTTTTGTCCAGACCAACAGTCCACAACCCAAAGATTATCAGTTTTTCTATTATAGAAGAACAAAGAAACCAGAAAATAATCAGAGAAGAGAAGCTGGAAATTTTATTCTTAAAAAAATACTGAAATCCATTAATCAATTCCTAAAATAATTCCTAAATGGAAGTTAATTGATTATTCAACTAACTTTTATTATCCCTGTAATCAGGTGACTCTATTTAAACATTTTAGGAAATTTTTAATCAATCAACTATTTTCAGCAACTGGCAAAAACAAGTGATAAAAAACAACATATTTTTGAAGCTTTGAGTTGGGACGGGTTGTTGATCAAATGTTTAATCGTCAATCATTCAGCTGAGATGTTGATGAACTGATGTGTATAACACTACAACTACACCAGCAAGTGGTGCTGTTGGGAATAACTCCCACTGTAAAAACACATGGGATTGGGATTAGATAGCCGTTGGAATCATTCATTCGACCTGATTGGTCTGACTCTGTCATCTTTAAATATGCTATTCTAAGTGTTTGAGGATAGAGAACATTGTTAACTTGTTAAACATTGTTTAACCAGGTTACCAAAATTGTTCAAACCATGACTATGTCCAAGTAGGCTTATTATGAATTTACTCTTTATTATGTTTTTTGAATATAAAAAAATAAAAATATGAATTATAATACTAGTTGCTGCCCTGATAAACCCAGCTGTATGCTGTTCCACCTTCAATCTGACTAATAAAGTACATCATGTGGCTGTAGAGCTGCAGTGATTAGTCACTTAATTAGTTTCCTACTATTAGAATAATCACCAACTATGTTGATAATTGATTCATGGCTTTGAGTCAATTCAAAGAAGGCATATTCTCTGGTTTCAGCTTCTCCTCTGATTATTTTCTGCTTCCTTTATTCTTCTATAACAGTAAACTGATGATCTTTGGGTTGTGGACCGTTGGTCTGGACAAAAAAAGACATTTTAAGTTGAATCTTCAGCTTTGAGAAACACTGATTAACATTTTACACAATTTAATGAACCAAACTATGCAATAACCAAATTAACCAGTATTTCCATATTTTACCAGAAACATCTTCCTCCCAGTCACATCCAGCAGATATTTTCCCCTCAGAGCCGTCTATCACACGCTGCTTCATGCTCGCTGGCTGCATTTACCACGAGTTACCAGATCGAAACGAGAGGTTTTTGTTTTGGTTTCGGGTGGCTTCCTGACTCTGATCCGTGCCTTGAAGACACGTGTTGGTTATTATTTAGAGAGGTGGATCTTTGGAGGAAGATCCGTCAGCGTGCAGCAGGCAGAGCGGGTCAGTGGGACGTTCTGATTCACACGTTGGCCTGCGACGCCAAACTGTATGACATAACAAACACAACACAGGCGTTATGTAACCACGCTGCATCGCCCCACGGTCTCTACAATCAAATCTGACAAATGTGATAAATGCACACAGCTCAGACCAGGGCTCGGAACCCCGGCACCATTAGGAAGCATTCAGAGCTGCTCTAATGAGGAGAAGCAACATTCCTCACAAATGTCTACAGTGGTCAGTCTGAGTTTTTTCGTTTTAACTTATAGCAAATTGTAACAGCTGATTTTGATTAAAGACTCTCCATAAATCTGTCTAGAAATAAAAAACCTCCCCTTTCTGTATGAAGGAAATCAGTGCAGTTTGACCTTTCCTGATCAGTGCAAAAAATAACTAAAAACATGTAGGTGGCAAACTGTTGCATTAATCTATTTCACTAATCAATTAGAGTCATTTTTAAGAAGAAAATTTCTATTTCTTTTTTCCTTGTCCAATATCTGGTTCCAGCTTCTCTTCTCTGATTACTTTCTGGTTTCTGTAGTCTTCTATAATAATAAACTGGTGATTTTTGGGTTGTGGTTGTTCCACATTTTACACTATTTTATGAACCAAACAACTAATCGATTTCATAATAATCAATAGATTAGTAGGCTATCAAGAATAATGATTAGCTACAGCTACACTCTACTTTGGTTTAAAGTTCATGTTTATCCTAAATCAACAGGATCTAGTGCTCGATGAAGCAGTAGACTGTTTCGATTTTTTTTTGGCCCAAACTTGTCTAAAAGAGAAGAAAAACACACCAGACGTGCAAAACAAGTGTGCTTGTACAGCTGATGTTTGGTGGCTTCCTGATGCTCGTCGTGTTTCTCGTCGTCTTCTCTCTGCATAGGCTGGCTTTGACCTCGGGACGTGGTGGTGTGTTAGCATGAGTCTCAGCCAGCAGCAGCCACCAGGGAACCTGTTTGTCCCTGTTTGTCCGTCTGAGGGACAGCTGAGCTCATGAGTCATGTTTCCACAGCTTGGAGTCAATCTGGCTGAACCTTTTCCTTTCTATAAATAAGAGGCAGAATCATGATTGTGTCGTTAAAAACCCTTGACAGATGGATTTAGTTTATTAAAACGATAAAAGTGACCTAAACACTTAAATAAATACTGCTACAGCCGTACTGATGCAACTAGTTTACATATGTCACCACCAGTCATATGATGATTTCTACTCACCAGTGATTAAACAGTTGTAAAAGCTTTTATCTGCTCATATGAACCTTCTCATGCTCCACATCAGGAACAAGTAAGTTCCTGATGTATAACAGCTGGCTGATCTCGAGGCTCTGATTGTTTTATCTTGTTTCAGTCAAATCCGGAAAAAAAAAACAGGCTTTTGTCCTGCTTTTCCATTTTTATTCTGAATCTGCAGAGGTGAAATAAAAACCTTTTGAGACAGCTGCAAGAGGAACTGATATAAAACACAAAACCTTATATATATATATATATATATATATATAGAGAGAGAGAGAGAGAGAGAGAGAGAGAGAGAGAGAGAGAGAGAGGGGGGTAAGTTATTATTGTTTCTTGTTGGCCTGTAACTTTTCTGCAGAGGTTTGGTTTCTCTGTCAATATTCCAGTCATTTATCTGATTTATGGTCCTTGCTTTCTCCTCAGGAAACATCATCGGCTCCGGCATCTTCATCTCTCCTAAAGGTGTGTTGGAGCATGCAGGATCCGTGGGGCTGTCACTCATCGTCTGGGTCTGTGGAGGAGGGATCTGTGCCCTGGGCTCCATGTGCTATGCCGAGCTGGGTGTCACCATACCCAAGTCTGGAGGAGACTACTCCTATGTGACAGAAATCTTCGGAGGACTAGTGGGGTAAAATGCTGTGGTTTTGCCGTTTTTGTCTAGATATTTACCCATCACTTCCTTCTGCTGTTAGATACAAGCAGCTTAACCAAATTATTTTATAATATATACAGTGGTGTGAAAAAAGTGTTTGCCCCCTTCCTGAGTTCTTATTTTTTTGCTTGTTTGTCACACTTAAATGTTTGAGTACAAACAAATTTTAAATATTTGTCAAAGAAAACCCCAAAAAACTTGATGGCCTTGTGTAGAAAGTGATTGCCCCTTCTGTTAAAACACAGCTACACTGTAGTTTGTCAAACCTGAATTCAGTTTCTATAGCCACTCCCAGGCCTGATCACTGCAACACCTGTTCTCAATAAAGAAAATCCTCAAATAGGACCTGCTTGACAAAGTGAAGTAGACCAAAAGATCTTTAAAAGCTAGACATCATGCTGAGATCTAAAGAAATTCAGGAACAAGTGAGAAGGAAAGTAACATTTTCCACAAATGGAGAAAATAAGATAAAAGCGGCAAAGACTCATCAAAGACCAATCACAAAAGACCCCTCAACATCCAAAGAACTGCAGGCCTCACTAGCTTCAGTTACGGTTTAGAGTTCATGACTCCAAATAAGAAAGAAACTGAGCTAAAATCCAGATCCAAGACCAGAACCACTGCTGAGCAAAAGCAATATTAAGGCAACAAAAAACATCTTGATGATCTCCAAGACCTTTAGGGAAATACTCTGTGGTCTGATGAGACAAAAGAAAAAACAAAAAACTTTTCGTTAAGTGTGTCCCCCATTGCATTTGGTGTAAAAGTAATTTCAGAAAAAGAACCTCATACCAACAGTAAAATGTGGTGGTGGTAGTGTGGTGGTCTTGGGCTGTTCTGTTCATTCAGGACCCTGAAAGACTTGCTGTGATAAATGGAACCATGAATCCTGCATCTAGCCAAAAATCCTGGAAGAGAATGTCCAGCCCTCTGTTCGTCAACTCAAGCTGAAACAAACCTGAGTTTGTTGAGACGATGATCCAAAACACAGCAGCAAGTCCGCCTTTGAAAGGCTGAAGAAAAACTAAATGAAGACTTTGAAGTGGCCTGACCTGGATTCTATAGAGATGCTGTTGCATGATATCATGCTTCAAACCTTTTAACGTAGCTGTAAGAGACTTATTGACTCTGTCTTTCAACACTTGATTACAGTTGTTGCTGCTAAGGACACAACCAGTCACACATTGGGATTTAGGGTTTAGGGATTTAGGGTCACTTTTCTACAAGGGGACGTATAGGTTTGAATTTCCTTTCTTCCTTAATAATTAAACCTTCATTTAAAAACTGAATATTGTGTTCAGCTGTGTTTTCTTTTGACAAAGATTTAAACATTTAAGTGTGACAAACATGCAAAAAAATAAAAAATTAAGAAGGGGGCAGACGTTTTTTCACACCACTGTACAGGACACAGCAAATACAACACATGTCTCTGTCTTCTTCATCTGAGTGTTTTCAGGTTTGTACTGAACACTCTGGACACCAGAGTTTCCTGGGTCTGCTCACTGGGCACGATCTGGAACCAATCAGCTCTGAAGGTCTTGTGACTTTCATATGGTCATGTGACACGCCAGCTGGTCTCAGAGCAGCACTGCGAGTCTGAGAAGGTCAAACGTGCCTGTTGCTGGTCATGCATGTGGAGGCACATGTTCATGTTCAGTCCTGTGATTAGGTCAGCAGAAAAAACTTTACCAAGGAGGAAGGAAATGGAAGAAGAGGAAGAATAAGATGATGTGAGGAAGGTTTAACTGTCAATCTACAGCTCAACCTAAAGACTACAGCACCTGCTGCTTTGGATCTGTATCATAAAACAAGATCTCTAATCTATTAAAATCATGTTAGAAATTTAAAAACCTCACTTTTCTGTATAAAAGAAATTAGAGCAGTTTTTCTTTATAGAGATTTGCAAAAATCTAAAAACTGGATAGGGGGATGATTAAATGATTAGTTTTTATTTTCAGTATATTGACATCTATATTATAATATCTATTTTGATAATAGATTTGAGTCATTTTTAAGAAGGAAGTGTTCAAAATCTCTGGTTTCAGTTTCTCAAATTTAATTATTTTTACTGATCGACATTTTACACCATTTTATAACCCAAACAACTAATTCATCATTTCAATAACATATTAGAAGAGTTAGTGGCAACTCTATCTGTATTAAATATATTTATTGTAAATGTTTTTTGTTGCCTTATGTTGCTTTTACATGTTCTCATGATGCTTTACATGCTTTATATTAAGCAGTTGTAGCTGAAATGTGCAAATAATGTTCTGTTTTCCTTTTTTGCCTGATTGTACTTATGAAACAGACAGTAAAGGACAGCTTTAATTTTCTAATATTGTCCTTTATTTAGCTACTTAACAAAATATGACAAGTGGGTGAACTTGTGGCTCTGATTGTTTTGTGATCCACATTTCACACAATTTTTTGAACCAAAAGTAGAAAAGAGTATCAGAATAATCGTTAGCTGCAGCTCTGCTGTAAATCGGTTTACAGGTTATTAGTCATGTTGATCCTTAAAGCTGCAGGACGTAGAGCGTGATGAAGCTTGACTGATGTTTAACAGGTGTTACTCTCTCAGTTTCTGTAACTGCTGCCAAAACACAGCCGCGAGGCAGGAAGCTGTGGTTGTTGTAGTTACACTAGAAATGTGAACCTGATGTTGAAGGTGGTAATAAACAGAGCAGGGGCGGCCCCTTCTTTCTCTTTAAATAACGGTGCAGAAGCAGCTTTTCTTTATATGTATAGTGTCATCCTATTAAATGACCTAAATCATGTCTTGATGATGGTGCCCTATCTGGTAAAATCACCTTAATCCTCAGTTAAAGGATCAGACTCTTTATGTCCTATAAGACAATGGACATTTTACTGAGGACATTTTATTCCTGACCTAAGTTTTTTATTCTTTAGAATAAAATGACAATTTAACAGCTTTATAATGACAGCTGCTTCAAGAATCAAGAAGCTCTAAACATGACTCTAGAATCAAGGATCATCCAGGATCTTCAGTACATTAAACACTGAAAATATACCACATCTCAGGTTTTGAAAACCGGCAAGGTAGATAAACCAGATAATGGTGAAAAAGGGACCGACATTAGTTTAGATGTTTCACTATGGTATGAAAGGACAGTTTAACGCTGTCAGAGAAACTTTCATCAACTGTTGGATTAATATTTTATCACTGGTCAGTGAAATTTGACATTATGATTATTGTTTTTGGGTAAAAATGTAATTGCAGATGCAATGTGATGTTGATTCCTGTTGGGCGTCTTCACCTAATAAAAGTCACTTTATTCTTTAATGTTCCATAGTGACATCACAATGTCCACAGTCATCTACTGTCAACATGGTTCAGAAGTAGAATATCCTCCAACTTTGATAAGGTTTTTTCCAAAAAAAACTTGAATAAATGCCATGTGCACTTATTTTAACAGAGTGATAACATGTTAAAGTCAGTTTGCTGTTGTGCTGTGTGTTTAACCTGCAGCTTCCTGTTGTTATGGAGCGCCGTCCTCATCATGTATCCGACCACACTGGCCGTCATCGCTCTCACATTCTCCAACTATGTGCTGCAGCCGGCCTTCCAGGACTGTGTGCCTCCATACATTGCCACCAGGCTCCTCGCCACCATCTGTATCCGTGAGTCACAACCAACACAAACCCTCGAAACACTGCTAGTCCAGTTGAGATTTTAGCAGCAGTTGATCACTTTTTTTGTTTGAATTCTTGGCCCTTTTTCTGTCACTTTCCCAATGTGTATCCCAACAAATTGCGTCATGAACTTTTTTCCCTCAGCTCTTCTAGCAATGAAGATTTTAAGAGTCATTTTTTTTAAAGAGAACATGGCTGTAGCACAAATCCATATAAGCATATCACTTTACACACATTTACTTTTCCTAAAACAAACTTCAGGATCATTTTCAACATTCTTTAAGTCCTGGAATGTAGTATGCATAGCATAGTATAGTATATAATGGCCTGTCTATGAAGTCTGTAATCCAATCTGCCAGATGGGAATGTCTGACCTACTACTTAAAGAATGCAGCCTTAAAACAGATTTCAAGGGCAGGGCACTGTGTAGGTAAATTCACTATTGTGTATAATCACTGGAATCTAAATCATCTATTACAAGACTTCTACTATTACATTAAACTATTTTGCTGATTTATTTTAATAATTTTTATGAAAAAAATGTCCAAATTCTCTGGTTCCAGCTTCTCTTCTCTGTTTATTTTATGGTTTCTTTAATCTTCTATAATAGTAAACTGATGATATTTGGGTTGTGAACTGTTGGTCTGGACAAAAAAAGACATTTTTGGTTAATTCTTCAGCTTTGAGCAACATTGTTCAACATTTTACACCATTTGCTGAACTAAACGATAGATTAATCCTTTAAATAATGAAGAGACTATCGACTGTCACAATAGCGTAAGTTGCAGCCCAAGATGTCAACATACGCAGATAAGCTTCAGATGTTTAAGGGTTTTCTCTTTAGAAAGTGGGTGAGGCGACATATGATTCAGTGTAGTGATCCTGTGGTTGGCTGGTTTACATTCCTGAAAAGACCCTACACACCCGGGACACCGTGTTCTCTCCTGGCAGCAACAGACCCTCCAAGAGAGTTCAAGAGAGTCAGGCAGAACTCACACACCAGCAGGATAACTAACCTTTCTCAGACATGTTTATACCTCACTGAGCTGAACTCACGTTTGACCCTGAGTCTCCTCCTTAGCTCACACACACACACACACACACACTTGCCTCTTTTGCTCCTTTATAGGGTCCACCCTTTTACAGTGCCTATACACTGCTGTAAAAAAAACAACATGCAAACTGGGGACTAACAACATGTATACCGTGTAAAATGTTTTCACTAAGTGTGCCCTACTCACTATTCACAGATATACGTATGTGTCAGTGTGTGTGTGTGTGTGTGTGTGTGAGAGTTTTTAGTTATGTTATGGTTGTGTAGGATTAGATAGATTACGATCTATTTACCTATCTATCTATCCATCATATTTATCTCTCTATAACAGCCATCTATAAAACTATATTTTTATCTGTTTGCTGCTCTCTTTTTCTCTTTTCTCTCCTATTAGCCTCTCTTATGAAATCACATTTTCACAGTACAACTTTGAATGTCATCTGAGTCAGAAATAGCTTTAATAACTATATTAAAACTGATGTTTCAGATCAACAGCACCAGCAACTGATCACAAGTTCATGGCTGAAAGATCAATCAATCTTCACTCATCAGTCTGATCGCAGTAAAATGTAATAATCATCATCATAATGGGAGACGTACCATAAATAAAAATTATTAGATCAAAATTAGTTCCTACTATACAAATATTAAGTATAGAAGTTGCAGAAGTTGTTGGAATGTCAACAGAGGTATTAAAAAAATCCTAAAAATTATTCTGAAAGGAACCAGATGTAGCAGCTTTCATCTCATGGCTGGAGGATATTATGAAACTGATATTTCACAGCAAGGTGACGGCTGTCATTGTCGTTTGCTGCTTCCATGTGAAGTGATGCAGCGTCTATTTCCGGCTCTAATCAGATCAGCAGCTGCTTCTTGAGCAATAAGTTTTTTAAATAGCCGCCGGCGGCCAAAACAGACGGGTGCACGTATCTGGTTCAGTCTTGTCTGAACTGGACGGAGATGAGGAAGCAGAGAGGATGATGGGTCTCTGTGTATGTGTGTGTGTTTGTGCATGTCAGGCCGTGGTTAGCGTGTTCAGATCTACACCCGTGTTCCACGACTATTTTTGTCGACAGAATGCTACGACCGCGCTGCAGCCCAGTGAGAGGCCGGGGGCCCAGTTTGTGTTGTGCTCTTGAAAGTGGTTGCTGTGTGTGTGTGTGTGTGTGTGTGTGTGTGTGTGTGTGAGCGTGCGCACGTGTTCCTGTGTCAGTATCAGTGTCAGACTACATAATGGTGCCAGTCTTTGTGGACGCCGCTAACGAGAGGGTGTGTCCTTCGCTATTGTGCATTGTTTCTCAGCGGTTACCGTGACACTCCTGTCACCGAGCGCCATGGAAACAGGAAACGGGGCCGGACACCTTGCTCATCAATGACAGCGGCACCTCATTGGCCGGCCGGCTGTCCAAGGCTCCTATTGGCTGCTTGGTCTCATCCACAGCATCAAAGGAAAGGTCCGGCCTGCTGTTAGGATAAAGTAAAAAAAATAAAACTTTGGTACCAGATAGAAATTGTATTTTAAAAAGTTTTTGACTTTCTCATCTTGCCAACCATTATTAGTACTGACCCTATGATATAAGCTTCAGTATTCACGTCTGAAATGTTTATTAGAAACTTGTGAAACAGAGAAAGTAGCTGAAGACATTTTCACCTGAAGGAAGATGCAGCAGATAATTTTTCTCTGAACTCCACAACCTTCATAGCACAGGATGGATTTCTCTTTTCATTCAAAGGTCACATCATCTTCTGGCCTTTGGCTCAGTTAGATTAACGACCATGTTGCTCGCCAATTTTCCCTTTGTGGCCACGCCCCCTCCCCGCGGCTTCAGTGCCGCTGAACCAACCTGTTACAATCCGTCAGGACTAAGATCAGGACCCAGATCGACAGAGCCCCCCTTCCTCTGGATCCACACTGGAAACACCAACACCACTCCACCATCGTGCTGCGATTAGTTGATTAATCAATTAGAGAACAGTTACATAATCAATGTTTCACATTGTTGTGGCTATGTATAGCAAACAGAATGGAGTAATTAGTGAATTATTTTAAACTGGAGATGCAAAGATCACATTAATCACCAACAATCTTGATTAGTGGATTTGAGTCATTTTCTTTATTCTTCTATAATAGTAAACTGATGATCTTTGGGTTGTGGACTGCTGGTCTAGACAAAAAAAAGACATTTAGGATTTGAGTCATTTTAAGGAGAAAAAGTTGCTTTTTGTGAAAACACCTCATGCAGGGAGTTAGAGCTTATACATATATTAGGTTTTTGTTTTCAATATTTTTTATTATTATTTACTTGTAAAGCTGTTAACAACAACAAAGAAAATAAATAAAATGTAATTATTGACAAAAAACTCTTAGCTTCATCTGGGTTTGCCATGAAATACCTACCTTTATAAACTGGCTTCATCTATGTGCTGGGTCAGAACTACTCTAGATCTAATTAGACAACTTGCTTCACTAACATCTCAGTTGTTTCACATCATTCATGCAACTCTCATTAATTCACAAATGATTCACCGACACTGCCCCTTCAAGTCAATCATAACCTGCCCCTAAGGAATAAGAGCTTTTTTTTTAATATCCATTAATGTTATGGATTGAAATAGAACAGCTGAACGTTGAAATAATACAACGTGTTGATGAAATTCAAACATCTTAGCACTTGTTGACAGTTTTTTCTGAGCTAAACGCTCAGGATTAACTGCTTTACCCAGACTGGGTTATGTCAACTGAACATTTCTTAGGGTTTATGAATGTGAGTCACTGGACATATGAGTTTCTCCATGTAAACGTGTGTGTGTGTCTTCTAAGAATAGCTGGAAAGCTCACACCAGCTCAGTCATGTGGCTGGTGGCCTCGTGTCGGGGGATTTACTCTGAAACACTCTTCATGCTGTCAAACACTGGTCGGCTTTACTCAACAAACAAGCTGCAAAAACTGTTTCGTTTTGTTTTTTAATATATTTTTTAACAAAATGATTGAATATTTTACTAGTCAATAAAATTTTTCATTGTTAAAAAAAATTATTGATTAGTTCATCAGAAAGATCATCAGTTTACTATTATAGAAGAATAAAGAAACCAGAAGATAATCAGAGAAGAAAAGCTGGAACCAGAGACTTTGGACATTTTCTTATTAAAATGTCTCAACATGATTATTGATAATGAAAAAAGTTGCTGATTAATGTTTTTAGAGATTTTGGGCCCAAAATGTTTTTGTTTCAAAACTTCCACCACAGCTTAAACAAACTGTGTGTGAAGAAACACACACTTAATATACATTTTTTGTCGATATTCCTGATACTGAACAGCTGTGAGTATTTAAAGCTGCATTGGAGTCAGTGAACTGTTTCATTCATTGCATAAAACCATAAAATTATTCTGTTGTTTATGGACCTTTGGAAATGAAAGTGTCCGTGAAGGACAGAGCAGCTACGGCAGCAGAACCGGTGCAGACAAACATGAATGGAGGCATCATGTGCAAATTAGGACTCAATGTAGCTGAGTGAGTTTGCTTCAGAGTTGGACGTTCCAGACATCCACAGAGTTCCTGGCTGTACTCCACCTGATCTGAATCTTGTGTAAATCTCATTTAGAGTTTGATTGAGGAATGATGGTCAGTCACCAGACTGACTGAGGACAGAAACACTAAAGCATTTCAGTGAAAGAAGAAGGAGAAAAATTAAGCTAAGGGAAATAAAGAGACTGTTTTGAGAGTTTATTTATTTATTAAAATGATTAATCGATTAGTTGTCTGGTTCATTAAATAGTGTAAAATGTCACAACAATAATTACAAAGGAACAACTTCAAAGTAACAAAAAAAGGCAGGAAAATTTGATAAAAAGGAGAAAATATCCAGTATATGTACATAATTTCCTAAAATCATCATTTTTGTTCAGACCAACAGTCCACAACCCAAAGATCATCAGTTTACATTACAGAATTAAGAAACCAGAAAATAATAATGAGGAGGAGAAGAGAAACTGGAACCAGAGAATGTAGACATTCTCTTCTTATAAAGAGAATGCAAAGCCACTGGACTTCATAGTTTGAAGACGTTTTACCTTTTAACCAAGACCACACCCCTGATACTGGGGGTGGTCATATGACTGGTGTCACATGCTCCCAGGTGTGGTTAGGTGTCTTCTGTCTCCAGCTGTAAATTCATCTTCCTGGTGACAGCTTCCAGTGCAGTTCTATACAGAACAGACAAGTTGTGTCTTATTCAGAGTTTGGTAATCAAGATGGAGCAAGAAAAGAAAACCATTTTTGTCACAAATGTTAAAGTGCAGATGACAGAGAAGATGTCTGTGGAGGAAATTACAAACACTTAACCAGCCGCAGCTGAAGAGTTGCGGCAAATGCAGGAAATGATGTTCTTAACTGAACCAACCACAAGCCTCACAGCTGGCATGGTTAGGATAGCCTAGCTCCGTAGACAGTAGAAGTATGAACTAGGCTAGGCTACCCCTTCTGTTTAGAAAAAGGTTTCTCTAAGTGGACATAGGTGGATTCTATAACACCTCTCTCAAACCATCTGAAATCCCTGTCTTGGTTTAGGACAGGGTCCTGGTGCTGGTCCAGGGAAGACAATTCGAGAGAGGGGTTAAAGACGCCATCCATGTCCACTTCGAGTAGTGGTTCTCAAGGGGGGCTTGAGGCTCCGTCAAGGGGGGCGCGTTTCACCTCGGAACATGCTTTTTGAATTTTTTTATTTGGATTTTTTTTACCGTCCTAGAATAAAGTGCAGTTGCACCTCCACTCCTTAGGGGGGCAGTGGCGCTGTCATTGTCAGAGTGTGAGCAGGGAGCAAACAGCACAGATGAGTATAAGTATGAAGTGTAGACACAAACTGTAGCAGACGCTCAAGTGATACTGTGAAAAAGTATTTAACTAGGATGAGAAGACAGGCGGAGAGAGACAGAGATAAGGAGACAAACGTATTCCAAAGCTAAGACGAGGAAATATGACGAAGAGTATGTAGCGCTTGGTTCACTCTGAAAGAGCGGTGTGTTACTGTGTCTAAAATGTTAACAGCAGTCAGCAGGAAGAGAAAGAAATTAAAGACATTACACCCCAATCACGCTGATAAGCCAATTTTATGTCATTTTATTTTTCAGTATCATGGTTTGACATGGTCAGTCAATGTTTATAGTTTAATTAATGATTTAATTTTATTTTTGAATTTCAGATGCACTTTAATTCTTTTTTGTTACAGTTAATAACTCTATTCTTTGTTGTAAGTTGGTCCATATTTCTTTCTTTTTTCATTATCTTATATGTTTTCTTCTTCCATAGGGGAGGCTGACAGAAAATAATTGAGAAGCACTGGCTTAAAGAATCTTTCATTAAACAGAGTTGTGGTCACCAGTTACTGTGACCAGAAGAGAAAGTAAGAACTATGACCCCTGAAATCTCGCAAACAATTGAATTGCAGAGTGACGTCTTCCCCCAACGCAGAACTTTGAATGTTCAAGGTCTGCACCACATTGACCTGCAAGCATAAACTAGGATTAGGACACAACCCGTCTGCCACATACAGTGCTATATTGGAAGCTCTCCATAGGAAAATGAATTCACACCTGACCTCACATGACCACACATTTAGTTTCACACACTGAGTTTTAAATACCTGAGTCTCTTGGCACTAAATCCCAGAACTGAAGAGGCCTCTTGGTTGAGTGGCTTTTCTACACAAGATGATAAAAACTAGACTTTTCAAGGACGTATTGTTGCCTCTCTAACAAACCTGATTCAATCGTGTTATTTACTGCAGCCGTTCATCACTGACTGCAGCATGTCAGTCGCCAGCTTGTGTTTTACAGCTGAATCCTGCAGATTTACTGGACCTGAAGTGGTTCTAGTGTCAGATACAGTTAGTTACCGCTGGTTCAGTCAGCTCCAGCCAGCGGATCCTGGACTGGGAGGCGTCCCACCCCCCACCCCAGAGTTAAAAAAAAAAAAAAAAAGAAAACAACTGATAAATCTGCACCGAGCCAGGATAAGAATCCATTAAGAGTAAATGCAGCAATTAGTTTAGTATTCTAGAACCGAGCCGGCGTTCAATAGGAGCTGTGACGGCAGGCCTCAGATTTACCTGAGCTGTCAGATTCAAAAGCTGCTGGCACCTCCTTCCTGTCTGTGTGTGTGTGTGTGTGTGTGTGTGAGTGTGTGTGTGTTGTTTAAAGGGGGAGGGGGGCTCAAGGGAACACAGAAACGGAAATGCATGTAACACCCTGAGTTTAACCGACTATAAAACACTGCTGTGTTGTAGAGGAGAAAAAGCTCTGTCCGGTGCCACAGAAACCTCCTGCCAACAATTCACACGTGTGTGTGTGTGTGTGTGTGTGTGTGTGTGTGTGTGTGAGAGCATGTTTGTGTGTGTGTCCACACCAACGGAAGCAGTTTGTTCCAGTTTCTGTGGTGGGAGGGAAACCCTGCCCTGGTGATGGATGACATGGTCGATAACACTCCCACCCGTCACACACACGCATGGTCTCACATACACACACACACACACACACACACACACACTACTGTGCTGCCACTGCAGGAGAGTTTGTTTGCAAAAGAGGAGAAGAGGATATTGAGTCATGATAATGATATTATAGCAGCATTTAATTTTTTATTTTCTCCTTTTTTAATACAAGATGCACAAAGTCACACATGATCAGAAAACAACTTCAAAATAATAAAAATGGGGAAGGAAGTAGATTAAAATAGATAAAAAAAAAAGAAAAAAATATCCAGTATGTGTACATAATTTCCTAAAATCATCATCTATTTTTGTCCAGTCCACAACCCAAAGATCATCAGTTTACTATTATAGAAGAATAAAGAAACCAGAAAATAATCAGAGAAGAGAAGCCCTGCCAGAGCATTTGAGAAGATTACAGTAATCAGGAGTATAAAATCAAAAGTACCCCAGAAAATATTTTCCATGTTCTGTTCTAAATGTATGGTTCTGTATGGTTGACAGTTGCTGCAATAAACAGCATTTGGATGAATTTGGATGGGATTCAATATAAATTCTGCCATTATACTGTATATGGAGATTAAAGCACCTCATTACTAAAGTACTTCATTACTTGATATATAGACGTGTGAAACACACACCACACACACACACACACACACACACACACAGGAACAGGAAGTAGACAGTGTTAAATGTTATTGACTGTGTCAGTTTTGTGAACTGAACAGTCGAGTCTGCAAGAAAATACAGAAGAAACAGGAGTAGTTTCATACTGTAGTGGCTGTGTAAACTATTATTTTACATTAATCACCTTCTATTTTATTATTTGATTAATAGATTTGAGTCATTTTAAAGTAGAGAATGTCCAAATTCTCTGGTTCCCTTATAATACAATACAATTGTGAACTGTTGGACAAAAAAATACATTTTAGGTTGAATCTTCAGATTTGGGAACGCTGGTCTATATTTTACACCATTTTAGGAACCAAATTATTCATTTCACTAATGAATAGATTAATCGATTATCAGATTAGTCATTAGTTGCAGCTCTGCTGTCAGTTTAATTTAACTGGTAATCATTATATTCACTTTAGGTTTTAATTGAAACTTAGTTTATCATATATTTCCGTTTCCATTTTATGATGAAAAGCGAATTAAGAATCATAATTTAATCTTGATTAATCATATCTGAGCATATCTGTTCAACCAAAAAAAGAACCAACACTGACCTGATGAACTGACTCTATGAGCCTAAACCTTCATATTAGTTTTTAACCTTAACTGTAAATATAAATACTTTGCTTTAAATGGTGTGTGTGTGTGTGTGTGTGTGTGTGTGTGTGTGTGTGTGTGTGTGTGTGTGTGTGTGTGCAGTGTTCCTGACCTGGGTGAACTGCTCTAGTGTTCGGTGGGCAACGAGGATCCAGGATGTTTTCACCGTAGCTAAACTATTGGCTCTGACCCTGATCATCATAGTCGGAATCGTCCAGATCTGCAGAGGTAAATACCGTAATACTCTAGGAAACAAGTTAGTTTTAATGGCATTTGAGGACATTTAAAATCAATGCTTTTTAATCTTTTTTTTTACCTCCTGTCCAGGTCACTACGACGCCCTGCAGCCCAGCGAGGCCTTTCAATTCCGTCAGGATCCATCTGTGGGACAGATCGCATTGGCCTTCCTTCAGGCATCCTTTGCCTACAGCGGCTGGAACTTCCTCAACTACGTCACAGAGGAAGTTGTGGAGCCACGGAAGTACGAAACACAGCCACACACACACACACACACACACAAAGATAAGGTAACATTGTATGGTTTGTTCTGGATTTTCACTCAGGAAATGTTAAATTTAACAGATCAATATGACTGAAGCTGGTTTGGTTTGTGTTCAACATGTTTTTTTGAGCATTTTAAAAGCAGAGCTGAGGTTTGATGTTACTGAGACTATTTCTCATTGTTCCAATAATCATAAACAGACACTTGGCTGAAGCAGATTTGTTCACTCACATGTTAAGAGAGTTAAAAACTAGAAAAATATCCCTTTAACGTACATAGGTACGTAGTGATATTGATATACTATAGCTGATATTATCATTAATAATAATTATTGATATTCTATAGCTGATATTATCATTAATAGTGATAATTGATAGCCTATAGCTGATATTATCATTAATAATAATTATTGATAGTCTATAGCTTATGTTATCATTATTAGTGATTATTGATAGTCTATAGCTGATATTACCATTAATAGTGATTATTGATAGTCTATAGTTGATATTATCATTAATAATAATTATTGATAGTCTATAGCTGATATTATCATTAATAATAATTATTGATAGTCTATAGCTGATATTATCATTAATAATAATTATTGATAGTCTATAGCTGATATTATCATTAACAGAGATTATTGATAATCTATAGCTGATGATATTATTAAATGACTTTTTTTTTTTCGGGCTTTAATTCTACATCACAACATTAAATTCTACTCACCCAAGGTGTTATTTTCATTTGTTGATCTGCTGAAGATTTTGGGTCTGAAGAAAATAATCGGCTTCTAACTAAAAAAGTGATGATATTAATTCTCAATAATAATATTCCTCCCATTTACTAAAATGATGCCGTTGGTTAAAAAACTTATCAGTGTAAAACTCATCTTTTATGACATAGAACTGATTTCAGCTGCTTCTCTGTTGCCAGGAATCTCCCCAGAGCCATCTACATCTCTATTCCTCTGGTAACGTTGGTCTACACCATGACCAACATCGCCTACTTCTCCTCCATGACGCCTGAGGAGCTGCTGGCCTCCAACGCTGTGGCCGTGGTGAGCAGCTGCTGCACGCCTCATAGTCACAGGATCCACCTCCACCAAAGTTTAAAGATGGGGGAAAGACACCCAAAATATATCTGTATGAAATGAGTGAAGAGCTCTGCTGAAATCTGGATGGCTGTCTCCAAACAGTCCAAACAAAAATGTGTATCCACAAGAAATGATTTTAATCAATTAATTCTAATAAATGAATGTAGTGTAATTTTCAGTTTAATAAACATCAGGGTTCAATGTGCTGAGTGAGGGAGAATCTTCTCTCACATTCAGCCAGAATCAAGAGAAATGACAGAAACATATAAAACCCACATTCTCCACATCTAAAACTGTCTCTGTCATTTAGTGAGATGAATTGTCCACGTTTAGTTTGTCCTCCTGGATCTGCATTGTCTTCAGGGTTGGACAAGTCACATCAAACCTGTAATGATTTATTACTAATTACTTTAATTTCAAAGTAATTAGTTATAATACAATGTTACTGTATTTTACTGTATGTTACTTTTACTCTCCAAAATAAGGTAAATGACCTTGTCATTGTTGCTGCTAGTCAACAAGGATCTTTTCTGACGAGTTATTTAAAAGCTGGTGATTCCACTGTTGAAAGTGTTTTTTATATCTTCAACAACATCTCTAGTTAGGAGACTGGTGGCTTAATGTTCCTACAGAAATTTAATATTATTAAAAAAAGCACATTTTAACCCTCTAGTGGCGGCGCCGCTGTGACGCCTCATCAGGCCAATTAACCAATCAGCCAATCAGATTAAAGCTTGTGGGAAACGGATCATGTGAGTTGAGTTTTGTAGTTTCCCTCTGACAGAAATAAAAACAGGAGTTCAAAGGTCACATATTTTATACTTCTCCAGGGTTTTAGTAGAAGTTGTGATGTCAGAACAATAATTTGGGTGTTGTGATTGGTGTTATGTTAGGTTATCCCTCTGAAAAGCAACAGTATTTTATATAGAACCTTAACCTTTTCATAAACAAAAATCTATCCATTAAAATGTCACTTTCTACAAAAGGAAGTTAAATATAAAATAGTAAAATCTCACTTTCTACAGTAAGGAACCTTTAAATGCTGATGATGCCTCTGTTATTTCATTGTCTCATGAAAAAAATCCTCTAGAGACTAAAAACAAAATATATTTGATGATTTCAGTGAAGTTAATGAATTGATGCATTTACAGCTGCAAAAATTAGTCAATTGATTGAAATAAGCATTTATTCAATAATTTGCAGGTATTGGATTCTCAAATCAAATATTTCTTTTGTTATACATAAGAGAAAACTGAATATATTTGATGAAGATCAAAATATGTCTGATTGTTGTAATGTTAACATTTTAACATTAACACTGTTGTGTTGCTGCAGACGTTTGGGGACAAGCTGCTGGGTATGTTTTCCTGGGTGATGCCAATCTCTGTCGCTCTGTCCACCTTCGGAGGAATCAACGGTTACCTGTTCACCTCCTCCAGGTAACACACACACACACAACACACACACACGGAGGTTAGGGTTAACTTCATCTAGATAATCATATTCATTAATGATGTATGTTCCATGAAAAAATCAACGCTGTTTCGCTGATTAAATTAACAATGAAAATAATAGTAATATAATAATAATAATGTGTGTGTGTGTGTGTGTCACACATCATCTACCACTGCTATCAGCATTAAATGCTGCTCTCTGCTACTCTTTTAACCTGCTGGGGTACACACTTAAATATTAAAGTGTGTAATGCATGCAGCTTGGTCCAGTCGTGTCACTTCAAAACACATCCCTGTGTCACACTGAACTACGTAAACAAAGTTTCCAACAATAATTCCTATTGTTACAGATACCTGCCTAGATTTATTTAGATCAACATTGCTATCAACCTTCTGTCAAAGACTAAAGAAAAACTATTGACAAAAACTACACTAAATACTTTGAATTTATTTTGACTAAAGAAAAAAAGAATACAGATTCACTAAAAACGTTAATTAATTTGGGCATTTTACACAGGAATAAGACTAACTATATTGGAAAAAATAGATTACAAAATTAACACTGGTGGAGGTGTGTATATTGATAAATACCTACTTTAAAAAATAAATAAGAACACCCTCTAATAATTATATGGATTAATTGTCGATCACTATGGCTCAGGTGCAGTGAAAAAAAGTATGACATGAACTTAAAATTTTCTGTGGTAAAATATGCAGAGAAAAACACTGTAGCAGATTACCACATTTAACTACAGAACTGTAATCTGACTTGAAAAATGTCAGTTACACGGCATCATACTGGTTTAATACAAGAATTCGAGTCAATTAACATATTTTTTTTCATTTACAGTATATTATGTTTTAATCTTAGCTTGACTAAACTTAATTCACCCATATATACACATATTGGTTGTTGTACAAGTTTAAAACAGAAAACAACAAATCCCAACACACTCAATAAAACATTCAGACTAACTATAACCTGCAGGGAATTATTTCACTTTTTTTTCATATAATGACTTCAATTCGAAAAAAACAGACACACGCAGCTATTTGTTAATTAAAAGCAAATTCTGTCAAGTAAATTCATACGATATACGATTTTTTTTTTAAATGTCTGCTAAATCAAACAATGTGTTAAGCTTTAGTTGTCCTTTATAAACTATAACCCCCCCCCATGTCATTTGGTCATTTACGGCATATAAACTTTAATCTGTGCCTTACACTCAGTGATCAAAACCATTATGAGCCGACATGATCTCAGATTATAAAACCAGGATTACCAGGGTGGATAAAGTGAATCAGTGTGTGTTTTCTGTTTCAGGTTGTGTTTCTCTGGAGCCAGAGAGGGTCACCTGCCCTATCTGCTGGCTATGATCCACCTGAAGAACTGTACCCCCATCCCCGCCCTGCTGGTCTGTGTGAGTACCACACACGCACACACCACATCCCATCATTGATTTTTAACTGTTACCCCGTTTTGATCTAAAAGGCCTTCTCAATACCTTTTTCAAAACTAACACACTGTTTGAAAACAGCCTCAAATGATCTCAATGCATTTGAATTTGTTCTTCAAGGGACACATAAAAATGTTCCTAAAGGGATACACATGCAAATGTTGTATCAGTGGTTAAAGGGATATGCACGTAAGAGTTGCATCAGTTTTCAAAGGGTTAATATGATTTTTATTTGCATGTTTTCTTGGTAAGTTTAACATTTGAAGTTTAAAGCTGCCTTCATTTCCCACAGTGCACTGCCACCATATTCATCTTGTGCATTGGAGAGATGCACAACCTGATCAATTACGTGTCGTTCATCAACTACCTGTCATACGGCGTGACCATCGCCGGCCTCCTCTACCTCCGCAAGCAGAGACCCAACCTGCCCAGACCCATCAAGGTACCGACCAGAGAAACTTCATTAACTTCTTTTATTACAGCTCTGGATTTCAATCCAGCTCTACGGTTTATTTCAGATGAACCCACTCATGTCCCCAATGCTAAATGTCTTTAAAAAAACCTTTATCAGCTATAATCTGAAACTGTTGATATAGATATTGAATGTCAATATAAAATTATTTAATTAAAACATGGATTCAATATCATGTCAAATATTTAAATATAAATTTTCTCACTAATGACTCACTAGAAGTGTGTAGAGGTTTATGTTTCTGCGTCTGCCTTTATTTTCTTATTTTTCTAATTGTTTTGCTGTGTTTTTATCTGCTTCAGTGTAGAGCTGCAACCCTCAACTATTCTGATAGTGTATTAATTTATTAAACAATTAATGAATTCGTTGTCCATCCATCCATCCATTGTCTATCCCGCTTATTCCCTTTCGGGGTCGCAGGGGTCTGCTGGAGCCTATCCCAGCGCGTTAAGGCGAGAGGCAGGGATACACCCCAGATGGTCGCCAGCCAATCGTGGGGCACACACACCATTCACACACCATTCACTCTCACACTCACACCTATGGGCAATTTAGAGTTTACCAATTAACCTGAGCATGTTTTTTGTATTGTGGGAGGAACCCGGAGTACCCGGTGAAAACCCACGCAGACACGGGGAGAACATGCAAACTCCACACAGAAAGGCCCCAGACCCAGGCCCAAGGCGGTCTTGAACCTGCGACCTTCTTGCTGTGAGGCAACAGTGCTACCCACCGCACCACCGTGTCGCCCCATGAATTCGTTGTTTGGTTCATAAAATGGTGTAAATGTGGATCAGTGTTCCCTAAAGCTGAAGATTCAATCTAAAATGTATTTTTGTCCAGACCAACAGTCCACAACCTAAGGATCCTCAGTTTACTATTATAGAAGAATAAAAAAACAGGAAATAATCATAGAAGAGAAGCTGGAACCAGAGGATTTGGACATGTTCATCTTAAATGGCTCAAAGTTATTTTTGATTATTAAAATAGGAGGGTTTAATGTAGTAGTGGAAAAATGTAATAGGGGACAACTAATCATTTACTTGGCTAATTTTTGCAGCTCTACTTCTGTTTCTTCTCCACCGACTCCAATTTTACTAAAAAACAAAAGAACTATAACAATATGATGTAATTTAAACCTTCACATAAATTTGTATTCAGTCATCCAGTTATTTTTCTCAACTCCCAGATTGTTAGTGAAGACCTTGAACAAATAAAAGAACAAATCTAAAAGAACAAATATTTCCAAAGTACAAACAGTGGAAATCCTGATACTGAAACAACAAACTTTTTTCTATAGCAGATGAATACAGTTTCGTCACTCTGACCCTGCTCTCCTCATTTTCCTGCTGTTTGACCCTTACTAAACTGGTTGGAGAGTTTAAATGCTGCATCTCTTTGACAGTTTTAGGATCCATGTGAACCACCAACTGTCCTTTTTCTTAATTCATGTCTCCACCCACGCTGCCATTTGGCACCTTTCTGTTATTAAATACAGAAAAGTGAACACATGTTTGATCAGATTAACGGATACCAACCAGTGTCAATTAGCATTAATTGGTGTAGACGTGGTCATTTGAACGAGCTTTAAAAAGCTATAAAAATTTAAGTTGTCAGCATTGTTCTCACTCAGCAACATGACTCACTGGGAGAGTTTAAAACCTGCTTTCCTACTGTTTCATTTTAATATAAAAAAATGTCTGTAAATCAGTCCATGAAATGATTCAGCAGCAAAGTGAATCAGAACTTTAACACTGGTGATCTGTCGCCCCCTGGTGGAGTAAATATCTATTACATCATGCACTGATCCTTACCAATTAACAATCAATCTATCACTTATTTTTTTAAATTTTAATCAATATTTTCCAAAAGTAAAACAATTACAGAATTACTCACACTTTACTTTGTATGTAATGATTTATTTGTTTATTTAAGGATCCAATAGCTGACAACAAAATGTAAACAACATGTTGTTTGAATTTTGAGTATTTTATCTTATTTGTTATTTTATCTCTTTTTTCTTTTATGGTGCAAAAATAATAATAAAAAAATACATACAAAATGTATAACTTGATCTAATCTCACTCGGACAAGCAAACAAAATTATTAAAAAATGCATTCTTAGCCTCTGTTTAAAACCAGACTTTCTTTTAATTTCACAAACCTCACCTAGAAGAATATTCTATAAAATACTATGAAATCTACTCTTCATACTTTTCAGATTCTACTTTTCGATGATACCCTATATTTTTTTAAAGGATTTGTATGTCAAGAATTCTTGTTTGATACAGAATGATTAATAACATGTGTATGTGAATGAGCTTGTTTGTTTGTGTGTTTGTGCAGGTGAACATGTTGATCCCCATCACCTACATGCTTTTCTGGGTCGTGCTGCTGGGTTTCAGTCTCTACTCAGAGCCGGTGGTGTGTGGTCTGGGGATGGTCATCATGCTGACTGGTGTGCCTGTCTACTTCGTGGGCGTTTGGTGGAAGAACAAACCCAAGTGTATCCACAGAGTAGTCGGTGAGTGGTTGAATAAATAACATCTCTCTGGTAAAATAATGACCGCAGCCATTATTCATTTTTTTGAGAAAACACCAAATACTTTATCAGCGAATCTTCTATTAATGAATCATGTTGACAGTGGATGACTGTGGACATACATAGAACTTTGGTATGTCACTAACATTAAAGACTAAAGGGACTCTAGGCCAATTCCTGAACATTCTAGTGTGACTTTAGTCAACTTTAAACCTGGATTAAACTGTCCTTTCATTCCATACCGAAAGCTGACATTACCTGGAGTTAAATTAAACTAATGTCAGGTCCCTTTTTCTTCACTTTCCTAGGTCTTCTTTGCTTGTTTTTTATTGAATGTACAACATCCAGTTTAATGACTTTTTGAAACCTGAGATGTGGTAAATTTTCAATCTTGTGATTATACATCACATCACATCTGCATTCAACTGCAGGAAAATATTTTCTGTCTAGTTCCTGATTGCATTTAAAAAGTTGTTCTATACAGAAAATGTGTCCAGATTGTCAGGTTTTAAGGACAAATAAAACAGGATATCATCAACGTACAGTTTGATATTTTAGTAGCATCAACCACCCCCAAAAAAGCCTGAGATGTGGTCAATTTTCAAAGAAGTGATGACACATGTTTAATGGACTGAAGATTCTTGAATCTCATTTATTTCTATATATTTGGCTGCAGATAAATAATAAATATATATATATATATATATATATATATATATATATATATATATATATATATATATATATATAATCATGTTTAGAGCTTCTTCTTTATTCTTGAAGCAGTCACCATCATGAAAGCTTTAAATTAAAATTTTATCCTAAAGAATAAAAACTTTTTGAGTTAGGGAAAATATAAAAAGTCATCACTGAAACCCCCTTGTCCTATTGAACACAAAGAGTCAGATCCTTTAACTCAGGATTAAAGTGATTTTATCAGATGTGACAGCAGCATCAAGACAGGATCAATGACCAAAAACTCTCCTCAAAAAAGTGACATAGGACACTATTTTAATAAGGTGACGTTATGTAAAATAAACCTGACAAACCTAGCCATTTATCATGGACTAAATCTTTATACTAATTTTTGTCCTATCTTTTGTGTTGCAGAGAAAATCACGTACATTGGCCAGAAGTTGTGCTACGTGGTTTTTCCTCAGGAAGACCCGTCAGAGACTGAACCACTCACTGCCTCCAAAGCCACAGACTGAACAGCAGGAAAATCCCTCATCCACCAACACCTGAACCAGTTTTTACCTTCACAATCCTTCTTTTTGGTCAGTTTGTGAACAATAAAGAAGCTGTTTCATCCTTTTTTTTTTTTTCTTTTTTCTTTTTTCCCATCGCTTGAAGCCTGAACGGGGCTGTGATAACCCCCCCCCCCAGGAAGTGGAAGGTTGTATTAGGGTGCTCGCATGTTAAAACCCTGAAGCCAGGACATTTTTTTATATATTTGTTGGTTTGGTAGTTTCAGTGCCTCGACTCTCCTCCATATGGATATTCTCCCTTCTTCTAATGAACAGATCAAGATCCCCTCCCTGACTAAATCCTTGTTCTAATGTGCCTTATAAAATGTAGGTGTTGTTGGTTTTGTGCGGGTATTTTGAGTGTGTAATAGCGTTTATGAGGTAAATATGCAAGCAGATTGTGCACCTAGCAATACTGTATAATACTGTGTAATACTGTATTACTGCTGCTACCTTCAGCTCACTAATAACTCACATGATGTTTACGCTTCGTCCACTAGGAGAAGTATTTTTCTGTCCATGTCTCTGCCCCTGTTCTTTTTTGGATTCAATCTGGACTCTTCTATCTGGAGAGATAACACCGGTGCCTTCATGATCTACAACCAAGAGGAGAAGTTTGTCGACTTTTCTCAGAAGTTACATAAGCTGCATCATTACACAAACTTCCTGACTGGCTGCTCTTCCTATTTAAAAAAACAACAAAATACCAGCCTCTATATCTTTTTTTTTTTTATTTTATTTTATCTCCATCGTTTACTTTGGAAATGTTGGAAACTGTGAACTCTCTCAAGTCAAAGTGTTAGACTTCAGATGCAATACAGTAATTTACCGTTAACAACTTGTCTGTAACATTAGCCGAAGCCACGTTAAGAAATAGCTGGTTGGATGTTTTACTTGTGTGGTCATGAAATGTTTCCTCAAAGACACATCACCACTGAAGCGGATGAATCCAAGACGCATCCCGAATGGATCTCAGATGAATCCCGGACGAATCTTGGACAAATCCTTGAAAAATCCCAGATGGATCCTGGCTCACTGACGGTTTATGGCCAAACTGGCTATGATACCATCCACTGATTTGTTATATTTTCACTATAATTTAAGGACTTCTTAAGGTCCTACTGACTGAAAAACTAGGATTGCTCCAAATTACTCTGGTTAAACTCACTACTAATTTAACAGAACGCTAATTTACTGCGGTCCAGGAGGTTTTTGGTGCTGAAGAGTTTTTGGGTGTGATCCACCTCAGTTTGTCAGCACGTGTCTATAAGCTCTATGTTGTACATACAACAGAACACATGAAGTTTGTTCTTTTTTTAAAACATGATGCATACCAGAAGTTTGGATTTACTTGTTTTTTTCCAGGTCTGGAAGATCCTGGGAATTGCTCTCCACCTGCATCAAGTCCATAAAAAAGACAAATGTTTGTTTGTATGGCCAGGTGCTGCAGAAGCTCAGCTGAGATCTGTAAATACTGTGTAAAGAAAAAAAAACTGCTAGCAATGCACCAGGGCAAAGATTCACATTCCTCAGACATGTGGTGAACATTTAGATACTGTACCAGTGATGGTGAACCTGTGTTTTGTAAAAGAGTTTAAAGTTGTACCAGGATAACAATGTAATAGCTGATTAAATAGAGCAACTTCTCAGATGATTCTGTTTCTTTGGAAGAGAGGAGTGTGTGTGTGTGTGTGTGTGTGTGTGTATGTATGTATGTATTTATATGCAAGAGTTTGTGTGTGTGTGTGTGTGAGTGAACTACGCGTGTGTGTGTGTGTGTGTGTGTGTGTGTGTGTGTGTGTGTGTGTGTGTGACTCAGAACTACATAGAGATGGTGTCTGTCCCCTGGCCACTTCATTCATTTAAATCATTTATATCCTTTACATCCAACAACAGGAGACGAGTCGCCCACAGTAAATTAATTAATATTATCACTAATACAGCCATAAAGCAACAGGACTGGAGAGTGAAATGTGGACTTTAGACATAAACATTAGATCCCTGTCATCCAAAGCTGTGGTATTAAACAATATGATATCAGATTATAATATTGACTTGCTCTGTCTTACTGAAACACCGGCCGAGGCGGTGGAGTTGCAGCCATTTTCAACTCCAGTTTACTAATCAACCCTAAACCAAAGTGTAGCTACACATCATTTGAGAGCCTTGTGCTTAGTCTCTCCTGCCTAACTTGGAAATCAATACAACCATATTTATCACTGTGTATCGCCCTCCAGGCCCATATTCTGAATTTTTATCAGAATTCTCAGAGTATCTCTGGAGTTCAGTACTCAGGACAGATAAAATAATCATGGCAGGTGACTTTAATATTCATGTTGATGTTGACTATAATAGCCTTGGCTCTGCCTTCCTCTCTTTGCTGGAGTCAATCAGCTTTTCACAGAGAGTAAATGTGCCCACCCTTTGCTTTAACCACACCCTTGACCTCGTTCTGACGGCATCGAGGTTGAACACTTATCTGTCTTCCCACAGAATCCCCTCCTGTCGGATCATTATCTAATAACTTTTGAATTCCTGCTATTAAACTACTCACCACCTGAAAAAAGAATACTCACTCAATACCTAACTGACAGTTCTATATATAAATACAAGAAGGTGATTCCCTCAGTATTTAATTCACTGCCTTGCCTCACCACAGCTGTGGATTTATATGCTATATGTTATATATTATATGTCCATCTGAAATAGATCAACTTGTTGAGAGTGCTGCAAGTTTATTGCGAACAACCCTTGACTACAACGCTCTCCAAAAAAGAAGTTAATTAAACAAAAAACAGTCGCACCTTGGTATAACTCTCTCACCCATACACTATAGTTAACCTCTCGGAGGCATGAACGAATATGGCGCTCCAGCAAACTGGAAGAAGCTTTACACGCATGGAAAGAGAGTCTCAGAATGTACAGGAAGGTCCTACGCAATGCCAGAGCTGCTTATTATTCCTCACTGATAGAAAAAACAAAACAACCCAAAGTTCCTCTTCAGCATTCAGTGATGACTTTACTTCAATCAACTTCGCTAAACTAGCTTCACTGATGTCTTCATCTAAAATTTCAACCTGTCTTTTGGACCCCATTCCATCTGAATTGCTAAAAGACATTTTCCCTTTGATTAGCCCTCCCTTACTAGAAATACTCAATATGTATTTATTATCTATTATTTACGGTATAGTATCAATATCCAGTGATATAGCTATCCTGGATGACATCTCCCTGGCCTCTAGATCCACTGTGAAAAACCTGGGAGTCATTTTCAACCAAGACTTGTCATTCTCTGCCCATATTAAACATATTTCTAGGACTGCCTTCATTCACCTACGCAACATAGCAAAGGTCAGAAACTTCCTGTCTCTGAAAGATGCGGAAAAACTTATCCATGCATTTATTACTTCCAGGCTGGACTACTGCAACTCTTTACTGTCGGGTTGCACCAAAAAGTCTCTAAATACTCTCCAGCTGATCCAGAATGCAGCTGCACATTTATTAACTGGCACTAGAAGAAGGGAGCATATCCCACCTGTATTAGCCTCTCTACACTGGCTTCCTGTGAAATCTCGAATAGAATTCTAAATCCTGCTCCTCACCTACAAAGCACTCAACGATCAGGCACCATCCTACCTTAGGGATCTCTTAGTCCCATATTGCCCATCAAGAACATTACGCTCCCAATATGCAGGCTTATTGGAGGTTCCCAGAATTTCTAGAATTAAAACGGGAGGCAGAGCCTTCAACTTCCAGGCTGCTCTCCTGTGGAACCGTCTTCCAGTCTCAGTCCGGGGGGCAGACACCCTTCCTATATTTAAGAATAGGTTAAAAACTTTCCTGTTCGATGAAGCATATAGTTAGAGCCGGCCCTGGCTGGCCTAGTCATAGTTATGCTGCGATAGGTTAGTCTGCCGGGTCCTCATGACATGCTCTGAGCTTCTTTTTCTTCTTCCATCTGGTATACTGATGAACCACTATTGTACTTTTAAATCTGCTGTGTTCCTGGAGTCCTGCCCTGTGTTTTCTCATCCATAGAGCATGCTGCAGTGCAGCCACTGAGGGATCTACGGATGTTGGAGGGTCTGATGCTGTCCTGGTGAAACCTGGAAGCTATGATGGATCCTGCGCATCCTCCACTTCTGCCAACATTCATTACATTTCTGTTTTTCTGTTTGTAATGTCCAATTTTCCCTGTAATGTTTCCACCTGCACACATCATCTACTGCAGCCTGTCCATCCTGGAAGAGGGATCCCTCCTCTGTTTCTCTTCCTGAGGGTTCTTCCATTTTTTTCCCTGTTAAAGGAGTTTTTTAGGGAGTTTTATCTTGTACGATGTGAGGGTCTAAGGACAGAGGATGTTGTGTTGCTTTTGTACAAACTGTAAAGCCGGTTGGGGCAAATCTGTGATTTGTGATTCTGAACTATACAAATAAATGAAATTGAAATTGATTTTGAAATTGAGAGTCCCCAGAAAGCTGTCCCTGGTCAGGTGAGCAACTTGTTGTCTGAGTGACAACTTGAAGTGATATCTGTTTTTAGCTGCTCCAACATACTACCTGATTATTTTTCAATGCTGTAAAACCTTCGGAAAGGCAGGTTCCCACATCTCATGTTCCCATCTTGTGTAGATCGTAGGTGTGTGTGTGTGAATTTGTGTTTATGTGTGTGTGTACCTCAAATAAAGCCTCACTTGTGTTTGGTCCCTGGCATCATTTATTAAACAGAATGGACCTGTTTAATAATGTAACTTAATACATACTACTCAAAAATCAGGACTGAGTTTGGGGAAAAAATGTTAAAATTTTCATGTGTTCTTGGGCAGGGATACTTAACCCTGATTTGCCCCCGATGGCTGTAACATGCAGTGTGAATGTGTGTGAATGGTTAGCCTCCTGATGTGTGGCACCTTGTATGTCAGCTACCACCATCAGTGTATGCATGTGTGTGAAAGTGTGAATGAATGCTTGTAGTGTGAAGAGCTTCAAAAAAAATAACAAAATAGCTGCTATACAAGTGCAGTCCATTCACCTAAACAACTCACTGAGTTCATTAGTCTAGAGGATTTCAGATTGCTTTTAAACAATTAAGTAGATCCATCCATATTTGTAAATTGTAATAATTTGTCAATTGTGATATTTTAATCTTTATATATTTCTATAAATGTATGTAGTCAGTCTTGTGAAAAAGTTTAAAACTTAAATTTCCACCTGATTCCTGAATAAAGGAAAATAAAAAACGAGATGCAGAAAGATTGAAAAATTAAAATAAGACTTGTAGTACATTTTCCAAGATTTACAACTTTTTCCACTGTTGGATTTGGTATTTTCATATGCTAAGTTGACAAATAACAAAATAGAAAAAAACCATTTTGTTGTGAAAGCTGAAGATAAACTTCAGAGAATAATCTCCTGTAATAAAGTGGGAATTAGACAGAGATGAGTATTATTCAGATTAATATGTGATCAGTCAACAGGCTGTTATTAGTTTGCAAGAATGATTCAAACAGCTTCAATTTTATTAAACGCAGGCACAGAAAACTAAAACAAATAAACCTAACGCTGCTGTATACAGGGTCACTACGTTGTTTCTCTTTCAGCAAAAAATATACAAATATAATTTCTCAAAAATGAGAGAAATGGTTCCATACAAACACAGTTTACTGTATCTTCACTACAGCCATTTTACAGGAGAAGAAGCATGTTGCTTTAAATCAAACAGCGTTAGTTCGACCAACTGATTCAGCAAAATCTTTACTTTCTAAGACCCTGGATGCAGTGAGTTTGTCCCATTGTTGAAACCTTGAAGAAACAAGAGGACGAAACAAGACAAATCCGCTGGAACCTGGTCACTTAAAACGTTTCCTTTTTTTCCCCAAAACTCCCTGCCATAATGATCCCAGAGACTAGATTCCTGATGCAGTAGTAGCACAGTAACTGGAGCCGATCACACAGAGCCAGACACATGTAAACCACAACCGTCGCTGACTTCTATCCTTACAACAGCCAGGAAAAAGGCATTAAGGCATTTTTTGACACGTCTGTACATCGCAAAGCAAAGTAAGGACACTGTTTCTGCAGATTTGTGAACTACTTTGCTTCAAATTAGGACGTTTTAAATAATGAGGAACTGTACAAGGAAAAAAGGAGCAAAAACCACAGCACAAGTGGAAGTAAACCAGGAATAAGGAATGACAGGATTTTTTTTTTGGAAGGGAAGTGGAGATTATCTCTAATGGCACCAAACATGTAGCAGCTATTAATGACAGAACTTCCATCAGAAGGAAGCAGGTGAAGGTCACATGGCACATTCAGCTCAATGAAATGAAACGGCACGAAACACAATCACTACAGAAACCAGAAATAACTACGACACAACAACCTGCATCGTGCAGGTTGATTTTGAAGCTGCAACCAACACCAACATCTGATTAAAACGATTAATCGATTAGTTGTTTGGTTCATGAAATGCAGACCATTGTGGATCAAAGCTGAAATATTTTGTCCAGACCAACAGTCCACAACACAAAGATCATCAGATTACTATTATAGAAGAATAAAGAAAGCAGAAAAAAATGTGACATTTTCAACTGGACTTTTTAAAATAAGACTCAAATCCATTAATAAATTAGCAAACGGGTTGGAAACTAATTGATTAATCGACTAATCATTGCAGCTCCAGTTGTTTCATTTACTTGACCAACAGTTATGACACTTTTCTATTTAGTATCACTACGATGCTGTAAAAGAAGTAATAAGTCATTGATTTTCGGATGAATTAAACTCATACATTCAGTCTAACAGTGATTAATAAACCAGCAAAAACCAAACAGGTTTCATAAAAAAGCATCAGACACAGGCAACCAGGTTCAGTCAAGTTCAGTGTTACATCAAGGCAGAGAGGGAAATACAAAGTAGAACTAGTACAGGTCTCCACTGAAGACTGAAAAATAGATGTCTCTGCTTTAAAATTCCACAGCATAGATATGAATTTATCACCTCAGGATGCCGCTCAGAGGACGAGAATCCAGCAGCAATCCATGTTTTTGAGTGAAATCTCTTACCAACATTCAAGCAGGTTAAATCGGAGCAGGTTTGTCCCGCTGAGAGAAGATGTCTCTGAGAGGAAAGTTCAGCTTCAATTAGGGAGGAGGAAGAGGAGCTGAGCAGTTTCCCATCCAGCTAAGCTTCTTTTTCCCTTTTATTGTTTTGACTGATATACGGTCTATCAGGTTAAAAATGTTGAAATGAAAAACCTATTCGCTACAACCTCAAATAATGAGGAGGATTATTAAGTCAAGTCGAGGTGTCAAAGAAGTTTTGGGACATGTTCATATTGACACAGATGCGATGATTCAGTGACTCTACAGGTGTTAAAATGGTCTGGGTTGTTTCAAAGGCTATAATGGTGATATTCTGATTCTCTTATTGTCAACAGGTGTCAAGACAGTACGGTTCATAAAACGGTGTAAAATGTTGATCAGTGTTTCCTAAAGCTGAAGATTCAACCTAAATTGTCTTTCTTTTATCCAGATCAACAGTCCACAACCCAAACAACCCCCAAAATAATAATCAAATTTGAAAGGCTGGAACCAGACAATTTGGACATTTTTTTCTCAAAAAATTAGTCAAACCCATTAACTGATTATCAAAATACTTCTCCTTCTTATACTACACCTAATTGATAAATCAACATCCCTAACAGATTCATTATTATGTTTTAATGACTTTTTAAAGTTGTATTTTCAGTCTGTGATTTCTGAATTTGGGCTTTACAAATTGAATCTACTTGACTTGACTTTTTATACCAACGTCCAGCTAATTTTTTTTGTAAAAAACAAAACAGACTTTTGTGGATCATTGTTCCAAAAAGAAAAAAACGTTCTCACTGTTGGATTTGTTTTTGTCAGGTGATTCGTTGACAATAACAGACCAAAAAACAGCCATTTTTTAACATGGCAGCTGAAGATAAACCTCAGAGAAATGTTATAAAACAATATTCCCCTGCAATCAAGTGGGATTCAGACAGAGATGATTAATAATCAATTCTTAAGTGATCAGGTGTTTATGGTTCACAGTTTATCGCGGTGCATCATGGCTCTGAACCACTCGAAGGCTGCTTTGGCTTTTGAACAACATGCTGCCCACATTCAATTTGTAGGTTGCTTTACTTTTAAAACTCTCAAAATGACATTATTTTCAAACAGGATGTCATCTTTTAAATGTGTGAGTCAGCATTTATTATTATTATGGAGATATAACACAGACCAGGTCGAGTCTGAGAAGAGAAAACTGCATCTACAGATTAGTATGTATTCAATATGTTGAAAGGGCATGAGTTATTTATCGTTTACTGGGTCAGAAAGCTGAGTTTTTGCATTAAAAAAAAATCAACTGAAGCCGCTGTGCTGGGGTTTTAAAATATTGTTATTTGAATATAAAGAAGAATCTGTCTATATCTAACACAGTGAAGTGATCATCTGTGGATAAGTCCTTGCTGGATGTTAATGAAAGTCAATATGGGGACATTGGGTCACTGAGGCACATTTTATATTTTAACCTGTTAAAATCCAAGCCCCCCCCATATGTTACACATCCAATACAGAAATCAAATGAGAAATCCTCAGCTAAATCACAAAATAAAGTATTTTTACCCATAGTTGTAACACAATTTTAGATTTTTTTTTGCAATATTTTAGCTTCAATTGCTCTGAAAATGTGTCCAGCATGTTAGGTCTGAAGGACAAATATATCAGGATATCATCAGCATACAGTTTGATATTTTTAGTTCAACATTAATTGATTCTGACACTCCTTTAGTGGTTTCATAGCTTTCTTCTGATACCAGGTTTACGTAGAAAGCTCTTGTGGTTTATATATACTGACAATCACCAAATAACATCCGGGGTCTTTATTATTATTCATAACTTTCATTCACGTAACAAATCAGGTGTATATTTGAGACCAGGAGATTAATTCTTTCTCAACAAGATATTGCTCAGCAAATATGGAAATATAGAAATTGACTCCAATTCTTGTTTAAAAAGACTGTTACAGTATAAATTACTTTTTTTCAAAGTCAGATTACAGTTCTTCTCAGCTCAGAGTTTTCCTCTGCACAGAAAGTTTAATTTCATGTCGTCATTATTTTATGGTTGCACCGGAGCCATGGTGATCGACAGTTAACCAGGAATATTATTAGAAGGTGTTCATAAACGTCATTGGGTCAACACAATGATGAGGAAAAAAGGAGGAGAAAAATAAGTGCAGCGTCAGTGGTCACATTTTCTTACTTGATTTTGTTTTTTTATAAATTAGACTCTGCGTTTATTTGGAACTGGAAGTTAATTGAAAGTCAGCTATTATTTGGTCATTTATTTCATATTTATCTTAGGCTTATCATCAGGCTTATTATTTATGGAGCTTGAGAGGTCAACTACAGTCCCAGGCCTATTTTTCAGTTTTCCTGCTATAAATGATAATAAATCTGGAATATCTCTACAAACCCAGAAGTTTTCGGACTTTATTCTGGAATCAAAATAAAACATGTGAGGTGACTACAGAGAGTCTGAATCAATTATGGTGCTGTTACACAGCAAATAGTTAGAGTATTGAAAACAATCTAAAATGGTGTTTTACTACAGATAAAATACTTTAAGACTTAAAAAAGGACAAAACTGACCCAAATTGGAGCTGAGGTTTTCTGTGTGATCTAGGAATAAAACTCAATGCTGAACTTGGATCAGGAGAGTGAGGGTTTAACAGGTTAAAAACTTTACAATTGATCCTGTGTTAAATCCTCTGTTAAATTCAGCCTCACTGTGTTTGACTGGATAATGATTGACAGGTGACAGATTCAACATGGCGTCGTCTCCCTCGTTGAGTCTCCTCCCTCGTCGCTGAGGTTCCTGCTGACACGGATCATCCTGGTCTTTCCCTCCCTCCTCCTTCTCTCCCCCACAGCTCTTTCTCTGCTCCTTCTCTCCACCGAGCAGCGGTTGTCGCCGTCGGCGACTTCTGGCAGCGAAGGCCCAGCCCCCCGGCCCTCCCTCCCTGGGCTCTGAAGCATCTGAGAGCCGCTGGGGGCCCCTAGTGGTGAGATAGGGGATAGCGACCCCAGCGGGGAGTAGCGTCTCAGTGAAACCCCATTCAGGTTCACCGCCAGCTCCAGGACCAGTTTCCTAGAGACGCGGGGGTGACAGAGGGGGACGGGGCCTTCCTGGGGGGTGGGAGGGGCCTGGCTGTGGGAGGAGGAGTCTGGAGTGGAGGGGTCAGACTGTGGAGCCCTGCAGCTCGGGGACAGATCCCCCTCCTCCGGACTGTCCAGGGAGTGGTAGGACAGGGGGGACACCGGACTCTCAGACCTGCAGGGCTGCAAGTCAACAGAGCAACGCATCACTGCCTCGTCCCCGAATCCAGCTCCAGACTGGGTCCTGGACCGGGGCCCCTGGTCCACCACGGTCCGGTAGCTGTGAAGGCCCAGGGTGATCTGTGTGGGACCGGGTGGGTCCAGCAGGGGGGCGTGGCCTCTGGCTCGGCCCTCGCTGTGGAACAGTCGGCTCCAAAGGTGCTCAAGGCGGCGGCGGGACGACGAGGACGCTGAACGGCGCGTGGAGTGGCGGCGGATCTGTCTACGCATCGCCAGCCGCAGATTCTGTAACACAGAGGCCTGGAAGGGGCAGGGTCAGAAGGATAGGCGGGGTAAGACACTTACTTCCTATATTGTAACACTTCCCTTATCATGGGCAAGGCAAGGCAAGTTTATTTGTAGAGCACAATTCATACACAGGGCAATTCAAAGTGCTTTACAGTTACACAAAATCACAAAAGCAGAGCAAAACATACATAAAATCACGAAAGGAAAATCATAAAACATAGAATTCATCATTAATTTAAAAAAGAGTGAAGAGTGTAGATAAGATACTTTCAGTTTTCATGTGCACGGTTAAACAGAACTGTTTTCAGCCTGGTCTTAAACATTGTCAGCGTTGAGGCCTGTCTCACATTCTCTGGAAGACTGTTCCAGATTTTAGCTGCAGAAAACTGGAATGTAGCTTCACCATGTTTAGTTCTGACTCTAGGCACCTGCAGGAGACCAGTCCCTGAGGTTCTCAGGGTCCTAGATGGCTCATATGGCCCTAACATGTCATAGATGTATTTTGGTGCTAGACCATGAAGAGACTTGTACACAAGTAAAGCTGTTTTAAAGTCTATTCTCTGAGTGACAGGAAGCCAGTGCAGAGACATGAACACTGGACTAATATGGTCATATTTTCTGGTTCTGGTCAGGACTCAAGCTGCAGCGTTCTGAATGTTCTGTAGTTGTTTAACAGCTCGTTTAGAGAGACCAGTGAGCAGGCCATTGCAGTAGTCTAACCTGCTGGAGACAAATGCATGGATCAGTCTCTCCAAGTCTGGCTTAGACACTATATTTTTGATTTTGGCAATGTTATTATTGTTGTAATAACAAATATATTATTTAATGACTCATCAGATCAGCCTCATAAGGCTAAATATCCAATGTTTTAGTAAGAACTAAATGAACATATCGTAATGTTTGATGATAAATTTAAACATCAGTCAGATTTATCTGGAGAAAAAATCATTTGTGTCTTTACTGAAAGCAGACTGAACTGCAACTTGCAGCTAAATTCACTCTCACATTATTATTATTTTTTATTATTATTTTTTTTTACCTGGGTTGGGTTGTACACAGGGAAATCCTCCACTGGAGGGATGAGACCCTGCGCGATCAGCTGACCATAAGAGGGCGGAGCCTCTCGCTGAACAAACTCTGCCTCCATGCGAGTCATCTGAGTCTCAAAAGCTCTGAAGTGAAAGAGAAGGAGAATTAGAGAAGAGTGAATGACTGAGTGAATTAATTCATTAATTAATTATGTAGTAAGTAGAGATTGAGTTAATTAAAGAGTGCATATGTACTCCCTGCTGCGTAGTGAAAGTAAGTTATTTGGTTATTTTGTTATTTAACATCTGCACCTGTACTATCGATGCCTAGTCAATGTATTTTGAGTTAGTAGTTAATTAACTTCTCTACCTGTACCTTCTGCTGTGTAGTGAAGGTAGTTTAAGTTAGAGTTAATTAATGAATGTGCAGTGTCTATCATAGGCATTCACCCCCTTAGATGTTTTACCCTTTTATTATTTATAATTTTATTTTATTTATACTCCTTTAATAAATTAATCATTGTCAATAAAATCTGGCTTTTTTATAAGACAAACATTTATTGGAAAAAACAAAGTAGTGTTAATGAAATAAAAATATGTAATGAAATATAATTGCTTGCATAATTAGTAGTAGTGAGTGTAGTGTGAATTAATGAGTTAATGAAGATACCTGTACTCCCTGCTGCGTAGTGAGTGCAGTTTGAGGGCACAGCCCAGGGCGATGACCAGCAGCAGGCTACAGACCAGGCTGCCGATCAGGGCGGCGGTGATGACCTTCCTGGGGACGGCGGCCATGCAGTCCCTCTCGTCGCTGCCGTCCAGGCAGTCCTCCTGGCCGTCGCAGCGCCACGTCTCGAATATGCAGAGGTTGGTGCCGCAGTGGAAGTTCCCGGGCTGGCAGTCATAGCAGTTCTTTTCGTCCGAGCCGTCTGGGCAGCGTTTCTGGTTGTTGCAGCGCTCTGATGCCGGGTAGCACGTCCCGGTGCCGCCCTCGCATGGAAACTCTCCGTCCGGGCAGGCGGGACACGCCTCCTCGTCGCGGCCTGACGGGCAGTGCCAGTAGCCGTCACAGCGCTGGCGTTCAGAATAGCAGCCCTGGTCCCCGCCACAGGGGCGTTCACCTGGGAAACAGTAACCTTTGACCTGGAGGATCAATCAGTTCATCCATTAGTGATCAACTGGTACAGTAATCAACTATTCTGATAATCAATTAAATGTAATGAGGTTTTGGAACCCAGTATATGATGAAAATGGATATTATTACCATATATTATCTACTCAATAAAATAATAATAAGACATAATCACAAATAATGATTTGACGTCTGATGACAACTATCACATTAATCAAAATCTATTCTGATAATCGATTATGGTTTATAAATCACTTTTGACTGAATGTGCCAGTTTAATTAATCTAAAACTATGAATTTCTTGATTTATTTCTTGTTTGATGTCTAGAAAGTAAAGAGCCTGAGTGGCAACAGCACAGCGACTGTCTCTATGAGCCAGATGAATCAGGAATGTTCTGGTATTAGACTCATTAAGACAAAGGAGAATATTAATGTTCCAGTTATAAACCAGAAGCTGTGGGTAGGGGTGGAAGGTGAGTTTCCTGTATAAATCTGATGTTTGGTACTAAAGCAGGGACCTGGTAGGTGGCGTTGAAGCCGCGCCCGGGGCTGTGCGGCTGTGCCATGTACAGCACGCTCATCTGTCCCCGGCTGGACTCGAGCAGCGCGGGCCGCCGGTTGTTGTGGTAGGACAGCACCTGCAGCAGGTGCTCGGCCCGCTGCAGCAGGCCGTCGTACACGTGCAGCGAGTCCCTGGGCCCCAGCTGCAGGTCCAGCTGCAACACGATGGGCTTAGGGTCCTGGGTGTCCAGCGACCACGAGCACCTAAGCTCCGTCACGCCGCGGCCGCTGCGGTTCGCCCGGAAAAAGTCCGGCGACGCGAAGGAGCCGTAGAAATTGCCGAGCCGTTTGCCACAGGCCGTGTCGGGGCAGCCCAGCTCATCGCTGCCGTTGGGGCAGTCGACGGTGCCGTCGCAGCGCAGCGTGGCGGGCAGGCAGCGCGTGGACTGGGCCTCGGTGCAGGGGACGGAGCCGAAGGGGCAGCGGCCGGGCCGCGAGTCAGTGGGAGGCGGCGAGCAGCCACGCTCATCCGTGGCATCACCGCACTCGTCCTGACCGTTACACTTCCAGGAGCGAGGAAGACACTTCCCGTTACCGCACAGGAACTCATCTGATTGGCAGCTGCTCTGACCCAGGTGACCTGAACAGGAAATAAACTTATCAACAAGAAAACACTGAAAAAGAATGACGACCTCAACCAACAGGAACACTGAACAACGACGGTGGTGATGTCATCATAATAGTGTCAGAACCATGGTATGTCAGCACCATCATGTCAGCTGCTCTCTTGGGGTCAAAATCTTGTTTCCTGCAGGTGTCAGTGTGGTGGGAGGGGCTGCTGATGTGGGAGGGGCCAGTGATGTAGGAGGGGCTTGTGATGTGGGAGGGGCTCATGACAGAGTCCTCCATCTTACCCCTGATGTATGAGAGGCGGAAGCCCTGCGCCTGCCCTGAGCTGTTGGCCTGTGAGTGAAAGTAAAGCCAGATGCGTCCGCGGGTGGAGATGAAGGGAGGAGGTAGCGTGGAGCCACACAGCCTGGACTCTCTGGTCCAGGTGGGCGTCAGCAGCAGCCAGTCGGCCACACAGTGGCCGGACTCCGCCACGTCGAAGTTACGGAAACTGGAGCAGAGCAGCAAAGACAAAGAGGTTTTTACTCCACAGCACTGGAGCGTGTGCGTGTGTGTGTGTGTGTGTGTGTGTGTGCGTACCTGATGGTGATGACCTCTCCCTGGCCTCCCTGGATATGCCAGCTGCAGTTGACTCCAGCGGGATAGTTCATAGGCCAGGACGGGCTGTAGATCACCCCCCTCCGCTCCGTGTGGACCTCCATGCGCTCGCTGCAGCCTCCTGTTGCAGCTGCTGCTGCTGCTGCTGAGACACAGGGAACGTCGTAGGGTGACATGAAGGCGGCCACATGATCAAAACTAAAAATAAAAATGGTGCCGTTTTCAGGCGACCCAATAGCTGAGTGGTTAGGGGTCATACAACAACGGAGTAACGCTCTGAGCAGCAGGTTTCCAGGTTGAATCCCAGCCGACCTGCAGCATGTCACTCCCCCAATCTCCTGTATTTCCACTTTCCAATCATTAAAGGCAAAAATGCTCCTGAAAAATAATCTTGGTGAGGAAAATATGTCAGTAAATTCCTATCGTAATTAATGTTATTTATTATTACTATATTAGTCATTAACACTACATTAGTTAGTTTATAGAAAGGAGAAAAGAAGGCAGCATGTGAAGTTTTCTTAGGAAGTTTATAGTTTAGTCACTTCAACTATCTATTAATAAAGCTTACAGTTCACTTTGGATTATTTGGAAAGTGATGGGAACACCTGATTTCGGTTGTTTGGATGGGTGAGCGAGAACCTTTGACAATATAGTGTACTTTGTGACATAGACACAAAGAAATGCTTCATTGGGGACTCAAACACAGGCCTGCTGCTTATGAGGCAAGAACACTCCCCCCTACACCACCACAGAACACCTATGGTACATCAGGTTTTAATAACAATGATAATATAATAACAATGTTTTCACTAGCCATCCAAATTTTTCACAAAATAGTAACTATCCTAATCCTATTTCTAGGACTGCCTTCATTCACCTAGGCAACATAGCAAAGGTCAGACACTTCCTGCCTCAGAAAGATGCAGAAAAACGTATCCACGCATTTGTTACTTCCAGGCTTGACTATTGCAATTCTTTACTGTCCGGTTGCACCATAAAGTCTCTAAGGACTCTCCAGCTCATGAAGAATGCAGCTGCACGATTATTAACTGGCACTAGAAGAAGGGAGCATATCTCACCTGTATTGGCCGCTCTACACTGGCTTCCTGTAAAATCTGGTATAGAATTCAAAATCCTGCTCCTCACCTATAAAGCGCTCTACAGTCAGGCGCCATCCTACCTTAGGGATCTCTTAGTCCCATATCACCCATCGAGAGGATTACGTTCCCAATGTGCAGGCTTATTGGAGGTTTCCAGAATTTCTAGAATTAAAACAGGAGGCAGAGCCTTCAACTTCCAGGCTCCTCTCCTGTGGAACCGTCTTCCAGTCTCAGTCCGGGGGGCAGACACCCTTCCTATATTTAAGAATAGGTTAAAAACTTTCCTGTTCGAAGAAGTGTATAGTTAGGGCTGGCCCTGGCTGGCCTAGTCATAGTTATGCTGCGATAGGTTAGTCTGTCGGGTCCTCATGAGATGCTCTGAGCTTCTTTTTCTTCTTCCATCTGTGATACTGATGAACCACTATTGTACTTTTAAATTTGCTGTGTTTCCGGAGTCCTGCCCTGTGTTTTCTCATTCACAGAGCATGCTGTAGTGCAGCCACTGAGGGATCTACGGATGTTGGAGGGTCTGATGCTGTCCTGGTGAAACCTGGAAGCTGTGATGGATCCTGCGTCTCATCCTCCACTTACACCCAAATTCATTACATTTCTGTTTGTAATGTCCAATTTTCCCTGTAATGTTTCCACCTGCACACATCATTTACTGCAGCCTGGAAGGGGGATCCCTCCTCTGTTTCTCTTCCTGAGGGTTCTTCTGTTTTTTTTTCCCTGTTAAAGGGTTTTTTTAGGGAGTTTTACCTTGTACGATGTGAGGGTCTAAGGACAGGGGATGTTGTGTTGCTTTTGTACAAACTGTAAAGCCCGTTCTGTGATTTGTGATTCTGGGCTATACAAATAAATTGAATTGAATTGACCCCCCCCCCACCATTGTGCCATGTGCAAACTATATATGAAGTTGAGGTTGATCGGACAAACAGTATTCTTCACATTTCATGCCCAATTTCACCCCTTTTCCAAATTTGACAATGCTTCTAATTTTGCATGTACCTCCAGCCACATTTGATATTCAATATTTTGGGTCCTATGGGCGGGGCTAAACACCTATACGCCCAGAGCTCCACCTGACGAAGGCGAAGCTGTGTTTTTCTGCTCCAGCTGGGGCTTCCTTGGTTAGATGGGATGAGGGAGGGTTCATTTTCTGCTTGTGGCCTTAATTTTGTGCTGAATTTGTGCCAATTTGTGAATTTGAACCTTGTAGCCAATGTTCAGTTAGTTCAGTTCAAACCAAAGTCAGTCTTTTTGTACTAATTTGTGCACTTGAAATCAATAATTTTCATTATTTTATTTTTTTTTAGATTTTTTTATAATGTTATAAGCCTTGCAGCACACATTTATTTTCTCCATTCCAATCCAAATTCATAAAAATCTGAAAGATTCACCTGTGAGAGCCAAAAAAAACATTATTTATTAACTATTCAGTCTTTGCTCAAAGGTGAGAGATTTTGCATCTCCTGCAAAAAAATCATTTTACCGCATCTGTGGGTGCTTTTTTTAATGAATTTGGGCTGATTGGAACTTACTACAATGCATATAAACATTTTAAATAACACAACTATTGATTTCAACAGCACAAATTAGAATAGAGAGATGCTACACAATGAGATGACTGTCTTCAATTAAAGTGTTTCAAACATAGGCTGCAGGGGTCAAACATAAAACATTTTTGCAGCACAAATTTTAATTTTTCTGATGTAAATTAAGGACTATAGAATGCTAATTAAAATCTGAACTAAAATATGGTCCAGATTTTTGTCACAATGATTCACATCAGATCACAAAGGTTGTGTTATGGAAGTAAAAAGAATCTACAAAACTATTTTAAAGACAAAATAAAGAGAGGAAGCATATTTCTCTGCTTTGTTTTACATCACTTTTTCAGCTTAAGTTCAGCTGCCTGCAATGATTTTTCGTGAATAAACCACATATATTTGATAGTAATTAATCTATCTATTATTGAAATGATTAAAATTGTTTAGTGGTTTGGTCATTAAATCATGTAAAATGTTGATCAGTGGTTCCCAAAGCTGAAGCCAAGAAAACCAGAAAATATTCAGAGAAGAGAAACTGTAACCAGAAAATTTGGACATTTTCTTCCTAAACATGACTGAAATCCAATGATTGATTTTTAAAATGGTTGGTGATTAATATAATAGTTGGAAACCAGCATAGTAGTAGTAGATAGTTGAGAACCAGCAACACCTCACAGACACATTAAAACCAAGTTGCTGCTGCTCTTGTACCAACAGATCCTCATCTTGTATCTTTGAATAGAGCAGAAAGGTAACAACATGCTGCAACAAGTCAGGCGGCCTCGAAGCGTCTGGAGACTGAAACAGAAGCAGCAGCGAAAGTGAAGCCACAGCAACAGCAGCAATGACCTGCTGCCACGGCGGCATCCAGGGAAAACAATCCTGCTCCAACAGAACCACTCACAGCTGTGAGAAAGCCAGGTAAATCCTCCTCAAGTGAAAAATGTCTTTAGAATCTTTTAAAATCACCTCCCAGTTCAGTTATTTAACAAAGAAAAATATTAAGAAAATACAATTTACTTTGATTTTTACATCATAATCACATTTATAGATAGAGCTGCAGCCATTAGTTTCCACCTCACCTTCACATCAATAACCAACTATTAATTAACTATTAATTGAGAATCTATGTCATTTAAAAAAAAAGAAATGTCCAAATTCTCTGTTTCCAGCTTCTCTTCTCTGATTATTTTCTGGTTTCTTTATTCTTCTATAATAGTAAACTGATGATCTTTGGGTTGTGCACTGTTGGTCTGGATAAAAAAAACACACATTTTAGGTTGAATCTTCTGCTTTGGGAAACACTGATCAACATTTTCTGAATGACACAAGTAATGAATTAATCATTTCAGTAATCAATAGATTAATCAACAATCTAAGTTGTTGTTAGTTGCAGATCAAAAATCTGCTTTCCAATTTCCCATTGAATTCCATCCATTGTTATGTCCCGTCTGTATTTCCTGTGCATGCAGGACATTAAACTCTCAAAATTTGGTTTCAGGTGAACTTTAATCCTAAAATTGAGACACTGAAGTATCATCAGTGAAGGGTTTTATTCTCAGAGCTGCTAAATTTGTGGTTTAATTTCATCCCAGAACAGGTTAATACCACAAACAGTGTTTGACAAACCAAATCCACAGAGACTCAGCATCAGCTGATGTTAAACCACGACTATCCAGCACGGACACAGCAGAGTCTGAGAGTGTGTGTGTGTGTTTGTTTCTGATGAATCTGTGAAGTCAGCAGAGGAAACGTTTACAGCTCAGAGATGGATATCGACTGACCAGACGCACATTCTCTAACACACTAGAGCACACGACAGCCAGAGCCATGTGTGCAGCAGAAAGCACTGATATCACATCATCATGATCTATGATCGCCATGTTGTAAGTGGATGATGCAGCTCTGTCAAAGCTCTGCACACATTCAATTTATTTGGACTTTGGCCTAATCAGCTTCGGCTTTTTCTCACAATGATTCACATCAGATCACAAACCTGCACCCACTGCAGGTCTCTAGGACCATGGTTGCTTACCCCTAGATCAGGGGTGTCAAACTCAGATCCTGGAGGGCCGTGTGGGTGCAGGTTTTTGTTCCACACAGGCAGTAACACACGTGATTCTCCTATGTAGGTCCTCAGCAAGAACTCTAATGGTTGATTAGTAGAATCAGGTGTGTAACTGCCCGGTTGGAACAAAAACCTGCACCCACACGGCCCTCCAGGACTTGAGTTTGGCACATGTGCCCTAGATCATCAGTTTATTATATTAGAAGACTAAAAAAAAATAATAATAATAATTACAGAAGAGAAGCTAGAACCAGAAAATGTTGACATTTTATTCTTAATGACTCAAATCTATTAAATATCAAATTAGTTGGTGAGTAATGTAATTGGTGGCAACTAATCGATCACTCAACTATTTTTCATCAAATTTGTAAAATATAAGATTAAAATGTAAATTCTACTAACATGAATTTACCCAAAGGCCTGACATAGATCATCATTTTGTTGCAAACCAGAGTTAAATCTTCAATTCTTCATTGCTGATAATAAAAAAAAAACACTGAATGTTAATCCTGAAGCTCTGAAAAAGTGGAGAAAATTCTTTAGATTCACTGAAATGAAGAATCAACAGGACACGTCTGCTGCTTCCAAAGCAGAGGAAGCAGCAGACTTCCAAACTGTGTGTGTGTGTGTGTGTGTGATAGAATGCCAGTTCAAACAAGTACCAACATGTAGTACTTGGGATGTTGAGTTAAATGGTGTGTGTGTTCTTCTCTCTTCAATTGAATACAGCTTCATATGTAAAAAAAAAAAAAGAAAAAAAAAAAAAAAAAGAAAAAAAAAAAGAATTTTAGCAAAACCTCAAAAATCAATAAAACTAAATCAATATGTTTATAAATTAAGAAATGAGCATTTTACTGTGAAGTTCCACTTTCTCATTTTCTCACTTCTCATCCTTTATCCCCCTTCTTCCCTCTCTTTCTATCTAAATTGTCTCTTTCTCTCACTCTCCCCTCTTTCTTGCCCTCCTTCCAGTTTCTCTCCCCCCCCCCACTCTCTCTCTCTCTCTCTCTCTCTCTCTCTCTCTCTCTCTCTCTCTCTCTCTCTCTCTCTCTCTCTCTCTCTCTCTCTTCCTGAGTGTGTTTTGTTCCCTTCTTTTTTTCCTGCCCCGGCAGAGCAGGATGTGATAATAGGGAGAGAAGGAGAGAGATAGAGAGGTCGTGATAGAGAGATAGATGGAGGTATAGACAGAGGGTGGGGGGTGTCTGCAGAGCAGCAGTGATGTAATGCTCTAAAACTAACAGCTGAGAGCAGCTTCACGGTTAAACAGCAGCTTCTCATTCACCTAAACAGCAGCTTCACGTTCATTAAACATCAGCTTCCTATTCATTTAAACAGCAGCTTCATTCATTTAAATCGTTTCCATGTTGCCAAGCCGCCGCTGATCAGGTTTCACCACAGATCAATAATCATAATCAATAACCTCCATCCTCTGCAGCGTCATCGATGCCTCTCGGATCACAACATGTAAACATGTGTCATCACTTCAACCTGGTGTCGGTGACGCGGGAGGAAACCACGCACCTGTGACCGTTTACCGCACAGACAGCACGTGACGCTTCGGTCGTGAACGCAGCTGTGATCCGTTCTTCACCTGTACCACAAATAAGGGACGTGTGTGTCCTCACCTGCACCGAGCAGCAGCAGCAGCTGCGGCCCCATCTCCGGTCCACCGGCGGCGGGCACGTCTGCTATGATCTGCGGTGCGAGCCCCGCACTCGGCTCCGCTGCGGTTTCCTCCCGCGACGCTCCCGCATCTGCGTTTAAAGCCGCGACTTCACCCGCACAGCAAAAGCTTCTTCACTGCGAAAAAAAATAGCATTGTCCTTTGCGGCGGCGGCCAAAGACACAGGGAAAGTTAGACGCCGAGAACGAGGCGGCTTCCGGTCGACGCCTTCAAAACAAAAGCCAACTGTTTATACCATTAGAAACATCTGTGGGAAGTTTTACTCTCATAATCCTCAGCTCCAACCTTGGAAAAAGTAAAACACAATGTTACAGCATATATATTTTGAAGATTTATTTGATTACAAGTTAAACTCCAATGAGCTTTGTGGTGGTAGAAATATTCCATTTAAGATCATTGAAAACTGCAATATTGGCCTGGTGATTATGCGGTTGGGAGAAAACATATACACTGATAGTCTGTAATGTTTGAAAAATGTGTACAAAATGCAAACATTTCTTTTCAGCTCAGAGCATTAAATCATAACCTCATATAGGAAGTAATTTAGTAGATAAACATTTTCTGCAATATTCTAGTTTAATTTCTTAATTGTGACTTGGAAATTGGATTTTTTAAAATAAATATTCCAATGCCAAATTTCTCACTTTCATCCAAGGCTGATGTTATTGTTGGATTGAAAATTCAGAAAATGTAATTATATTGAGCGTTACTTTGAAAAAATGACAGTGTTCAAAGCAGGCCCGGTCACCTGAACACCGCAGCTAGGAATAATGGAATAAGACTCTGGTTCTATTTTGTAACCACTAGGGTCCATATGTTCGTTCTTCCATCATAAATTGTGTTTTTCTTTTGTTTTATCATTTCACTGAGGGAACCTCCCATCTTTTAGTTTTAAATGTATTACAATGGATCACAGTAGCTGTAATTGTGATTTGCCAGATAACGCATGATGTTATTAAACATGGATTAAAATGTTACCACAAACTATAGAAGTGATAGAGAATAATAAATGTATATTATTAGCTCCGCAGACAAATAGCAGCTTTATTCATCTTAGATCAATAGGTTTTCTTGCTGTGTCAAAAAATGACGTCATCTTGACTTCACATATCGATGGTTTTATAGCGGGTTTTATTTTGAAGGCCAACACGTCTAAACTTCCGGTCTGATTGTGTCCGGTTCCATGTTCGAGTTGCCGCATCTTACGAACAAAGTGGTCAGCATTTTTCTCTGATTACAGGTCTTCTTCTCTCCTTCAGCGGCACTAAACCGAGTAAACGAGACCGTAGATGTTACCGTGAAACGTAGATCCCGCTAAAGTCGGCACTTTTCGTCTAACGAGGAGTAAACGCAGGTTCCGGCTGTTTCTGATTTTCTCCCCCTCCTCCATTGTAGTCGCGGCCCCGCCCCCGTGTGGTCATACCGGGGTGTAGCAGACTTCCCTGATAAAGTCAAGTAACTGAACATTTACATTCAGTTTCTGCTTTGTCACAGAAGACACGAGGCGAGTTGGTAGCAGGAGAAAAGAACGTGGTTGTTGCCGCTTCGTCACTGATACGTTTACAGGATCAAATGACACAAATTAACGGCATTGTTGGAAAAAAAGAAGATTCAAGAGCAAAAGGCACCGCTGGGATTCGAACCCAGGATCTCCTGTTTACTAGACAGGCGCTTTAACCAACTAAGCCACGGCGCCACTGGTGACACAGGTAGAACAACCGTTTATGAACCAAGTCACCACATGCTGAATTAACACTTTAAGACCTTAATTACTGCTTTGAAAGTTTATCACTTTTAAAAAGTGAAAATATTCTCGGTGCGTTTCTCTCATACATTTTCTCTTTTAAACACGCCCTTACTGTAAGACTGGATGCAGCACTCGTAAAATGGACAAATAGTTTGGTTTAGGGCGTCATTAAATCGAATTGTCAATTTAAAAGAAAAAAAACATTCTGTGAACGTCATTTAATAAAAATAGTAAGCCTGATATTGCAACCACACATCCCGTAAGACACTTAAACTTCTTTTTAAATATTAATTGTCCACAACTACATGTAGTTGGTGCCATTAAGGACTAGTCCCAAGACTACGTTTTGAAAGAGAATAAATTCTGGACCTCCAAATATACTTAAGAATGTAATATCATGTTTCAAAATAAACTAAAACGATTTAGACTCTACGAGATCTGAAGCATTAATACATTGAAAAATTCCAAAATATCTTAATTTTACATAATTAATGCAAATTATGCCAATAGGGAAAGTTTGCATGATTAAAACATCAAATCAAACATTAGACTCTTAAATTACCTTTCCTACGGCTGTAAGAGTTCATATTGTTTTTTTTAGGGAAATCCTGCATATTAAACAGGTCATGGCCTCATACTCCTGTATTGTATTGATTTGGTGCAGCTGCAATTTTTGATTAGCCTCAGCCTCATTAGAAGGAACCACTGCCCCATGTGGCCAGGTCAACACATTACAGCTGGACGTAAAAAAAGGAAAATATATTTGTTTACTACTTACTTCCTTCATGATAATACATATTTTTACATAACCAGGGGATATGGGCATCATTAAAACTCAGAAGCCAACTGAAGTAATAGCCCAGCATTTATTTTACTTTAGACAAACCAAATTGTTGTAGTTCTAATCATTTCATCTGATTTTTCTTATTGCAGGTTGAGTTTTTGTAACCTGTTCTGTAGTGTAAAAAAAGCAGACCAACAGATTTTCATCAAAACAAAAATATTTAAAACAAAAAACTCCCACCTCAAAATAAATATCTCCCTCTCTAATTTGACATCTACTGCAGCCATAACAATACACTTTTGGTCTGACAGTCTACATTTTCTCAGATGGGTCTGTGGTTGGAAGTGTGATCTCATTCACTGTTTTCAGGCTGTGAGAGAGGATGGAAACATTCTGTGGAGGAGGCAGATCTATAAATGAGCATCACAGCATTTTAGCCAGGTGCTGCTGAGAATAGTTTCCTAACAGACTTAGAAAGAAAGTCCTGATAGCTGTAGTCAAGGTTTTGTTTTTAGAAAAAGTTAAAAGGAACTTTGGGCACCATAATCTAAAACCATATTCTACTCACCTCCATCAGGTGTAATCATTTACTGTATAGAAATAATGTAAAATAAACAAATAGATCACCACACAGAGTTCATGATAATTCAACAATTTATTCAACAACTTCATAAACATTTCTTAGGAAGTGTGCTGCTTCATATGACTGATGTTTGAGAAGTGCGGGAACCAAAGCTTTTTACATGCACATGGTCTCGGCACAGATACAGGCTATAGTTTTGTCATTTCACTTGTTTCTTTTTTTTCTTCCTTTTTTTTTTAAAAATCACACAGCTTTCAATACAAGCAGCTGATGAAGCTTACCAACAACCAGTTCAATGATATACACAATAACCGATTTTCAGGTTAAATTAAAATATAAAGAAAAGAAAAACAAGTAAAAACCTACAAGGAAAATAAAGCTGTAAAAAAAAAAAAAAAAAAAAAAAAAAAAAAAAATCAAAAATCCTACAAATGGCGCTGAGTGGATAAATCCAGGAATAGATGAGTCCGAGGATCTGCATGACACTTTGCTCAGCTGCTTTTTTTCCTCCTGTGTATGCACATTGGTTAGTTTTTTAAATTAATTATCGTAAATACTATTGAAACAAAAATGCAAAGTCACACACACTCAGCAAACAAGAAACATTCTTTTCTTCAGCTGATTTTGGATTTCCCAATAGCTGGGAGAGGATTGGACATGGATGGGGTTGAGGGAGGAGTAGGGGGGGGGGTCACATCAGTTCTAACACAGCATTTAACGGGGCAGCCATCTGTTTTCATACATCTTAAATACTCTAAATGCCCCGGAGCCAGTTCCTCAGACAGAGATCAAACTCATCCAAGCACACGAGTCAATAACATTAAATAAACTATTCAGAGTGGTGATATAACATCCATTTGAACCCAGTCTGGGGAACTGCCTTCACCTGCCTCCTCCTGCACTCTGCACATACACCTCCTCCCCAGGTAGAACATGGGTTGTGTGTGTGTGTGTGTGTGTGTGTGTGTGTGTGTGTGTGTGTGTGTGTGTGTGTGTGTGTGTGTGTGTGTGTGTGAAGAACTACTGGTGGGCACACTGCACCCCCGGCCCGTGGTGGCCCCCCTCCTCATCGGAGCTGTCATTGTAGGCCTCCCGGCGGTTCCCTGAAGACGAGCTCTGGCTCACGTCGTAGTCCTGCAGGTCCACTTCCTCCGTGTCTCCAGTGATGATGGGCGGCTCTGACCGAGAGGGCAGCATGTCCTCCAGCTCCTGGATGGGGGAGGGGGGACAGTTAGAAGAGACTCTTTTGAGGGATAATCAGACCAGGTGAATAATAAACTAATTAGTTCAATTCCATTTCCATTTTCTTTTCTAGCTCAGTGTTTTACACCGGTGCGTTTTTATTGTATTTAATACACCAGACTGCTGCGTTGATGCTGTGACAACCTAATTTCCCTTCAGGAAAAAACTGTCTTATATTTTAAAAAGCTGAAATGAGAAATAGAAAAGCATATGTATATTGGATATACATGTGTTTATGGATATAACTATACATATATACAAAAATGCATGTGTATCAGTGTATACATATACACAAATGTCATGTCAACATATAAATAAAACAGCTGTATATTTGTGTGTGTATGCAAATATGTATGTGCATTTCTATAAATAGAAACAATTATATGCACATATATACTTATGTGCATATAACTGTGCATATTCTTTCTTTTCTCTAATGTTCTGCTTTCCTAAATCTTCATTTCCTCATTATGTTGTACATAGAATTTTTTCTTAGTAGTAATTGAGGAACTTTGTACTAGATGCATAATCAAAAACGGTACAAAGAAAATAAAAAGTTTACTCACGTAAGTCGATTTATACTGCGACAGAAATGTATTCATATAAAACTAATTGTTTTAGCTACCCAGACAATTATTCAGTAAGGATTTTGGAGCGATGAAGGTGTGTTGGTCTTTATAAAACAAGAAAAAATCTCTCAGGGACTTCTGCATTCTGTGATTTTAGATGCAGGGCAGTGTTCTCCTGACGTCACACCATCTGTCGCCTGGCTGCAGCTCCAGGTTAAATGGAGCCGTTTCTAAGTCTGTTCTCATCGTGTCCATGTGGCGCCGACAGCTGTGATGCCCACTCACACTCTTTGGAAACAAAAGGCCATTTCTGATTTATGGCCTTTAAATAAAACATTTCATGTTCTGATAATTACAACTGTCGCCGCAAGAGTTCTACATGGATGGAACATGTTATTTTCATTTAACCTAGAACTCTGTTCTAATGCTTCTGTCAGCACATTTACTACCACCCTGAGGTTTTGGTCTCAGGGGAAAATATGAAGATTAAAAGTTGCTTGTGGGGCAGATAAAAACACAAACTTTACATTTGTTATCTATTTTTTTGTTTGTTCTGAGGATGTGCCTACTTTAATATTTCAGTGATATTGCCCTTCTTATCCTATGATACTTTAAGTAGCTCACTAGATTAGAATCCTTTTTATTGTCAAAAATAAATAAAAAATGTGTTTTTATTTGATCTATTTTTATCTTCTAACTAATCAGTTTTTGCCTTCATTATCTATGAAGAGACACCCAAATGACATGTTTAAGGGAGCAGCATGTATAATCTTTTCTTCTAGTAAAAAGTTCAGCCGAAAAAAAAAAAAAAAAGATGAGTCGGTTCAAAATTCTTAAAATTTCTTTCATAAATCATTAGAGTAAATTCTAGAGTCTTACCACAAGTTTCTCTGGACTGATCCAGTTGTTTTCTGGGAACTGGACGTCAAATTTGATGTACAGGTCTCCCTTCTCAAACGGGTTCCGGTACTGAGGCATTCCCTCCCCTCGCACCACCCTCACAGAGGCTGCACAACAACACGTTTAAAAACAAGATTAAAAGATTTCCGTACTAAAATTTTTAACTTTCTTCAGAAAGTAACTTTAAGGAATTAGATCCAGAGACTCAAGTTATTCTGATGGAAAAAGACTGTCATAACTGATTCCTCAACTATGTTTTCTGTACAAACGTTTAAATAATCAGCTCAAATTGTTCTTATAATGGATAAAGTGAAAAATCTCATGTTTGATGTCATAGTTTAAATCCCTTGAAAGATTCAAAATGACAAGAAACCAACGAACAAATAAAAAACATACAAATTGACAGACCTTGGTGAAAGCTTCCTAAAACTGGATTTTAAAAAGTTTTTGACTTCCTCATCTTGCCACCCATGACCTTTTAGTAGATGTTACCTGGTTCAATGACTTTTCCAGCAGGATATTTGACTACTATCTGTCTGCCGTCTAAATGTTTCAGCATAAACTGGAAGCCGCACAGCGCCTCCACCAGCCCGATCTTGTGATTCAGAAACAGGTCGTTGCCATCTCGCTTGAATGTCTGAAAATCAATGAGAGAGACAGAGACAGAGACAGAGAGAGAGGTTTGTTAATAAACCTCATTACGACCTGGGGAGTCTGCACCACAGATCAACGGATCATGGGTTAGTTTACAGAATTAAATGACAAACAGCAAACAAAAAAAAAAACACAGCATCTGCTGATGAAAAAGCAGCATTACAGGCAAATGTGTGAGTGAAATGAGCTGCAGAAATAATCACAAGGAACACGCGTTACAGGGCTGCAATTTACAGGGTTCCTTAAAAGTTAAATTTAAACCTTTTTACGACCATATATATAAAACAATATCCATCTCATAGCATATTTTTCCCAGACCTATAGGCAAAGATTTTTTTTTTTTTTAATTTGTTTAATTTGCTCATTCATGTTTGTATTAAATGTGCACTGCATCCATATAAATTATGTTTTCAGAAAAACCTCACCTGTAGTAGTTAGTTTATTGTGAATATGACAAACTACAGAAAACATTTATCAATTAAATCCTACTGAAACATGTCAGTAGCAGACGGTCCCTAACAGGAACCACAGAGAATGACAGTAGATTGATGACATGGAGACAATGTTTTCTGGTCTAATGTAGCGTAAAGTTGACACGAATATTCTAGTTTATCAGAGTATGATGATGCTGCTGTATTCTACACTCTTTACCACCACAGTTTAGTTGGGGCGGCTGTGGCTCAGAGGTAGAGCAGTCGTCCACGAGTCAGAAAATTGTGGAGGTTTGATTCCCAGCTCCTCCGAGTTGCATATCGTTGTGTCCTTGGGCAAAATTCCTACTTGTGCCGTCGGTGCATGAATGCTTAGTTTCCTGATGTGCGGGTGGCTCTCTATATTGCCACCGTCATCAGTGTGTGTGAATGGGTGAATGGACACTTGTAGTGTAAAGTGCTTTGAGTGCCCGAAAAGACTAGAAAGGTGCTATATAAATGCAGACCATTTATATTTACCATTCTTGAGGTAAATTATCTAAATTAAAAACCCTGACAGCCACGATAAGATTCTAGAACAACACACAAATTTTGTGTGTTTTAATACTCCTGGTATTGGTACACAAAACATCATCATGCCTGGCGATTCATTTCTTTATTTTTTTTTTTTGCAAAACCATGTTTAGCATCTTGTTTAATTTGTCTTTAGTTGCTGAGACAATGTGCCAACCTGGCTGAGTTTCCACATATTACAGAGTCTTTGTCTGTTCTGTTGCTACCAACAGTTGTAACCTATTTTGGATGCTGTGAAGGCTCCCCGGGCAGCGCTGAAGGGCCGAGCTCAGCCTGCTGTTTCAGTTCAGAGTCTTCTATTGTCAGAGGCAACCAGGCCTGCAGCAGCAGTTTAACAAACTGGTATAGACAAACAAAAACTGCTCATTATTATTAAAGTAACATTTAAGCTCTTATTCAGCTGCACTTTTGTACAAAAATACCATTTTCTTAGCAGAATATTGCTGCTGTTATATCGCTGAACGTTTAATACTACTTAATTTTTAATTATTCTTTGTGGCATTTATAAACAACACTTCCAGCATGCATATATATATATATATATATATATATACACACACAAAATGCTTTGTCAAAAAGAACACAAGAAAAAATGCATCTTAAAGTTAAAATATATATAATATATAGTTTTTGGCACAGTTAGTCCAAATATAAGTAGAATTATGTATGTGGGATGAACATGTTAGTTATTCAATATTCAGTTTACAGTCCTATTCAAAGCATTAAGTCACTAAACAATATTTATTTAGTCTATATATAAATGTGTGTATATATATTTTACATAGATACATTTACAGTATTAATTTTTCTTCTTGTTTTTCATCCCTGTTCTTGACCGGTTTTCAATTAATCATTTTAATCTAATCCAAGTTTTTTTGTTTTTTTAGCAGCAGGTGAATTTATCTCCTGCCTTACAAACCATTTACAAAATAAAACTCAATATTTTATCTCTTAAACCCTGAAAGTCTCACTGGCTTCACATTTCTGTGAAGAAACAGGAACTGGTACACTGTATACAGTCATCATGCAGTAGACCACAGTCAGATCACAGATGAGATATAGACTTTTTTTTTTTTTTTTTTTTTTTAAACTTTGAACAATGTTCAAAGTTATATGTTATTATAAGCTGGTCAGTGAAGGAGGTGCCAGGTCAATGCTGGTCTAATCCCATGTCCTGGTAGCTCGCTGCTGTCAAGACAATCTGCTCATGAAGAGGTTCCAGGCTGCAGCGTCTGGATCTGACTGGTCCTCGTTTAACTCTGCTGCCCTGAAGCTAAAATTCTATTTCACCGAAAACCAATCAGGACTAAAGATATTACAGCAATGACTAACTAAGCTAACCTGCTAATGCTCTTCTGTAATATATGTACAAATTCACTTGTCGAGGATCTGTATATCTAAGTTTTAGACAAAACGTACAGCAAAAATTAAACTCTTAATTCATTTAAGGAAGACTGTAATCAGGCTAAAAGTAGGGCTCAAAGCCTCCGAGAAGGACATCAATCTACCGCACAGACAGAACCCGAGAGGCGAACAGATGGGCTGCTACACACCGAAAAAATGATAGAATAACCCTGGAGAAATCTACCTTTCCTTATTCTAATTAACTTATCATTTACTTCAAAGACTATTATACATTGAGAGCTTTACAGATAGTCATTTTTCATGTCATGTGCTAAAAGAACGCCTCATAATACCAATATGGCTGCATTACACCCTGCAGCACTTGGGCTGCCAATATACCAAAGATATCAGGATATTTCTTGCCCATATAAATCATTGACTATAATGTAATATAAAAAATTGATTTGTTGTAAAAAGCTGCATGTGGAGAAAGAAGCACAACAAGCAGAAAATATGCAAAAACTGGAGCGATTCAGGTGTTAGTCAAGTGTTAAGAGTTGTTGAGATAAAGTCACTGATGGTAGTAAATCTTAGGTTATTCTGTTAGCTTTTGGTTTTTGCTGATCTACATTTAAAAACATCTTTACAGAAGGCAACAGATACTACAAAAAGTTGGTCTCATTCATTGAAAGTAGCAGGAAACACCATACAACGTCCAAACGGTAAGAACAAAACTTCACTTCTGTTTCAGTCTATTGTAGATGCGCAAGTTTGCCGTCACACCTGCTTCTCAAGCACCAAAAACAACAAATTGACTTTTCCCAGACGCGTGCTGCACCTTCAGGCAAACCATAACCCACATGCACTAAAACAACATAAATAACCTTACAAACAAGGTCAAAGCCATCGCTGACAGGTGGGGGGAGTTTGGTGAGGATCTAAGGTGACCTTGTGTGTGAGCAGGAAATAATTAGTGAGTAAGACGTAAAAACGTGAGTAGAGCCGTGTCCTAAAAACAGCGTCCACCCACCTCGTTCTCCTTCTCCTGAAGCACGAGGACGATGTCCCCCGGCTCCACGCCGGGCGCCTGGTCGGCCTCTCCTCCAAAGGTTATCTTCTGGCCGTGTTTCATGCCTTTGTCCACGTGCACCTCCAGGATCTTCACCTCTTTCACCACTTTCTTGCCCTCACATTTTTTACAACGGTCCTTCTCACTGATGACTTCGCCTGAGGCGAGGCCAGTGAATGGCAGAGTGAGGGGAAAAAGCGTTTAATGGTGTTTTGGGTGAAGTTCAATTTGATTTCATTGGTAGATGCAGCTAAAACGTTGCTCAGTTCTGAGAGAGGGCGTCTAACATTTGACAGGAAAATTAACCCTCTATTGCATTAAATATTACTTAGACATGGTAAAGAAATGTGTATTACTTAAAATGGAATAAATAATTGGCTAAATATGGAAACTATATGCAAATTTTGCATACTAGGAAAATGGGACCAAGCCAAATCTGGTCACTGGGTCAGTGACAAATCATGGTTAGCAACATGAGGAAGTCCTAACATTAAATACAATTTCAAAGAGCATTCACCAGATCTTAAAATGTACATTTTGCCTTCATGTTGGTTTCTTGTCAATTAAGAGTCCATTTATACGACTGATTTTTAAAAAAATATGATTTTTTTGTTAAAACCTTTTTAGGAGAGTTGAACTATCTGGTGGTAAGTTTTTAGGGTCATAGTACACTGCAGTTTTGGCATTGTCCCATATGACAGCACTATGCAATAGAGGGTTAAACAACATTGATGCTCACAGCAACTCACTGAACACTGTTAAACAGCACAAAATAATGCAAACAATCAATAAATGAATCCAAAATGCCAATAAAATACATGATAGGAACATGGTACACACTTTAATGCAAGACAACTCTGAGCTTCTCATAAATAGTTCAGTTGAAAAATAAAACAAGACTTTCTTTTTTTTTTTACTAAAAACTGTTCCAGCACCATGTGGTTTGAGACTTCAGGTCTAAATATCTATGTCAGGTGGTGGGGATTCTTACCTTCTCCGTTGCAGTCAGTGCAGACAGACTGCATCTGTTGGACCATCCCTGGAGCCAGCTGTCTGATCATGATGCGCATGCCACGACCCCTACATGTCGTACATTTCTGTACAGCACCCGTCTTCCCTCCCTGCCTGTATATGTGCAATAACGACAGGGACATAATCAGGGGGGCACCCTACAGGTTTATTCAAGTTAAATTTAAGTCTGTTTAACATTTATGTAAAACTTTACCTATTTTACAGACCTACCAACATATTACATTTGTGTGTTTATATATTTGTGTTAAATGCGAACTGTGTCCATATAAAACAGGTTTTCATTATCCACATTTCACATTACCCACTATTGCTTCCCCCTCTTCAAATCAACAACATTCACAACGTTGGGACTCTTGCTTCCTGTGTTTGATCACATCAACACGTAATATCATTGTTTTGTGATTCAGATTATTGTTCATTCTTTGTTCTGCTGCATTCAACAGTGTTCCTAAACCAAAAAAAAAACAAAAACAAAAACTAAGTGGTCCAGAATGAGGCTCCGAGACAGGTTCTTTATTTCTCTCCAACGAGTGCTACAAAAATTCATGAAGGTCTCACCTGACTGCTAATTTACTGATATACTTGCACAGAAAAATGACTTCTGTGTTTACTCTATCATAATATCATTTACTGTTCAAATACTCAGAATGATTAGTGTATTTCTTTTACCTGACTCTAAAACTGTATTCTATAGATAAACTGCATTTAGGAACATTCTTCTAGGTAAGGTTCACGAATTTAAAAAGCTGGTTTTAAACAGAAATTAAAATTATGATTTTTGACTCTTTTCTTCTATCTCAGACGTGTGTAGGTTTTTACCTTGATATGATGTGACAGAGACATAATTCTCATACAAGCAATGAGATGAGGAAGAGATTTGTTCCACAACTTATATCATCTTATGTGTATGAGTGAGGTTAGACCAGTGATATTTTTATGAAGCTTTCATTTCTTACTTGTAATTTTATTATACAATGCATTTTTTGATTTGAGGCCGTAATGCTTTGACATCAGCCAATTGATTAACCTAGATAAATAAAAAAATATATATACATCATAAAAAAAAAAAAAACTTACCCATTACAAGTGCTACACAGAACGTTCTTGCTAAGTTGTAGTTTAGTCGTCTTCCCATTATAAAGATCTTCCAGTGACACTCTGGAAATAAAAGAGAGGGTTGTTTGAACACTGTAAGTGACAGTTTAATTTTTTTTTTTCTATTTTATATTAATAAATAACTTTTATTCAACCAGCTTTTTGAGATGGAGAATCTCTTTGTTAAAGTAACCTGGCCAAGATGCAGCAACATTTCAAATTATAAATTGGACTCATAATAACTCAGGGGACAATAAAAGAGGAGCTTGTTTAAACCTAACAGAGAGTGAAGTCCTGGTCTTACTTGAGCGGGTGGACCATGTCCTCCCCTCTCCTCCGACCGCCGTTGCGGGAACGACCCCCCTGGCCCCCCATGAAGCCAAAGAGTCCACCGCCGAATATGTGGGAGAAGATGTCATCCATCCCGGGTCCTCCCCCGCCTCCTTCCCGCAACCCCTGCTCTCCATAGCGGTCGTACAGCTCCTTCTTCTCAGGGTTGGTCAGCACCTCATAGGCAAAGCTGATTTCTTTAAACTGGGTTAAAGAAACAAATATAATTCAATTAGAATTATCATAGTGCAATTCCGTGTATACAAATTCCGTGTATGTACAGGAATTTGTTTCAGCTCTGGTTGGTATAAATAAACCTGAGTTAACATAAATGTTAAGTCAGTGAGAACCTTTCAGGGCTCAAGGGATAAAATATTGACAATTTTGATCAGTAAATAGTTTGTAAGGTAGGAGATAACTTCATCTGCTCCTGAAATTACCAAGATTATATGAGACTTAACTGAACAATAGGGAAATTGCGCAACAACAATAACAGAAAAAACAGGATAGGCCCAGTTAAAAAAATATTGTAAATATTTACAATACTGTAAATATATATACAGATTAATAGACATATTTAGTAAGTATATATTGTTCAGTGACTACATTTTTTTACATTTAATAGACTGAATATGGAACAGAATTTGCACTTTTTTTAAGTCATCGCTCCTATTTTCTTTCAAAATTAAATGTATATATTGTGCAAATATTTACTATATCCATTTACATAAAAAAAAAAAGTTTAAAGGTGTTGTTTTTAAGTTTTATTTCTACTGGTCAGACCCACTTCAGATTAAATTGCTCTGTATGTGGCCCATGAACTAAATTGAGTTTGACACTAAAGACACAAAAAAGCACAACCAGCAGTTTCAATTGACCTGATGATGCTACCAGAGAGAGACAACATTCTCTGTAAGAGGACTAAAATTGCACAATCCCTTCCATGTAGGAATCAAATGGGACTAAAATCCAGAATCAGTTTTCTGTGAAAGATACTATACGGTAATTTGCCAGCTTGGGACCCTGTAAGACTCCTATTAATCTTTCAACTCCACTTAAAAAAAGTGACAACATTCCCGGGCAAAGCGTGTTAAAGGTCACAGAAACTTACATAAGGCTCATTCCATACCCAGTAAATCACATGTCCTTCACAGTCCGTATGAGCCTTAAAGGTCCTGGAGTTAGCATCCAACCAGTGATTTTATAGTTATATTTAATAAAAATTGTTTTATATAAAACACACATTAGAAAATCTGTTTGTTTCTTCTAAGTGTACATGATGCAACTTATTGTGTTGGCCACACAGATATTAGACAGGACACCGTTTATTTTAGTAAGTGTTTTTTCCCCAGGATGAATGACCCCCTTCAAGGTTAATTAAGTTACACTGTGATCTGCTGAGAAAATTACCTTGTACCATATGGGGAATGATGGAACAATGCTAACAATGCTACAGTAGAATGTAATGTCACGAGGATGTAGAGCTGTGGGAGATCTTCAATGATACTGTAGGGAGCAGGTTCAACGCAAATTACATAGAGGAACATAACAAGGGTTTAGGCTGAAAACTGACAAGAAAACTAATTTATACCACTGTCATGACTAAAGATAGAAGATTTATAACCTGATACAGGCCTACACATTATTGTGAAACAACCACTCTGTTCCTCTGAATGTTCAAATGATGAAGGTAAAAAAGCTGTGGTACAAGATGTGAGAAAGTCGTAAAAAAAACACTTGATCTCCCAATCCTTGATTACTGATATGACTAATCAGTGTTTTCCAAATCTGAAAATTCAACCTAAAATGACTTTTTTTGTCCAGACCAACAGTCAACAACACACATCAGTTTACTATTATAGGAGACTAAAGACACCAGAAAATAATTAGAGAAGATATGCTGGAACCAGAAAATTTAAACATCACTTCCTGAAAATTATTCAAGTCCTTTAATCCATTATAAAAATAGTTATTAATTATTGTGATAGTTGACATCTAATCAATTGATCATTGCAGCTCTAACTTATGTTTGTTCATATTTGCTTCCTATTTTTCCATTTAGTTAAAACCAGCATCAATTACTGAACACACCTTAGATAACCAACTTCCACAGAAACTGTAATCTGTATCATAATATTCATGTCCTACCTTGTCACCAGCATTTGGGTTCTTGTCGGGGTGATATTCTTTTGCCAGTTTCCTGTAGGCCTAAGATCACAAAACAAATAAAGTTGTAGTTTTTGACATCATACTCATTATGGCAACACATTAGCTGCTTCTGAAATCAAATACTACACACTCAAGTCATTTTTCTTTCCAGATGTGCTGAGCTGTTATTATCACATCACTTCATGGGAGCCTCCTTGCTGATTGAGTTGTGTAACCATGGTAACCTGAGCCAAGTCTTTATGAATTTAAAATAAAACCAAATACTAACGATGTGTTGTTGACATTAGAGCTGCCTTGGTTGCTCTCTCTTATGTTAAGAAAAAGCTATTTGTCCTCATTCTTATTTTTACTTATTCTATTTTTCCTGCGCATTTGCTCTATTTTTCCCTCCCCATCTCAAATGGGTCTTAGGTGTAGAATAATTTTCTTAATATGTTGAGATATATATAAACTATAAAGGGGCTAATAAAAAATTGATAGTAGCAATAGGTTCTTAATACGCATATTGTCCAGTCTTGAATGCTATAATAATTCCCTGGAAATAGTTTGCACCTCAAGTCGTACGATGTTCATTGTAATGTTTTGGATAAGCTAAAAATCAAAATCTAATGTGAATATATGTATATATTATCACCATGCACGCCAAACAGCCCGTTGGTATGGAACGTGTGACTGTTTACTGGAAACACCTGCATGACTCATCACATGTGACGTCGTTCTCTGCCGTTACGCATGCGCAGTGGCCTTATCAGCCAAAACCAAAAGGTAGACACACCGGCTTTAGAACCGATCGGTAGCCGCAACAAGCCATTACTTAATATTCTCAATTTGTAAAATAATGCGACAGGTTCCTAAAAATGTCGGCAGTTACCTGCCAAACAATAACCAACGAACATTACAACCTTTTGCCAAAAACTTAAAAAAAAAAACACGGCAGTTCAAAATGTCTGACGATTTAAATGCTGGTAAAACATGTTGATTAGAATCCCTCGCTCGCATCAGTATCACGAGCGTTAGCCTCCATAGTTGAATAAATACTGGACATCATGCAGTTAACCTGACGGTGGAATTAGTGTTAGTTGGTTAACGTTAGCTGTTGCTAACGGAGGCTGAATATAAAAAAGCCGGTAGCTTCCGTCTTTTTACATGTCGGCATTATCTTGAGTTAAAAACAACCTATTCAGGTCCCACTGGTGAAGTGTAAGATAACTTCAACATGAAAAAATGACTATTATTTATTCACAGCAGCACTGCCGTACTCGACATGGCGTCTAGTAATCCAACTCATAGGTCGGCCTCGTGATTATTTCAGATGTCACAATTCCTACGTTACATAAAAGGCGTTTTGTCAGCGACTACGTCGTAGTTTCCAGTCTTTGTGAGTCATAAACGAACCCGTCTCTATAATCTCGTTACATGACGTTACAACGTAACGTTACGTGATAATGGTGAGGTCAGTTGGTGCCTACATGCTAACCCCTCACCGGCTAACTCGCTTTAACTAAGCCGTTTAAGGCCTTAACCAACACCGCGCCGGGTATATCTAAACACTGGCAGCACCACACGATGTCACAGATAATCGATAAATATTCACACCCGCGGTGTCACACACGAACGCCCGGGTCGGTTAACGTGAGCTAGCTTAGCTAGCTTAGCGGCTAAAGAAACGCATTTCCTGATTGTGACTTCAAACTCCTCAAACGGGAGCCATCACTCCCCGTCCGCCGCTTGCCTCCGCGTTTACCTTCTTCAGCTCGTTTTCGGTGGCGGATGGAGACACTCCGAGAATGTCGTACAGTTTTGTGTCGACCACATTCGCCATGGTTAAAACTGTGGAAGCGGATGATGGACAAAGAGAAGCCGGTGGAAAATGTTTTTGCTCGCCTCGTGTCTCCGTTTCCGGGTAGTTCAGCCGCTCCGAGCCCGCTGCTGCCTCCAGGCTGCGGGTGTCCGCATGACCCGCAGCGCCAGAACGCTCTTTTACCTTCAATTATTATTATTATTATTATTATTATTATTACTTTCTGAAATATATACATCTATGTGTATATAAGTCTATATATAGGATTAAACATCTCAAATAATTAGAATATCATGAAAAGTTCAATATTTCAATAAATTCCTAGAAAAAAAGACTATATCTCCCCACTTAATTAATATCTTACATCCTGCACATTTTAATAGTATACAAGAAATACATTTCTCTGTATAAATCGATGTATATGAAGACACATCTCAATTAATTAGAATCTGTCTATCTGTCTATATGTCTATATCTCTCTATCGACATATATATACATTTTAATGGAACTCTGTTTTATTGTTGAACAAATAACATGAACATTTTATTTTTTCATGTTTATAATCGAATTTCTTCTTCTTTCTCTATTCATAGTTATATATAATAATAGACAGTATAATCACATTTCATAGTTATATACATATACTGACATTTTTATAATTTAATACTGACTATTTTGCCTAAATGGATGTGGGTTAAGAGGCAGGAATAGATACATTTTTTCATTAATCCAACAGTTTTTTTTCCCACAATTTTCTTCTTTTCTTCTTCTTTGTATTTATTTGATATTTCTTACAGGTTCAAAATGAATAAAGACCACCCAACAAAATGTTACTTAAATATAAGTACAGAAGTATTATGAGTATATTGTAATTCACAGTATGTAATGTTACTATAAATTAGAATAAATTTACTTTTGAATTCAGAGTGAATTCACATGACTGCATGATATTTTTTGTCAAATTCAAGATTTCCCATCCTGTAACTCATTCTAACCTCAAAGGAGGATATCATTAATCATTCAATTAATCATTGAAACAATTTAAATCATGCTGTATGACATATAAAACCTTTTATAAGGACATTACTATAGTCACTATGCAGCATCTTATTTTTTTAAGTTGAATTTCTGACAAGGCAAAAATAAAGTATTAAAGATATATCACATGTGTAGTTTGCCGACGACACAACACTGGTGGGCCTCATCACCAACGGCGACGAGACCCACTACAGGAAAGAGGTAGAGCTTCTGACCAGATGGTGCAAAGACAACAACCTCCTGCTAAACATCAGCAAGACCAAAGAGATTGTTGTCAGCTTCCAGAGAGGTCACACCCAACACCCCCCCTTTGACCATCGACGGTGCAGTGGAGAGGGTGAGCAGCACCAAGTTCCTGGGGGTGCACATCAGTGATGACCTCTCCTGGACCACCAACACCGCATCACTGGCCAAGAAAGCACAGCAGCGTCTCTACTTCCTGCGTAAACTGAAGCGGGCAAGTGCCCCGCCACCCATCATGACGACATTCTACAGAGGAACCATCGAAAGCATCCTGACCAGCTGCATCACCGTGTGGGGCGGGAGCTGCACGGACCCCCCCCCCCCCCCCCCCCCCCCCCACACACACACACACACACACACACACACACACCTAAATCTACTCTGCACTAGGTCACTGGACTGCCCCCCCCCCCCCCCACACACACACACACACACCCACCCACCTAAATTGACTCTGCACATGCAAAAATTTGCACACACTTGCTGCTTGTATATTTATATTTATATATATCACTATTGCACTAGTCATTACATTACAACTACCTCATAATGCACATAACTGGGACAATCAGTACTGTCGTGTTTTGTTTTGTTTTATCTTGTTGAACTTGTCCTTCCACTCCATACCACTTATGTCCTGTCTTGGGGTACTCATGTCTTGTCCTGTCATACATGTTTGTTTGTTTCTAGTTTAGTTTAGCACTTTACCATTGTTGTTGTATCGTAGTTTAGGATTGTCTTGTCTTGCACACCTGCACTTTGATGTTGTTGTACATGTAAACGCATAGGATAGTGAGAAACGCAATTTCGATTCCTTTGTATGTCAAGTACATGTGAAGAAATTGACAATAAAATTGACTTGGACTTTGACTTTGATGTGTTTGACTCCTAAATGGTCATTGGCTCTATAAAGTTACTGGATCTTAAAAGGGTTTGATAAGACAGATCGGATATCCATCCATCCATCCATTGTCTATCCCGCTTATTCCCTTTCGGGGTCGCAGGGGTCTGCTGGAGCCTATCCCAGCGCGTTAAGGCGAGAGGCAGGGATACACCCCAGATGGTCGCCAGCCAATCGTGGGGCACACACACCATTCACACACCATTCACTCTCACACTCACACCTATGGGCAATTTAGAGTTTACCAATTAACCTAAGCATGTTTTTTGTATTGTGGGAGGAAACCGGAGTACCCGGGGAAAACCCACGCAGACACGGGGAGAACATGCAAACTCCACACAGAAAGGCCCCAGGCCCAAGGCGGGTCTTGAACCTGCGACCTTCTTGCTGTGAGGCAACAGTGCTACCCACCGCACCACCGTGTCGCCCCAGATCGGATATATTTTTATATAAAAGCAGTATATAAACAGTCTGTTTAGGTTTTTATCAGCAGATTACAAAATTAAAAATGGTTCTGTCGGCAGGTGGAGCTGCGTTTCTTTCTGTTGCAGAGCTTCTCTGGGATGTACAATCCCTTGCAAATATTTGTACCCTCCATATCATTTAAGGTTTTTTTTTCTTCATTCATACCATTTTCCACATTATAGAACAATTCATCAGCTATACCAACACATCATATGAAGATGTCACCACTATGACATAACATATGGAATCCTAACCCTAACCAAAATATCTTTTATGCTGTTAAAAATAAATGTTATGAATTGATAGGGGTTAAATTTTGTTATTAGCGTTAATTTATAATCATCAAAGATGATTATTCATTACTATTAAAATGAATGATTTCATTTATTAAAGTTAATTATAAACGGGGCACCACAGGAAAATCAGGACCAAAAACCAATTTTCAAACAGTCTCGTGTATCAGTCTTCACTTAGGAACATCAATATTCTTGGGATATTGATATTACTATAGTGTACAATAAAGGGGGGGATTCATTTCTGTCAACTAGTTTATTGTCACAGTATGCAAGCATAAAATACTAGGACAACTTCTCTTCTCTAAAATATAACAGGACTTATTGTCTTCTGCAAATTAATTCACAAATTAATGACTAAAGACTAAACAAATCCTATCATATACTATCGCTACTTTCTACAACTACAGGTCACAGACAAACAACAGTAACAAAAGGGGGTGGTGTATGCAAATGTATGTGTCTGTGTGTGTGTGTGTGTGTGTGTGTGTATGAGTGAGAGAGAGAGAAAATGTGATGCGTGCGTGAGCGCGTTCGTGTGCGATCGCGAGACGGCGCTTATGCCGAGACACGTCCGCTAGCGGTCAGGCTGGGACGTCTACTCCCGGATACTCATGTGGGAAAAGATGGAGCCTTTTCCGAAACACGCGATCCGAAAACAAAGAAAGCAAGGGCAATGTGCGCAGATTGTCGTGTGTGTCTATGTGTTAATAAAGTTGTATGTGCAAGTGTTTGTGGTGTAAAAAAAGAGAGAGAGGGAGTAAGCGCTGCGCTCAAATCATCTGATTGTATTTAACAACAATGTAAACAATGTAGGACGCAGAGATCTGTACAAAACGTGGAAATACACGTGTAACTCAACTCTAACCTGGAAAATAAAAGTAAAACAATTTAGTGAAACAAGAACATGTTAAACAAACTAGAAAATGAAAAAAACAATAAAACAAGCAAGTGGAAAAACAAGTAGGTGAAATAATAAACTAAACAGCTTAACATTCACTGCCCAGAAAAAGTTCTTACTGTGATTTCTGGAGTTGCGTGGATTTGATGCTCGTTGATCCGGCTTTGTTGATCCGGCCTTCGGTGAGATGGAGCAGCAGCGTCCTTCGCTACAGTTAGCGTCAGCTAATTCCTCTCGCTGTCCGTGGAGGAGGGAAGAGAGTCATGATGGGAACAAGAAGGTCCTTCTTCTTACATGGGCTCCTCTTGCATCCGCTGGGAAACAACTTGCTTTGGGTGGAGCTGTCAAACAAGGAGAGGGGGAAACATGTCTCGTCCAGCAAGGGTTTCTGGAAATAGCGGTTTCTTCTTGGCTGGAAGAGCATGGAACTTGCCCCTTATCTTTCCACTCCAAGGAGCAAGAATGGAAAGGAGTCGGTGTTACCCCCTATCTCCCGCGAGGTGCGGGACGGGAAAGGCCGGTCTTACCCCTATCTTCCCGCTTTGGGTGCAGGAATGAAAAGGAAAAGATTTCTGCATCTTTTATCTGTTGTTATTGGCAGTACTATGGCCAAATGGTGTCTGTTTCCTGAGGGCCCCCTGATGGGAACCCCTATGTGGGGCTGTCCTTTCTGTCATAAAGGAACTTTTGTCTTTGGGGGCCATTTGTTCAAGCACCCGTTGATATCTTAAACTCAGTTATTTAACGATTGCTCTAGCACAACATAAAGCTGATTAAGATATCACCAATTGTGTAAAAGTCTTTGACCAAAGCAAACTGTGACTTTTGGGGTTTCCAAATGAGAAAATGTGTCATGCTATAGTTCTGATATGTTTTGTTTTAGGATGTAGATAGTACATTTTGAATGACTGATTGTGTCTTAACTTTTGACCATGATTGTATATATGTCTTTATTTATATAATAATACACATAATATTTTCACTTGAGATAAACCACATAGTGGAATACCTTATTATTTGAAGTGCAGGAGTGCATAAAATAGATGAGATTATTTTTCATTATGTTCAACAGTGTGTAGCTGGTTAGACAAAAATCTAGTACATAAATGACATGTTAGTGCCATTTGGTACAAACATTTGATTTTGATAATTCTATATGTAGATTTGGTTGCAGTGCCTAATTTTGCAGGATATAGCAGATATTTTGCAGTTTGGGGTGTGGAATTTCAATAAAAACAGCCTAGTTTGCAAAATTGTGCTTTATCAATTATCAAAAAAACTAAAACCAGTTTAACCACTTAATCCCCAGGCCTTTTTTAGTTTTCCTGCTCTAAATGGTAATAAATACAGAATATCTCAACAACATGTGAGGTGACTACAGAAGTGTTAGAATTAATTTATGTTGCTGTTATAAACTAAATATTGTTAGAATATTGAAAAATACATAAAATACATTATTTAAAACTTAAAACAAATCCGAACCGACCCAAATCAGGAAAAAACTTCAACGACAAGAGTTTAAAGATCAATTATTTGTCTGTAGAATCCTAGAAATCACACTGAGGATCATTCCAGAACACGAAGAATATATTCTATGTTTAAGATGTTTAAAAAGATTACAAAGGACCTGATTAAATAATCACACAAACAGCAATATAAATATAAATGTCTAAATAGTGGTTAGTTGCAGCCCTATTACTGATATTATATTAAACAATTTTCTTATTGTATTAATGACTGGATATTATAATTATATAACATTATCATCACAAGCTATGCTTCTCAAGATCACATATTAAAAAGAAATATGCGACCTTGAGAAAAGATATATATATATATATATATATATATATATATATATATATATATATATATATATATATATATATATATATATATATATAAAAATAAAGATGCCATGAACAATAGACAGAACAAATGCATCTTGACAGCAAAGGAAAGGGTGAATTTGTGAGTGTGGAGAGTGACAGGCAGACACAGAAAAACAGATTTAATGCAAAAAATAAAATAACATCGAACATATTTTATGCCTATTCTTATGGCAGAAATGAGGATCTGTGTTATAGCTGTGTCTATTGTTCATAAGTGTTTGAAGCATAACTCATTACAGTGCAATAATAATAAATGTCACCTTCAGCTGTACACAGGCTACCAAATTAACCTAAAGCACATTTTCTGGAAAGACACTTCTCTCTCAAAGTCACCTTAACAAGAAATACTGTTATTTCTCCATCTGCATATCACAATGTGTGTTTTACCTTGATGTGGCATCTCCAGCTGACGGGTTGGTGCATTTACATTTCTTTTGTTGGAAATAATAAAAGCTCACACAGGGAGGTGAGTAAGCTCTCGTTTAATTCAACAGAATGAAATTATACAACCGTGACAGTGGTTAAATCATAAATGAGTCCCATATAGGCTACATATCTGTCTCTGGAGGGAAACAGCTTGTGCTTGTTTTTTACACACTCAGTTCATAAGGAAATCAAGACTTTTCCTCCTGGTTAAAGGTAGCGTTTAGTGGGATGGTCACGATTTAAAGATTCAGTTTCCACGTCTCAAAACCAAACATTCCATAAACTCATAGCCTAAATGCCCATATGCTATATATAAAGCTCACAGAGTAGCAATATGTTTTTTTTTTTTTACTCTTTGTCTTACCAAAATAAGAGTCTCTTCATGTGCTCTTCCTGAGGAGAGACTGAATGGAACGTACCTTCTGTGAATGTGTGAGGTAACCATGAAAATTACATAATTGTTATAGTAATATCACATCATAATTGTCTTCATCTTTACGATCATCATCCTCTGCATCATCATTAACACCACAAGGTATGGATAGGTCATCTTCATAAAATCATCTATCTAATCATTGAAAAAGATTAATGAGTTAAAAGCCAAGCATCACCATGAGGCTGGATATATACTGGTTTTAACAGTACAGGACACACAAAAATAAAGGCTCGAATAAATTATTAGAAGACGCACTATCAATCATATATATCTTTGCACGGCAGGTGAATACAAGTTGAAATTCGCTCTGCAGCCAAGTTTTCTTTCAGCACCCAAACTGGGAGAATTCTGGGTCTGCATGCGTCAGTCTTCTCCTCACATGTCGGATGAAAGGAAAGATTGAACGAGTAGAAGGTTGGAGGAAAGACGAGCTCCTACAGTTTCCTGAAGAAGTTGCTCCTCTTATGTCCCTTAATTTGTTTCCAATTTCTTCCCGATTTGCTCCGGATGAGACTTTGAGAGGAGTATTACCTGCCATGGCAGAAAAGGCAGAAGAGAAGACTAGGGAGGCTCGATTAAGGATTATTGTGACTCTCTTGGTGTGTCTTCTCCTCTTCCTTCTTTTCTTTTCAGTGGGTGAAATGCCAAGATCTGTTTGCATTAACCACCGTCTAGAAGTCCATGGACATGGAGCGTTGTTGGGGGTCAACTATGGCGGTACTGTTACGGGCGCTGTTGCCACGGACACTAAGGGTTCCGCAGACGCCTGCCATCCCGCTGCCGATGCCTCCAGTGATGCCACTTGGCCCTGCCATCCCCATGCCCCCTGCCATTCCTATCCCCCCTGGCATCCCCATCCCTCCCGCCATCCCCATCCCTCCCGTCATTGCCACTCCTCCTGCAATCCCTGACGCTCCCCCGCCTCCCATTGCTGCTCCACCGGTGGCTCCTCCTCCGGCTCCAACACCAACACTGCCTCCACCACTGCCACGCCCATAGATCTCACAGGGGATCTCCTCAGTGACACGGTCCTCAATGACCTGTTGGTCGCAGTCGTGAGTCTGTGAGTGCTGCTTGTAGCCGTAGCAACTCTTCTTGTAGCTGGCTGTAGAGTTGAAGGTCTTCATGGGTGGCGGTTTAGAAAAGTCGTTGTGGTAGGAGAGCTCCATGGAGCTCAGGGTGGTGCGGCTGTGCTTCATGCTGCTGCCACCACCACCCGTTGCCACTGAGGCTTGAGAGCCGCAGTGGTGCTCATGGACACAACGGGACATGGTGGAGGAGCGCCGTAGCTTGTGGAAGCTGTCCAGGTCCTCTGACAAGTCAGCCAGGTCAGAGGAGATCTCCTTGTCCCGTAAGGAGAAAAGCTCGTAGTGGGGTGGATCGAAAACCTCCTGAAAACCTGCCTTATTGAAAACACCAGGCCGGCGAGCTACAACCTGAATGAGACGACAGAAAAAATGCAGAAAATAATATGTCAGCAAAGGTGTCATAGTCCAGGTACAGGACTTGCTATAACTTGACTATAGTAGACACATGTTAATTATAATTGCATTACCCATAGGAAGTATATATTCCTATTAAAAAAGGAAAGCTCAAGTAGATTTTTCATATTTAAAGGAGGCTGTGTTGGAGTGTTTTACCTCCTAGATGAGCTACACCTCTATTATGAGTGCAGCCACCTACACGCAAACCCTGTATACACCCAAGTATGCTCGTTCCATCTCAGAAACCTGGAAGTGAACCCTCGCTGTCTTATCGTAACCATGGATCCCACCCTCTCCTATAAGGAATACATCAAAAACACCAAACTGAAGGTCGGCTCCCAAAACAACATCCTACAAAAACTGACCAATTCCAAATGGAGAGCCACAGCACATACTTTTAGACATGCTGCTTTTGCCCTGTGTTATTTCTTGGCAGAGTTCGCCTGTCCTGTCTGGGAGAGCTCAACCAATTCCAAGAATCTAGACTCAGCCATGAACAACACCATTTGACGTCATTTGATCACTTGTTGCTTGAAGCATAACAACATGAACCACTTGAACATCTTCGCTGAAATCACTCCTGCAGATGTGAGACCGAAAGTTGCAGCTGAGTAGGGATCACAAAAGTTTCCAGTGATGCCACCTGCTTCATGGACATGAATCCCCGGCCCAACAACTGATGCCCAAGAGCCTCAGCCATGTCCTGGCTCCGTCAATAGCTCGGGAAGAATCCAGGCTCCAGCTATGGACAGAAAGACTCAAGAAAGATCCCCCTCCTCCCATTGATATGGGAATCTGCCCCTCTAAAAACCTTGTCTATTGCACAGAAGCACCATGGGTCCAATGGAAGACACTAAACTTCATGAGAACAGGAATGGGGTGATCAAAAGCTGCTATGGCCAGATGGGGATATTAAACAGGCTCAATCATCTGTGAATGTGTAAAAAAGCATAAATAAAATGCAGTGCTTTCTTGTCCGCCACCCTCCCTCGAACCAACCACAGCCACAATATCTTGCAGAATTCATCAACACTGCAAAAGACTGTGTAAAGAAATGGGAAACTATAATTTAACTACACACTTCAAAGACAGGGAAAGAAGATGGTCTCAAAAACAAATTGTACATTGGCTAAGACGTTGACATATATTAAGATAAGGAGAGACATGCAAATACAGCTATTGTAAGAAAAAGGCTACAATTTATGTTAAAAGACAAAAATCCATGTATGACTTTCTAAATTGGATTGATAGTAAAAATGGAAGAAGTAGCTTACTTCAGTGTACAGTGTAACAACCTGGCACGTTACTGTTATATGTGTTTATGGATAAATTCTGAGATTCCAGATTCTGTTTTGTTAGGTGATAGTGGTGGGATTTCCTGAAGGTCTTGCGAATGCCTCTTGGAGGAATAAAGTAGCAGCTAAACTGGCTAACATCTTAGCGTGTGTTTTTTGAGAGACATTACAACACTTTGTTATGTCAGCTGCACAATCGGAACAGGAAGAAACAGGACAAAGGAGCTTTGAATTGTAATGAAAGCAGAGGAGCAGGATAGCACTCTGATATGCAAGTCTATGGGGCTAATTCCACCACCCCAGTCTGCCATTCCAGAGGTACCAAACCCAATGTCCATGCGATGTTGCAGAGTTGTCTCAACCATGGCAGCTCCTGATCTAATCCACTACCATGGTCTAAGGAGCTTTTTGACTATCCAGAGATAGGCGAGCCCACCACCAGGGCCAATAACTGCTTCCTCAGTGAAAGAAGTGTTGGTTGGATTGAGGAGTCAAGATCATCAGCACCACATCCCCAATCAACACAGTGGTGACAGTGAACTCCTCACCCCTCCTGAGCAACCGAATGGCGGTCCAGAACCACCTTGAATCTATTTGAAAGTTGTTTTCAATGGCCTCACTGAACTCCTCCCACACCCAATTTTTTGACTCTGCAACCTCTGAGGCTGTGCTCCATTCGGCATTTAGATACCCATCAACTGCTTCAGGAGTACTCCAGGCCAAAAAGGTCCTGTAAGACTCCCTTTTTCAACTTGACAGCATTCCTTTCTGCTGGGGTCTACAAGTAGGTTTGGGGCTGCCCGATGACAGGCACTGACCACATTTTGTAATCAGTTCTGGTTGACTCTCTTGACAAGGGAGGCACAGAACAAGGTTTGTTCTGACTTCATCTAGGTCCACTAGGACTCAATGTCCACCACCATCCCTGGGACTGAGAATAGAAGCTCTACCATAGGTGGGAGCAAAACCTCACAGAACATTTTGGTCTGTCGGGTGTGTCATCATCCCCTATCATTAGATGCAACTCACCACCAGGTGGTGATCATTTGACAGCTCCACCCTTCTTTTCACCCAAGTGTCAAAGACGTGGCTGCATCCTGGTGCCATGTGGACACTCTTGCATCTGAACATGTTGTTCATTATGGACAATCTATGACGAGCACAAAAGTTCAGATCAGGTTCAGATCAGGAGGGCTGTCTCCCAGTCAGGACCCGTCGCCCCACCCAAAGGCAGAAGGAAGCTTCCCTCTCCTCCACAAAGGTGAACCCCAATGTACAGGCACAGTGTCGAAGGGAAACAAGCATTTTACCCCTGCTCTGTACCTCTCACGTCGGGTAACTCAAGAGTGGTAAAGAGTCCTACCTCTCTCAAGATAACTTGTTTTGGAGCTCGTGCTGTGTACCAAGAAGAGCTTGACTATATCTAGGCAGTACCTCTTTACCTCACATACCACCTCAGGCTCCTTCCCTGCCAGAGAGCATCCCCAGAGCCGGAGGTTGGACACCCATGGTCTACTTCTCAGGCCCTGCCCAACTCTCTCTGCCAGGTCGGAATTGGTGGTCTTATTTCAGATTTTGCATGTTATCAGGAACACCAGAGACCTAAATATTTACACATGAAACTTTTCCATAATAGGCCCCTTTAATTTTCAAGGTTACAAAAGGATGTTGGGAGGAAAGCAGAGATTCATGGATAATCAACTGTGTTATTATATATTTTTTACAGCCCATTGTAAAGATGGACATAAGCTTACTAATAAACTAGACAGAGATGTTTCTTCAGTTTTACTTCAGTTTTTGAACGATCAGTGATACAGCAGGAAATCTATAACAGATGCGTTACAGACAACAATTTCTTTTACAAAACACAGCCTCTTGAAAGATGAGCTATAAAATCCTTTGTGAGTTAGGATCCTATTCGAGGAAACTGTGATAATGTCAATTTAGAAAAAACATGTCTGAAGCATAAATGAAAATCAATCTGTAAATAAATATATCCTCAGATATATAACAATGGAGTGTTTTTTATATAGTATAAACCAGTGTTAAAGAATCTGAAGTTGTTCTTTCATCCCCATCTACAAAGCTACATGTATCCACCCCCCATCCTGACTCAAATCCCACCCTGGCTTTCAATTACGTGTCTCCTGTGGCGTTCTCTCTACTTTCTTGCTGAACCAAAGGTCAACCACAAAAGAACTGGTCACCTTTTTCCTCGGCTGCTTCATCTGGACCAAGATGGAGATGATAAGGAGGACCAGAACAATGCCTGATGAAACACCAATGACCGTTCCGTGGGTCTTTGTGATCTGATGGAAAAGACCCTTAGACCGCTTTTCTGGAATAGAAGAAAACAACAAGAGAGAGTTAGATTACAAAAAACAAAAGGCCAAGAAATGAACAGTAGCAGAACAGAATGTAGTGTGGAAATAATTACAAAAAAAACCCAGCTGGGATGAAAAAGCTGCTAGTACCTTTGCAGTGGTTTTCATCCCATGGGTAGACACAGTTCTGGACACCATTGCACACCAGAGAGTTGTTAATGCACATGTTGCTGTGGCAGAAAAACGTATTGGCTGAACAGGGAGCTGCAGGCAAAAGACAACACACACAGATAATGGAATTTAGGGAAAAACAAGAAGCAGAATAACAGCTGTAGTGCTGAGTAAAAAATGTCAACACTGAGAAAAAAAAGACAGGGAGCTGTTTTTGGCAACAGAAAAAATCAATTTTTTTGGCTGTGGAATTTGTAAAAGCCTGTGATAAATAACCAGAGGCATCATTTCGTGTACTTTAAACTACAGTGCATCTATACCTTGATTATAGTAGACACAATTGAATTATAATTATTAAAGTAAATTAATGTTAAAACATGACAAGAAAACATCTAGATGTGGCCAGAGTCCTCGTTGTGTATCACTACATTTACAAGTTGGACTCTACGTTGTGTGAGTAGGACTCCTCATTAGTAGCATTTCCTTCCACCTTTTCTTATTTGCATTTTAAAAAATTGCCAAGATATACTTGGATGGACATGCCAGAAAAAAAAACTACAAATTACGATAAAAGATTTTATGTTTGGTGGGGGTGGATTTGTCAGTTTGTCAATAAAGGAAAATGGTTATGGCTTTTGGTTATTAAAACAGGTTTTTTGAATAATTTATGAATGGCCAGCACCGAGATTTGACATTATTGAGACTACTTCTCATTGTTCCAATAATCATCAAGCAGCATAAGCATCAAACAGACAGATTTGTCCAATCACATTTTAAGTGTTAAAAACTTTTTAGGTCACTTAAGGTACATTTAGCACAGATTAAAATGTGTTTAATTTGTGATTGGTGAGGTGATCTCAATCTAAAGGCAGATATTGTGCATTTATTTTGATAATTAAAAGACTATAGATTATATTATTGATTAATAGTGATATTAAAGGTCTATAGCTGATATAAAGCATTAATAGTTATTATTAATAGTTTAGTATAGGTATTGCTAGTCTATAACTGATATTATGCTTTAATAGTGATTATTGATGGTCTATAGCTTCATGATTTCGCCCTCAAATCTCACCAGATTGCTGCAACAAAATTTCCAATTTTCTAATGTTTCCCTACCTTAACCCCTGGACCCTCTAGGAGGAATAGTTCCTGTCTTATATGGAATGTTGCTGCTGATGTTTTGTAAAGGTAAACTACTCTACACTGTGAAAAGCACCAGGAGCTGTATTTGACAATAATAACAATAAAAGAACAATGACTTTGGCTGTGGAACCTGTAAAACATATAATAACAAATAAAGTAATATTATTTTTTTACATTACACACAAAGACATAAATCATTATTTCCTGCAGTTGCAACATGAGAGGGAGGAGATGGAATAAAATCCCCCACAGAGCTTTTAACTCTGCGTTGGGGTTGAGACTTTGAGACGAATTTTTGTGCTTTAATACTCTCGAAAAGACACAGAAATCACATAGAAAAGGTAGAAGTTCAACTATTTGAATTAATTTAGTTTGAAATTATTCTTAATTGATCGTGAGCACAGTGAAATAATTATTAGGTTTGTTTCACTGATGGGACTTTACTTCTAAAACCAAAAGCGCACATTTTTTAGGACAAGGTTGACTTTGTGAAATAGTGTATTTTGCAATTAAGTGAAATAAATTTTGACATTTTAAGGTGACAATGACAAGTAAAATCTATTTGAGAAATACATTTGAAGAAATGTTTTTTTTTTTTCCCCTTTTGTTATTTCTCTATTAGTTAAGTAGCATCTTCTTTGCTCTCTTCTTTCAATGTGATATTTATCAGCATCAAGAAAAGAACATTATGGCCAAAAGATATATCTGTGGCCATACATTATATCCACAGACAAAAAAGGGGACTTAATACATATTTTAGCTCCTGAGATGGCACTTTAACATATGTTTTAGCTCCCATGAGGGCACTTTAAACATTTTGGCTCATTGAAGGCACTTTAAAACACAATTTAACTCCCAAGAGTGTACTTCAGAGGCCATTAGCATATCTTTTTCAACAATTGGGCCATGAGCCCTTACCCACCCACCCCTGTGCACCTCACTGGCCAGAAGCAAAAATGACAATAAAAGAACATTGATGATTTGGGCTGTAGAAACCTGTAAGTGTGTGTTAACAAATAAAGTGTAATATTATTTCTCCAGGGCGACACGGTGGTGCGGTGGGTAGCACTGTTGCCTCACAGCAAGAAGGTCGCAGGTTCAAGACCCGCCTTGGGCCTGGGTCTGGGGCCTTTCTGTGTGGAGTTTGCATGTTCTCCCCGTGTCTGCGTGGGTTTTCCCCGGGTACTCCGGTTTCCTCCCACAATACAAAAAACATGCTCAGGTTAATTGGTAAACTCTAAATTGCCCATAGGTGTGAGTGTGAGAGTGAATGGTGTGTGAATGGTGTGTGTGCCCCACGATTGGCTGGCGACCATCTGGGGTGTATCCCTGCCTCTCGCCTTAACGCGCTGGGATAGGCTCCAGCAGACCCCTGCGACCCCGAAAGGGAATAAGCGGGATAGACAATGGATGGATGGATGGATGGATTATTTCTCCAAATAGTAATAAAGACATCTCTACATAGGGACATAAATCATCATTTACTGCAGACGTAACATCAGGGAGTGATGATGAAGATTAGGAGGAGGAGACAACAATTCCAGGGAACTGCAGCATTCCAGCTGAGGGAGTATGAGCAGCAGGATGCTGATGGGAGGGGAAGGAGCAGGATGAAAAGACGCTGGAAATGGCTTTGGGCGTCACCGGGTGCAGATGGTCAGGCAGGTGCCGTGAGATGCCGTGCATTAAAAAGTTGGCGTACACGAAGGCTGAGATGACAGAGATGGAGATGAACAGTAACTGATGCCGACTGCTCGGCTCAGGAGATCCATGCACTGACACTGTCAGGAGGAAATGGAAAATAATGATGAACGTTTTTGTGTAGCCCAGGAGTCTGAACTGTTTATTCAGCTGTCATACAGAGCAGGGACAGGGATTTTATTAGCCTTAACGCTAAAATATAAGACTATCCTGCTTTGTGATTTAAAACAGATTGAAAATGAGATTCATTTTATGTTCTTCTGTCCTCATTACAATGACATTTACTTCATGGGAAAATGAGCTTGTTAATAAAAACTAAAAAAAAAATCAATCTATCTATCTATCTATCTATCTATCTATCTATCTATCTATCTATCTATCTATCTATCTATCTATCTATCTATCTATCTATCTATCTATCTATCTATCTATCTATCTATCTATCTATCTATCTATCTATCTATCTATCTATCTATCTGCCTATCTGCCTATCTGTCTATATATATATTATATATATATCTACCTACCTACCTTCCTACCTACCTACCTACCTACCTAATATCCTTATTTTTGAAAGAAAAGCACTGTTCTTTCGATCATGACAACATTAATTAATCAGAAATACACTCTATACATTGTTAATGTGTTAAATACCTATTCTCACTCCAGATGCATGGTTTTTATTAAAATGCAACTATCGCTCCAGTGTTCTAATTGTACATAGTATTTGCTAATTGCAATAAAGCCTAATAGATGATCAAAAGGTCTTTGTGCAAATATGTTAGCACAACTGAAAACAGAAAAAAAACATCTGGTTACATGAGGTGTTCTTTGGCGAATAACAATTATTTGTAACCTTGCTATTATCTATCTATATAGCTATCTATCTAATATTGCTAATAATAAGTTTGATTCATGCATATATGTAGTTTTAGACATTTGGGGGGAAATACATGTTTAAAATATTTTTTCTGGTGCAAATTTTCTGCTTTAAAATTGACAAATTACTGGTTTAAAGTGCAGTAAGAAACATGTTAAAAGGAAGTTAAGAGAAGCAGCAGATTAATGAATTTTCTATATGTTCCATAGTGTGATATTTTTCCTCTTTATGCCTCAAGGGCTTAAGGCCTCCAGGTCTATTCAGCAGTCTGGAATAAAGTCTATACTGAGCTTTTAAATCGGTTTTATAGTTGAGAGTTTTCATTTTTCTTCAATTCTCTGGAGAAGAGACACAGAACTTACAAAGAACAGGTGGACATTCAACAATCTTTATTATTATTAATTTAGTTAGAATTAATCTTAATTTACCATGAGCAGTGAAATGATTCTTAGGATAAAGTTAATGTAAATAATTACCTTGAAAACCCCTACTTATAATTAAAAACTGTGTCAATATATGGAGAGCCTCTATCTTAAAATATACACATGATGCCTCAAATTCCCAGAAGTGTGAATACCTACACCCTGTGTGTTTAGTGTTAATATGTGTGGTTCATATGTCAGAGGGGTTTTCTGTGGGGAGATTATAGAAGTGCATTAAGGACACTGGAGTGTGAAGGAAAATCCCATCCTGTCCTCTGAGTGACAAAGATTAATGTGCCCCACTGACCTTCAGGTTATCTCTGAGCTACTGACTCCGACCAACTAAAGTTTGGGAGTTATTCAAGAGACTTCAGACTTCTCCAAGATGAACTGTGTGATCGGAATTAATGAGGATCCAAATGGTCTTAAGGACTATCAGTAAAAAAAAAGGAACACACCCTCGCTGAATTTAAAAGGCCATTAAGTTCTGACTGCAATGGTTATGGGTGTGCTGATAGAAAACAACATTAGCATTCACCCAGGGTTTGGGACGTGCGCAGGAGAACGTGGTAATTATTATCTGGGTTTATTCAGCCATTTAATGAAAATATTACGGTGTGCTAACAAAAAAAAACTGTTCCCTACACTGCATTTTTTTCTACTTTACGTGTAACCTTTAACAATATCTTTCTGAAAGTTTCTAGTCTTTTAAAGGTTGAAGTTTAATGTAAAAATACTCTCAGCAGATCCATTAACCTCTCTCAACTTTTCTTTGAGTCAAAACAGGTACGTTTGTTGCAAGTTTTCTGTTAAAACTGACCTACAATAAGCACAGTTTCATATAGTGATGTGTGCTTTCATTGACCAAAAAAAGGAAATAATTGGATTCCTCATGTTAGTGCTCAGAACATGAGAGAACTTTCCCTCCTGAAATGACACTTCATGTCCGTTACCACTGATGTGTTCATAATGTGGGATGTACATCAGTGTGTGTGTGGGTGGATAATGGTGGCTGGTGGATTATGGCTATTATATTATATTGCACATGGTGCCTTTCATAGTCCATAAAAGTGAGATAAAACAGTAGGAGTGTGAGGACTAGCACTCACGGTCCACAAAGGAGGTGAAGAGCATGCGGAAGCGGCTGAGTCGACTCTTCTCGTCGGCCCACATCCGCACGACTCCCACGCCGTTATCCAGCATCACGTCGTTGGCCACAGTGCTGCAGAACTTGGCCTTGAGGTTCTCGATGGCGCTGCTGCCATCATAGACCGCCACAAAGTTCTTCTTGCATTCGTTGGAGTGTTCCATCTGGTACTCCATGAAGCGCAGGTAGATCTGAGGATGGACAGGAGACAATTAACAGAACATAACCGGATAGAAAAAAAAATTCACCTTTGATTTACCCCAGAGCTGTGAATGATGCATCACAGTAGTAAAACAAACCCACTTGAAAGATGTTACACAGATAATAAACAAAATAAACTGTTTAGAACAGTAGTTTCCAAACTTTTTCACATTAAGGAAACTAACTACACCACAGATTCCATCACATAAAAGTTCTGCTTTTAACTGAAATCTAAGGCTAAATCTATTGAGGACGGAACTGCCATAATCAAGAATAAATAAATAAATAGTACATACATAAATATACCAGTAAATGCCTATATTATTTTTTTTAATAAATACATTTATTAATGAAGTTACATATTAATTTATTCACTCACCCCATACATTTTCACCCCAAAATATGAAATGGAAAATAATATTGGAAATTGAATGCAAAGGGTATTTATTTCTTATTTTTTACTGTGAGAAGGTGATGGCTCCTCCCCTTCTCACCTGTTTATAAGGGGGGAACTGGATATCCGAGGGGGGAGTTTTCCCCCGGACGGGTTTGCGTGCGGGATGCGACGCGTGTGGAGCTGCTTGTTTGGTCCACCTGGTGCGAGGTGGATCTTCCCTGCTGGCGTGAGCGTTTTGTGTTTTTGGTACCACCGCCAATAAATGTTTTTTTTGTGAGTTCCTTTGCCTCCTGTCTCCACTTCTTTTCTGGTTGCCCTGATCCCTTTTGTGGGGAGACCACGTCAGTCGCTCACATTTACCAAGTAATAGAGATTAAACAGTACCCAATTAAATAAATGTATTTATTTATTCTAAATTGTGGCAGGCCTTTATAAAATTAATTCTACATTTTGTCATTGTGGAATGATAGTGAAAAAAAAATCATAATTAATTAATTAATTAATTTCATTTTTACTGGAGACCCCTGACACCTCTTCAACGACCCCTGGGGGCCCCCAGACCCCACTTTGAGAACCTGGTTTATGAGATGTATTAAAGCATTTTGAGGTATTAACTCTCCCTTCAAGGGGGTCTGGGGGTGAGGGTTAGAAATACTAGAAAATAGTAAATATAACTGCAGCAATCTGGTGCGCTTCGTGAGTGAAATCAAGAAGATAGACTATCAATAATCACTAGTAATGATAATATCAGCTACAGTCTATCAATAATCACTATTAATGACAATATCAGCTATAGACTATCAATAATCACTATTAATGACAATATCCGCTATAGACTATCAATAATCACTATAAATAATAATATCAGCTATAGATTATCAATAATCACTAATAATGATAATATCCGCTATAGACTATCAATAATCACTATTAATGATAATATCAGCTATAGACTATCAATAATCACTATTAATGATAATATCAGCTATAGACTATCAATAATCACTATTAATGATAATATCAGCTATAAACTATCAATAATCACTATTAATGACAATATCCGCTATAGACTATCAATAATCACTATAAATGATAATATCAGCTATAGATTATCAATAATCACTATTAATGATAATATCCGCTATAGACTATCAATAATCACTATTAATGATAATATCAGCTATAGACTATCAATAATCACTATTAATGATAATATCAGCTATAGACTATCAATAATCACTATTAATGATAATATCAGCTATAGACTATCAATAATCACTATTAATGATAATATCAGCTATAGACTATCAATAATCACTATTAATGATAATATCAGCCTTCAGAGTGAGATGATCACCAAACACAAATGAATCACAATTTTATTCTAATTCAAACATTAAACAGAAGCACTTAATATTTCTTTGGCTGCGATGTTTCTCTTTAAAGAAAAATAAAAAATAAATAATGACAATAATGGCGGCAGCTGCAGAGATTAGTTGATTAATTGACTAGTTCCCAATTAGAATAATCACTAACTATTTTGATGATTTATAAATTGATTTGAGTTCTTTTTAAAAGAGATACATATATAACTAATAACACTAACGATCTTGTATCAGAGCGCTTTTTCGGTTACGATTATTGAACCTATATACAGTAGTCTCTATATAAAGTACCAGTGCTGAACCTGAACTAACATTATACTGAAAATCCAGCTGCAAAGATGATGAAATGGTGTGCTTCAGATACATGACAGAAACATGGGAAATGAGGCTAAATGTGCAAAAACACCAAACTATTCAATTCAATAATGCAGCAATTAAAGTTTATTTTTAATGGGAAGAAACCTAGAACAGAATTCTGCCTTGACCTTTTGTGTTGAGAAAGACAGTGAGAGGTACACAGCAACAACAACATTAACAATAATAATATAACAAATATGACATATGACTGCATGTGCAGTTTATGACTGCGTGTGCTTCTGATTTATTTCAGCTAATGAGACGTTTGTGTTAGAATATATTGTGGTCAGTGAGTCGCAGCCTGATGACTCATTTACTCAGAAGGAAGCAGCGGCTATGAATCAACGTCTGGTTCCAGTTTTAACTTCAACAAGATCTCAGATCCACTCATGAATATCAGAAGTGACAAGAACAACAGTTTCACAAACAACATTTTCATTCTGCGTAAGCCTTTTCCCACGATGCATCTCTGGTTGCACTGCTTGTTAAGTATTAAATTACAATCACAATGCAAACATGACTACAGGAGGACTTGGTCTCAGTAACACCTTGTGGTCCAAATGTTAAAAACATGTTTAAAAAGAATAACTAAAAGATGTGTTTAAGTGCCCTCACGAGCTAAAAAGTGTGTTTAAGTGCTCTCCAGAAGCCAAAACAAATGCTAAAATGCCTTTTAGGAGCCAAATTACATGTTAAAATGCCCTTTAGGAGAGACAATTACATTTATTCTCTATCTTTCCCGTTATTCAGTTTTAAGGCCATATAATGTGCAATTTATATAACACATAAAAGATGACTACAGTGCCCTCTTCAGTGGCAAGGATGCCTTTTTGCCCCTACCCTTCAAAAAGTCTGCATGCCACTGCTCAGACATGCTTGGAGGAGATGGAAAAGTACGAAAAATCCATTACTTCAGTTTATACTGTAATTCTTCATTAAACACATCACATTCTTGATTAAGGTTAATCGAGACTGAAAAAAGTAAGGAATAATCCTGAATTGAGAACACTGTTCATTTGATTATTTGGTGAGGACAGTTCATACTAGTGAAAAAGTATGTGGCTTTGTGTAAATATTCCATATTTACTGGAGATAAAAAGCCCATTTCTATCCACAAACATAAAGTGACATAAAACATTAAGACATTACATTACGCCAAGATAAAGTCAGCCGTAACCGACTACTGACAGAACCAGAGATGATGTGAGTTTTAAGTTGACTGCAGCTATTTAGAAATTCAGAGATTTTTCTTGTTTATATTCACAGCGTCACCTCCCTTCAACAACGTGAGCTCTCATGCTAAATTTCTCAATTACCTCTCCTCAGATTTTCTTGTGTCGACAGTCCATCTATTCTAGGATAGACGGCATCACAGCAGCATGACAGTTTACATTACCTGTCATGTGTTCTGATGAATTAATACACCTTTATTTATTTATTCAAAATTGTTATGTGACTTAAACTTATCATGAGATCTGAGGCTGTCCTTAGATTCTATTATTATATCTACTATAATCAAGTTAAAGCGTACATTTATCAGGTATTTCTGTCTTTAACTCCTAAGGACCACTGTGACACTGGTGTCACTACCTTTAAATATTCTGGAACATTCCTTTTCCAGGTAATAGTAGCTAACAGTGGCAAACAGTAATTAAAAGTGGCTGACAGTGGCTAAATTCAAAAATTGACTTTGACTATCAGTAACTATCAATAGCTAACAGTGGCTAATAGTAGCTAACAGTGACTAACAATACCTAACAGTGGCTAACAGTAACTAACTGTAGCTAACAGTGGCTAACAGTAATATAAAGTGGATAACAGAATTACTTCTTTTGGTACTAAAATGAATTATGTAGATTTAGTCAATGTAATAGTTTATAATTATATTAAATTTAATTAAAATGTTTTCGGTATCTTAACATTCAATAAATTTAACATTCAGACAATAAATCAAACCAAATATTTGACTTGTCTGCACATGCACAGAAGATGTAAATTAAATTGTACATCTTTTTCTTCTTCCTCTGGGTTAATGGACAGTTTTTAATGCAGCAAACAGAAGCTGCAACAACAACAACAAGCTGCCTGATGACTGGAGTACTGACCTTGGACTGAGGAGGAGCCCTGATGGTCCAGATACAGTCCAGGGCATCGCCCGGTTTCACTCGCTCTTCTTCGTCCACTTGACTGGAGCGAATAATCCCATCAAATCCTCCTATTTCAAACTGACAGTCTGCGGGGGGAAGGCACAAGAAATGTAGAGAAACAGGAAACAGAAACAGGAAAAGGTGAGATGTAGGTACATGAGAAAAAAAAGTCGTGATGAAAGAGGAAGAGAGCGAAATATCACAAGGCGAAAGGGTCGGATGAGAAGAGGGGCATGACAGACAGGGTCAGATGAAGGGTTTCTTTTTAAGAAGTGCAGGATTTAAAGTGGAATAGAAGTGAGCAGGGCAGATTAGGACAAAGGACAATAAGAAGACAGAGGAACAAAGGCAGACAGACAGGACAGCTGCAGCTGGATAAAAGACGTGTGTGTTCCTGCAGGTGTAGGAATCACTGTATGTGCATGTGTGTGCGTGTGTGCACATGTCCTTTCACTTTAGCTGCGATTGTGTGCTTGTCAGGCCGCATTTGCACATTCAGCATTCACGTCAGCGGCAGAGATCGCCTCCGGTTAAGCTTGTGAACACAGAGGAGCCCTTCAAAAAAGGATGTGGAGGAACGGCAGGCAGCTCACCTGGGATGGGGTTCAGCAGTCCGCCCACGTGCAGATGGAAATCAGGGTCTGAAACGATAAGATTCGCCAGGCACATTACGCCCCAATCCACACGGCGGGAATAGGTAAGCAGAGAACAGCAGATAAGATCCCATTAAGGCAGCCAGATAGCACAGAGAGGCGTCTGTTTGAAGCTAATATCTGTTACCTGATGTGTGGTTTGGATTCAGGAGGCTCTGATGTTGAGTGCGTGAGAAGCCTGTGATGTTTGGAAAATTACAGAAACCCCACGGGTGACTGGTGAATGTCCAAAAAAGAAAAAAAAACAGGGAGGAATAATGTTTGTTTCTGTCACACTCAGGAGGTCAGACTCTCCTTTGTGAAATCCAGCTGGAAGCAGCTTTCTGCACATTTTCTTTGAAGTAGCAGCATGATTTTAAAGCAGGAACTCAACTTCCTAGAACACTGCTTTAAATGCAGCAATCTGGTGCAATTTTAGAGCAAAATTCAAGAAACTCTAAACTATCAATAATCACTATTAATGCATAATATCAGCTATCAATATTCACTTTTAATGATAAAATCAGCTATAGACTATCAATAATCACTAATATTTAATAATAGCAGTTTCAGATTGAGATACTCACCAATCACTAATTAATCATATATTTATCTGTTGTAAATGTACCTTAAAGGAATATTTTTTTGTTTTAAACTCTCTTAACATGTGTGTGAACAAATCTGCTTCAGCCAAGTGTCTGTTTATGATTGTTGAAACAATGTGAAAGAGTCTCTATAACATAAGTATTCTGCTTTTACATGTCGAACACAAACCAAACCAGCTTCATTTAACTGTAAAAGCCCTAAATATAACCAAGGTATGGAGAGGCTGTTCCTTAAAATACACAATCACCGCTGGTTATCATACACTTTTTCCCACTGCAAAAACTGAAATCTTTGCAAGTAAAAATATCTTGTTTTTTCCTACAATCATTCCAACATTAAGAAGAAATATCTTATTTTACTGGTAGATAATTTATCTTATATTGTTTGTATTGTAGCACTGTTGCCTCACAGCAAGAAGGTCGCAGGTTCAAGACCCGCCTTGGGCCTGGGTCTGGGGCCTTTCTGTGTGGAGTTTGCATGTTCTCCCCGTGTCTGCGTGGGTTTTCACCGGGTACTCCGGTTTCCTCCCACAATACAAAAAACATGCTCAGGTTAATTGGTAAACTCTAAATTGCCCATAGGTGTGAGTGTGAGAGTGAATGGTGTGTGAATGGTGTGTGTGCCCCACGATTGGCTGGCGACCATCTGGGGTGTATCCCTGCCTCTCGCCTTAACGCGCTGGGATAGGCTCCAGCAGACCCCTGCGACCCCGAAAGGGAATAAGCGGGATAGACAATGGATGGATGGATGTTTGTATTGTGTTTTTTTTCCCTGATTTGGGTCAATTTGGTCTTGTTTTAACCATATAATTATCCAGATAATATTTTTAAAATTTTTCCTGCTTGAAATGACAACTGGATTATGTTCAAAACCACAATGTTTATGTATTTTACCTGGAATAGAAAAAAATCTACATGTGAGGTCTCTACAGAGGAGTCAGAATTAATATATGTTGCTGTGACACAGCAAATCTAGTTAGAATATTTTTTTTATATTTATTGTTGCAGCTGAGAAGTTCTCATGCAAAATATGCATAAAACTCGATGCTGTCCCTGTGTCAGGGGGTTTTGGATTTCAGCAGCTGGAGAAAACAACACTAATAATTACAAAATAGATTAAAATGACTAAAATCAAAAACAAAATGGGTAATAGGTGGAATTATCTGCAAGTGGAATAAGATAATTCTACTCCATGTTGTACTAATTGAACCAAAAACAGGATATTTGCACCTGTTGATACAATATTTGAGTTTTTACAGGGAACCAAACAACCCCTCAGCTTTGAAGACATGTTTAAGTACATTTCAGGCGTCTGTACCTGCGATGAAGGTGTATTTGATCCGGAAGCCTAGTCCTTCCAGCTCCTCGTCGCTGGTGAACTTGATCCACATGAACCGACCCGTAGACGTGACCAGTCCCGGGTTCTTTCCGCCACAGAACCGGTCCATGAGCGGAGAGAAGCCAAACGGCCCGTCACGGATTTCGATGTGATCGAAGCGGCACTCAAACGACGGCTCAATGTAGTAATTCTTATCAAACGCCAGCTGGATCCTCTGCCTGGGAAGAGCTGAGAAGGGAAAGACACAGGGGTAAAATCCATGAAGTTAAGAAAAAACGATCCTGGTTGGCAGCAAAGCAAAACTTAAAAGTAAGGTTAAATATAAATTAATCTGGATTTTAAAGGTTAATGTTAAATCAGATCATGTTCAGCAGATTAAACTCAGAGTCATTATAAAGTTGGATCAAACTGGGAGGTAGGAGAAATACTTAAATCCTTAATGGCTTAATGAACCTCAAATACTAATGAAAGTGTTAGTAATATATTCTTAGAAATAAAGTAAAAATACTTTATCAAAAGTAAAAGGTTCTAGGGCTGCAAATAATGATAGATCAATTGGTTGTTTGGTTCATATAAAGGTGTAAAATGTTTCCCAAAGCTGAAGATTCAACCTCAAATGTCTTTTTTTGTCTAGACCAACAGTCCACAACCCAAAGATCATCAATTTACTGTTATAGAAGAATAAAGAAACCAGAAAATAATCAGAGAAGAGAAGGTGGAACCAGAGAATTTTTTTTTAAATGACCTAAAAAAATTAGCTGATCAATTTAATAGTTGGTACCTAATAAATTAATCATTGCAGCTCTGTCAAAGAAGAAAAATGATTTGCTCTAAAAGAATGAAAGGGCTAGTTTTATCTTATATTTTTTTAGTTGTATCTAATATTGTGTTATATTTTAAAAAGCTTGTTCTATAATTATGTCAAATGAGCATCTAGAAAGTAATCGAATAATGGTAGTGAAGTACATAACCCAATACTGTAAATACAACTGAAATCACAGGATGTAATTGTATTTTATTTGATATATTTTATAGTGAAGTCACAGTACTGTAAACAAAACTACAGTACTTCTACTGTAAAAAATGATTACAGTAACTTTTCTGGATAATTGATGCCAGTCAGTTACTGTTAGGTTTAAGGTTTTACTACCATACAGAAAAGATTTCTGGATAAAACACCTAAAATGACCTAAATCAGTTTTATGACCACATGATGAACAGCAGGTTTATCAGGTTGGTTTGTTGTTTCTATCTGTAGAAAATATGATGTTTCTGCAGCTATTAACCACAACAATAAACCAGATTCGGTGAATACAGAACATCATAATCACCAAAGTTCACAAGTTCACCTGCCATGCAAATCTAGAGCATGTGTTATATAAAGACACACACACACACACACACACACACACACACACACACACACTTCATGCCTGCTGTGGGAGATGAATCATACAAACTGAAAAGGCTGAGGGTCGGAGGTTAGAGATGCTGAGAAGCCAAAAGCTTTGAAGCTTTAGGAGGAAACAGCATGCAGCAAAAATAAAAATAAAACAACAAGAAAGACGCTGTTTTCTGTTTCTCTTTCTCTGTGAATGAGTTTCTTTCTTCTTGTCTTTGAATCAGAGGCTGAGGTTTCTGTCAAAGAGCAGCTTGATCACCTGAACTTCCTGTTACCATTATACACACAAACACACACACACAATGGTAATAACTCCATCTCCTGAAGACGAGTGAGTCTCAAACACAATAAATAAATAAATGAGCCTTTTTGATAACAAAGGTCTGATCTGTGTAACACTGAATCGAATCTGCAGCTCTGGACTCAATGTGTGTAAAAGACCATTCAGGTTGGGATAACAGCAGCAGGCTTTGCCCACAGGGGGCGCCCCTGAGCCATGTGGACCAGGGAGACCACATCAGACCTCATCTGATCCACTTTACCGATGTCATGAAGAGTTCAAGCTATGGCCAAAAACCCACATCAGCTAAATAACCTGCAGCTCAGCTGCTGCTCACTTTACATCATGTTTTACTATTTCTGGTGAAGACTGAAGTCAAACATGTGGCCCGGGCCAGAACAGGCCCACTAGAAGGTCAGATCTGGTCCACTGGATGACTGACAATAATATTTCAGTTCCTGTTTTTTCTCAGAAATGTCCCTTTAATATTAATACATTTAATCTTGTTTTTGTAAAATAAAATAAAATTTTTAATCTCATGTTACTTAACTTGAAATAGGTCAAATCATCTGCCAATCTGATAAGATAAATAAGGATTATTCTATTTTACTAATTGTAATGAATACAAGATATTTAATATTATTACAATACAAGTTCCCCCTGATGAGATTACATTTTTTCAGTGTAAGACAATAAAATGTTCCAATTCCTGTTTCTTCACAAGACTGTAAAGTCAGTGACATTTAAGAGATTAAATATTGATATTTTAGATTAATAAATAGTTTGTAAAACAGGAGATAACTTCACCTGCTGCTGAAAATACTAAATATTGATCAATAAGTAAATGTTAATGTTTTTTTGTTTTTTTTAAATCGGAGAAAATCAATTTACTTTTTATCTTAATGTTGTCCTTAATGAAATCTTACATTTGGACTTTTTCATATAATTTAGATTTTTCTTTTTCAAAAACTATTTGAAAAACTTGAACTAATTAAGGTTAACTGCCAATGGACTGAGAATAAATACTCAATATTGGACAAATTGTACTTAATACTAGATATTTTGCAGTATATTTACAGTTGTATTACCAAGTGGTTTGTGAAGCAGGAGATAACTTCACCTGCTGCTGAAAATAATAGATATTGTACAGTGAGTACATGGTTTCAAATTTGAAATTACTAAATATGGAATAACTGAGACAACATAGTGTTGAAATTCCACTTTTTTCTCCTGTCATCTCTCCTGTTTCCTGAAAAACAAGTACGCTTGTTTTACAGTGAAAATGTTCAGTTCTGCAGCAGATGTTCATCTCCTGCAGAGTCTTTTGACACATTCTGCAACAGAAATGAACACAGAGGTCACAGGTCAGCCAGCTTCCCACAATGCACCACTCCTCTCGAGGCTGCGTCTGTGCTTGTGGAAACAAACTCAGGAAGCGAGAAGCAGACGGAGCTGAGTTCGTGAAAAGCAGCATCAGCCTCTCTAATGCAGGGGCTGCAACCCCCAGCTTCACCTTCCAGGATGTAGACACATTCCTTGTTGGGTGGGTAGGTGTTGGGGTAATTGGGCGATGTGAACACGCCACCGTTGATGTTGCGGACCCACGCGCCGCAGTCGTTCTGGTTGGGGCTCTGGGCGCCGTGTTCGCCGGGGGAATCTGAAAAAGCAGCAGATGGGTTATTGAGTCAGGAATCAATGAGGGAGGGAGAGGGATTCACAGAATAAATACAGCAGCAGGAGGAGGAAAAAGAGGAAAATAAACTACATTCATGGAGGAGAAGAATATTAAAAACCTCACCCTTAGACCTCTGAGCCAAAGACAAAGCCTCTTCTATCAGAAAGAAGAGGATCCACGCTGTAAAACACAGAATGTCCAGTTTATCACTGTGTTTAAAATAGAAATAACTTGTTAATAATGAAACTCAAGAGCATGGTGAGGTGGATAAATACCAGAGGAATAATAACCATACCATACCATACATATGTGTATACAGTAGCAGCACTGTGACAGAGAAATAATAATCATATCTGAGTGTTACTATGACAGGAATAATCTATTGATTTTCATTTTGACATTATGAAGCCAACAACATGAATAGGGTTGTAATAGAAAATATACATATAAAAACACATTTACTGATGATAAAGTTAAGTTTCTAACATTAAGTCTCTCACAGCTGATTGGTTGTGTTGTATCATTCTAATTTCTTTAATGCAATCAGTGATATTTAGTGTTTTTCTCCACAAGTTAATGAAGTGGCTCCAAACTCTTTATTTTAAATGATGGACAACATTAATGAACATTATCGCTGATTATGTATTTTTTTTACTCATCACATCTAACTATAAGGCTGCAGATATCACTTACTGGGCCTATATAAAAAACTTAATATGTAGTTCACTAGCACATAAAATGAAGAAAAGACACATATTCTCACAGTGATTGACAATAATTACATGATGAATGACTTCAGCTCCACACTGAGCAGAGCTGAGATGGGAGTGGATCATTTACTAATGACATGGAGCTGGATTATTAGGAATAATCGCTGCATTAGAGGAGGTAGAGCGGCTGTAGTGGAAGTTGTTGAACAGTAGTAATTGTTCAATAAAGATATGAACATCAACTCTCATCCAAAGCATGAAACTCTAACCTACTAATCTGCAGCCTCTAGGCAGCAGAAACATAAAGCATTAGCAGGAAAAAAAATAGGATTACAGCCTCCGAAGCTTAAACACTGATGAGGAGACAGACGTTTCAGCTGCAGACAATAGGTGAAATATGTTGAATTACAATGATATCTGCACCCAGGCCCAACATGTTAACGCATCTGACACTGTCCTGCTCTGATAAGCTGCTGCAGACCTGATCCCCATTCAGTTCATAATGGGCTGGACCCATCACATCACATTAAAGAGAGGGAGCGAGAGGAGCCTGGCACGTTGCATAATGGCAGGAAGGATGAGGGGGGTCTAATACATGGTTTAACATAAGCAGTGAACACATCTGCACCGATGAGCATTCATGTCTGAATGGGCTCAATTTGAAAACCACACACACACACACACACGTGCAGGGCCCCCAGGCTCCTCATTACTTGTATCTCCATTATCTTGCAGTGAAGTACCGTAGGTGGAGTCTGAGCCACCAGCAGCAGATCAGGAAACCGACCTCGACTCAAACTACAAAATGCTGCAGTTTGCTCTTTAGGCTAAATCCTGCAGATAAAGAGAAATGCTCCTATATGCAAAAGTCTTTTCAAGGCTGCATATATTAACAAAATATTAAACTGTAATGCTTTTTTATCAATCTGCATGATCTATAGTGAGAGAAGTGTATGTCAAGTACATACAAATCCTATTTAAATGGACCTATGAGGCAAAAGATGCATAATTACTGTAACACAAGCATGTATAAAATCTTCCTCCACAGCCATTGTGAGAATTTCAAGTCGTTCTTTGATGAAAAATGAAAAAAGCAAATCAGGTGACTGATAAACATGTAACTGCTTCAGGCCGAGTTTGTATTTCATGACATGTTTTCACAAGCGTTAGTCATTAACACAAAAAAGCCAGAGGCAAAAATACTGCAGGATGAACCCTGTGATGCTAAATCATGTCATTTCATTTTTTGCAACATTTCTCACTTCGGTTTATGAGACAAGTTAAAGCTTTAATCAGATTCTTCCTCTAGATCTGATTAGATTCTGTCCTGTCACAAAAAGGAATTACGGCCTTTTAGCCAATTACATGTCTGCTACAAGCCTTTATAGGTAATAACATCAGCCTATAGGCTGAGCTGCTGAAATAAAGCTATAAGTGTGGTGTAATATACAGAGATGAATGAGATGTGAGTGTTTTGGAGCAGATGAAGTGAAGCAGGTGTAGATATCAGGGGGAACCTGGGAAACCTCTTCGTCTATATTTAGAACATGTCTGTATCAGCGTTTGTCTCCTCCAAAAAAAGCAGGGAAAAATCAGAGGAATTTTATTTTGAAAATAAAATCATGTCTCTATATGCATGTGATTCATCAGGGATCATATCACAGGAGAAAAGTTCTACAGCAGAATGAACATATATACCACGATATGAGTTCTGCTATGAATGAAGACATTTACACCTAAATTGATGCAGAAAATACACTTTGGTGCAGAAAAAATCAACAGTATTAAGTTTTTGATGCCCCCCCCCTCACACACACACACACACACACACACACACACACACACCCTGCCCCCATGTCCAAACCCAACCTACGCCCTTGGATTGAGGCTCAGCTTGATGCAGCTGCAGCCACAAAACAGGTGATTTATCACCAACAGGCTGATGTTGAAGCTTCAACCTGAACTCAGCGGCTGAATATGACGCTTTTTGGTGCTTTTGGTGCAGTTTTGTGGAGTAAAACTGTGGTCACATTTATATTCCCGTCTCACTCCGCTTCCTCAGCTTCTAGTTATCGCAGAGTTATTAGAACCCTGTCCGTTTTAATCAGTTTCTAAATCAATGAAGAAAAGCACCGATCTGTCAGCTCAAGCTTCTTCTTCTCCTCTGATGCGTTATTAAGTCTCAGATGAAATGAGACTGATGGTTCAGACACATCCACTATTACACTATATTATCTCTATTATCTCATGTGTGACCTTTGCTGTTCATTCTAACCACCGACACACCTCACGGAGACCTGGCTGCTGCTTAACTAACCAAACATCATCTTTCTTTGTTTTTTAAACCAAACCCACAGAAAAATCGGTTTGTCTCTTGCTGAATGTTCGAAAATATAAGAATCAGCTCGGCAGGTTTATTCTGATAATGATGAGGGCAATACAACATCAGGAGAAGGGAAGTTAACAGCAAAGACAAATACAGGCGAAACACTCGTGTCTACTCTGGTTGGAAACGAAGCATTTAATGCGAATTTACTTCATGGCAAAGAAAATAAAAGAGGAAAATTGTTCTCAAGCTGTTAGAATCTCATAATTTGATGTTATTCTCGCGCTGTGGAAACGTCTTAAAAATCCACATCAGCTTCAGTGAAACACCTTAAATTTGTCGGGTAGCATCATCAGCAACAAAAAGGAAATAATCGATGTGTGATATTGTGTGATAGAGCTGCAGATGGGGAAATGAGGATGCTGAGACCTGGGCGCAGCGGGGCTCCGGTGCGCGCCGCGGACGCGTTGGGCACCGACTCACCTCCGTTCATCTCCTCTCCGATTGGATTCCCACCAAAAAAAAGAACAAAAACGCGCCTTTTTCCTTTACTGACACCCTCCAATTCTGGACATTTTACGGATCCAACGGGCTCGTCACAAAATCCAACTTTCCTCCACGAACAGTAAAATCCATTTACGCAGCGCCGCGCATCCGAGGGGTAAAAAGCGGCGGAGCTGGAGATGCTGATGAGGAGGATGAGGATGATGAAGATGATGAAGCTGCTGCGAGTCTCAGCCTGGAATCATCAAACTAACACACGCTGACATGTGGAGGACGGACGCGCTTCAGGAGAGGTAGATATCCAAAAAAGACGCATACGGCTGAATGATGGACGGAGAGAGACGGAGCGACAGAGAAGAGGAAGAGGAGGAGGAGGAAGAGGAGGAGGAGGAGGAGGAGGAAGAGGAGGAGGAGCACTTGTCCCTTTCTGTTCTCCGTCCGTGTCTGAACTAAGAAACGCTCCTGAACGAGGCTCATTTAAGCCGTGGGCGCTGCTTACATCAATGAGCAGCTTTTCAGCAGCGTCAAGTTACACGGAGCAAGAAAAGTGCGTTTCCGGTAGGAATTTTCAAAGTAAAACCGCACAGTCGAACTTGTTGAAACTTTTACCTCATCAGCATATTTCACATTATATTTCAGATAACTTGTAAAAAAAAAAGTGTTTTCTAAATGTAAGAAATCAACTGGGGGGGTTCATGGTGATATTTACCAATATAAATATTTATTTAGATATTCTCCAGTTAAAACCTCTTTTCAGGATGTTTTGAAACTTGTTGAACTTAAGAGTTTTGTTTTTATTTCATTTCCAATTCTGCCTGCGACAGATCTGATTAAATGTTCCAAACTAAACAATTTTAGATGACACATTTTGTCTTTCATGTGCTGTTACTTTTGGGATTATTAATAGTAATAAAAAAAAAAGTTGATTTCGTGTTTTCCCACCATGCTTTTATTTTTAAGAGTATATCACAAAGCTTCCGGTTGTGTTACGTTTTCCTCTGATGACTTGACGCAATTTCTGCGCTTCAAGTGTACACACACACACAGTTATTGTATCAGTTCAGATCCATTTACTGGAGACGAACCTCACAGTTATTTGCTGCTTTAAGATTTCTTCTCATGCATTATTTAGCAGACGGGTCCTGAAGTGGTTTGTGGGCCCCGGAGCGGCGCTCTGAGGGGCCAGGCAGTTTAATTTCACCCAGCTTTACTCACTCCTAGTTTAGATAATGAGAGCACATGAAGATGATTATTTCGAGTGTGATATTCCCTCCAGCCTCCACCAACAAAATAAACTAAAGATGTTCTTAGAAAGGCGTGTCAGGGGCATAATTCTCATAAGTGGTGTGTTATGGTTTGGGGACTAATGTGCAGCTATTAATTTCACAAGCAGCTTTGATTAGAGTGCAGCACGCGAAAGAAATGAATCCACAAATTAAGTGAACCGGAGTCGATTTAAGCAGGAGGAACCTTTATTCTCAGTAAGTAAACACATTTAGTTGCCTGAACATTCATTTGCAAATCAAATTCACAGAACAAAATAAATTACAAACAGCCACAGTAATCATTAGTTTAAAAAAGTGCATAAGCTCATTCATGTAAAATATTTAAAAAAAAAAAAAAAATTAACAAACCAGGGCACTGGGCCCAATTCATTTTTTTTAAAGTCAATGAAAACGAAGCACATCTCAAAACCAGCAGTAGTAATTTGTGCATTAATCAGCAGGACGACGCCATCACAGATTGAGCTTCAATAGTAACTTGCAGGATGCAATGTAGAAACTCATGTTTTTTTTTTTTTTTTGGCACAAACCTGTTCCCCCCTGATCATCGGAGAAAACAGACCACTGCTCTCAGCAGACCTGAGGCCGGCCAGCGTTATTTGGGGAGATCAGTTGCAGGAAAAAAAGAAGAATCTTTTCAGTGAGTCATTACGTCGCATGCGTCTGTTTTCTGTTCACTTTGCACCGGCTGCTGCTGCTGCAGAAATCGATATCAAAGAAATTCAAATTAGTTTTAGCTCACAGGTAATAAAATCTGATGGATTTCCTATAACAATGAACAGTAACTGAACACACGCTCGAGAATTTCAAGTAACGCTGCACATTTCCACACTTTCTCTTCCAGTGAGCAAATAAAGATAAATAATAATGGAGCAACTTGCTGGGAGGTTCAACAGGAATCTGTGTGGTTTTCTCACAAATATGCTAATACCACAACTGATGTTCTACAGTTCGACCTGAGAAATCCCAGCTTTAAACTTGTGAGTAATCTCCATCAGGGTTGTTCTGCGTCTCCGTGGCCTTGTTGCAGCCCCTGTACTTCTAACACTGGAATGAATAAATGAAATGGAACATGAATATTTCACATTGGACTCAAGGACTGAAAAATATGAAAAGGAAACGTTTTGGGGCGAATGAGGATCCATTTATAGGCCCTTGAATTGAGACCGAGAGAAAACTGTGTGTGTGTGTGTGTGTGTGTGTGTGTGTGTGTGTGTGAGGAGTGGCTGACAGGAGGGGGAGGGGCAGCAGACGCAGTGATCTTCCTTCACATTGCATCGAAATGGAAACGGTGAGCTTCCTGCCGCTTCTCCCGGTCATCTGCTTTCTGAACGACACACAGAGGAAAACACAGTCAGTCAAGGTCATTCAAAACGCTTCATGAATGTATTCAACCCCTTAAACTTTCTGACCTTTTGCCACATTTCAGGCTTCAAACATGACATAAAATTGGATTTTTTTTGTGAAGAGTCACCATCATGTGACATAATACTTTGTAGAATCACCTTTTGCTATGATTAGCTACAAGTCTTTTGGGTCAGTTTTTCACATCTAGAGATTTAAATTTGTGCCCATTCTTCCTTTCAAAACAGCTGAAGCTCAGTAAGGTTAGATGGAGAGTTTTTGTGAACAGCAGTTTTCAGATCTTTACACAGAATCTCAGATTCAGGTCTGGTCTTTGACACCTTGGTATGTTAGTTTTAAACCATTCCATTGGAGATTTTGCCTTATGTTAAGGATCATTGCCAGGTAGATCAGGTCTTTTGTAGACTCCAACAGGGTTTCCTCTAAAATGCTGTATATGGCCCCTTCATCTTCCATCAGTTTCAACCATCTTCACTGTCCCTGCTGAAGAAAAGCAGCTCCAGAGCATGATGCTGTCACCACCACCAGGCCAGATTTCTGCATTGTGAGACTCTGGTTGTTCTATGGACAGATTCCTAAAAGTTTATAATATAGTATGGATTTTTCTCCACTTCATGATTGTGTCCCATTTGGTGTTGATTTTTTCACAAAAAATCTAACGTTATACCTTTATGATTGAAGCCTGAAATGTGTGTATGTGTGTAAATTTGTCAACACCTTTAGTTCATGTTGAAAATCAGACTAAACTGAATACTGAGAACACTCTTCTCTAACAGATAAACAGCACCTTTTCCGCGAACCAGGCCATAGAACAAGAATAATGTTTGTAACCATAGTAACAGTATACACCACAGGCAAAAAATTGATAAACACTTTACTGATCAAACTAGACCTGCAATGATCAATTTATTAGGTTGCTAGCTTTTACATAGATTTTCGACTATTTTGATTATCGATTAATGGAATTAATTTATTTGAAAGGGATTGTTTATGGCATGAAATGTCACCATTGATGTACTGTACCAGATTATAATTCTAAGATAATGCCCATCTGCAGCCTGTTAGGAGGTCCAAACACAGAAATGCATTAGCAAAGGGTTGAGGGTATTCAAGGAAATACAAAATGCACATTAAACAGGATAACTAATACAAAGCTCCATGTACATTTACTACAGTGTCATCTGCAAACAATGACAGTTCAATATGATGACAATGTTGGGGGAAATCACTGATAATTGGTTAAAAAACAAGGACCCTAACAATGACCCTTGTGAACTGTAAAGCTGCAATGATTAGTCGATTAATCAATTAGTTGCCAACTAAATTAATTGGCAGCTATTATTGATGATTGATTTTAGACCAGTGCTTCTCAATTATTTTCTGTCGCGGCCCCTATGGAAGAAGAAAACATATCGCCCCCCCCCTACTATAAATAGTATAATTTGTCTATAAAATAGTTATAAGTACCTCTGCATAACACTGTATCCTTTTTAACGTATAAGAGAATATAAAAGAAAGAAATATGGACCAACTTACAACAAAGAATAGCTTTATTAAACTGTTACAAAAAAGATTTAAAGTGCATCTGAAAGTCAAAAATAAAATGAATTATCAGTGTGATTGTGGTGTAATGTCTTTATTTTATTTGTCTCCATGCTGTCCTCATTTTAGACACAGAACCACTGCTTTAGAGTCATTTTAATTAGAAAATATCCAAATTCTCTGGTTCCAGCTTCTCTTCTCTGATTATTTTCTGGTTTCTTGATTCTTCTATAATAGTAAACTGATTACCTTTGGGTTGTGGACTGTTGGTCTGGACAAAAATTTCAGGTTGAATATTGAATATTCAGCTTTAGAAAACATTGACCAAAATCATACAGAATTTTATTACCAAACAACTAATCCGTTAATTATTTTGAATAACCTTTAAATTAACCCACTACCAGAATTGTCGATAGTTGCAACTTTAACATTTAAACACTTTCATTAACAGAATAAATGAGGTTTTAGTTCTAACCATTAGATTCTGCCTGAAAATGCTGACGACTCCAGTCGCAGGGCCAAAACCCACAGCTCTTGTTCCGAGTAAAGATTCATTTTTATCTGAAGCTTCAGATGTCTGACTTAGCTAAATTAAGTGGATATTTTCTGCTATTACAGTCTGTTTAGTGCCAAATTCCCAGTTTGAGTCAAGGTTTTTTTCTCGTGTTCAGCAGAAGTATCGTAATAAAACCAGAGAACTGGCAGTAAAAAGAAACTGACTCGATTTGGATAGCTGAAGCTTTGTATTAACTTTAAAGAAACTTTAAAGTACTTTTTTTAGAGAGGGGGAGTTGTAATCTGTCCAACAACCTGTTGTTTGTTAATGGTAAGTTTGAAGAGGAGAGATCCTGCAGCAAGAAAAACCTGGTGTATTGTTTATTTACGTAAATTGAACCAAACTGATTCTCATATATCTGCCTGCATCCATATTCCCTATTTAAACAGGCGTGCAGCAGCTTTATTATAGACCTAATGGTAGATTAGTGACAAGTGTTTCAGTTTCCTTGGTAACAACAACAACAACAACCACCAATTAATTGTTAACATCTTTTTTATCCTTTAGGGAAAATAAATAGCCAAAAAAACCCTGATAAACACTGTTGTCTGATTCATTTTGTTGAGCAAACCTGATAAATTAGATGCACAAGTATTAAATTAAACTTCTGAAGGGAAAGTTAACCTCTGAATTTTTAATCTGTGCTACACATGGAGAAAAGGCACTTCCGTTATCAGCTTTTTTTGGAAAATCTTTTCTCATACAGTCTCACTCATTAACCAACACCTACTCTTTAATTAACCCGCTAATGTCACAGTCATTTTCCAACGAACTAACAATGAGACTAATAATTAATGTTCTCTTGCTCTTGGGAATCAAAATTTTAAGGTTTTTACAAGCCCTAATTCAGTTTCCCTGGCAATGCCTGAGGACCTGACTAATACCTAGAGCAGTCATTAGGTTTTAATGCAATGTTAATGTTTCTCACTTCTCCAGTAAAGAGGACGAACCACAACTCAAGGGGAAGAACGTAAAGATTACGGCTCTAACTCATTAATGAAGTATTCAAATCTTTTTTTTTTTTTACCTTATACATTTACTAAATTGATAAAACACACAAACAACCTTTTTTTTTTCTTTTTTCCTTATTGACTTTTTCTCCAAAATAGAGTAAATGAAACATTAAAATCAGTTATCAGCATGTTTTTCCTTCATGGTTCCCTCGTTTGTTCAGAGGTGATTACTTCTGTGCTCACAGTAGTTGAGAACAAGTACGGATGAATCTAAAACAAGCGACACCTGAGCTGAACTACATGTACGTTTCCAACAGATTTGATGCAAACACCTGGATCAGAGAAGAGATAATTCATGTATATTTATAGTCTATTCTCATCTTCTGGCCAGTAAGATGCAGGCAGGTGTGAAATGCAGCATATAGACCCCCCCTCCCTGTCTATACATGTGACTGACACCGACATTCCTGCTGAGTGGGGAAAACTTTTAGCTGACGGCAGCAAATTTTTCCTGTTTTATGTCACTTCTTTGAACTGACAGCTGACGTCCTCCCCTACCATTCTGGAACTTTTCATGATCCAAGGCCCCGTGAACATTATTATAAGACTAGCCTCTGCCAAGAAAACAGCGACTCCCACCCAACATTGTTGTCCTGGGCTATGCAGGTACCAGCCTCCACCACCAGGTGGTGCCAAACGATGGCGTCTGGTTGAATTTCCATTTACCTTTTACCATTAGCAAACGACAAAAAATTCAGAGTGATCCAGAAACCAGGATTTTGTCCGGATCATTACCAAAATTAGGTCATTGGTTCCTTATAGAATTTTTAACATTAGCTGAAAATTTGACAAAATTCTGTCCAGAACTTATTTTGCTAACAACCAGAGATTGCTCTTTATTATCCCTATTATCCCTCCCTTGTCTTGGACAGAAGGACACAGGCAACAATTGCATTCCATCAAATATACAACATACAAACTAAATTACAAAATAGTTGCACAATGCTCACAAGTAGAAGAAACTATTGTTGCACGATGCAACAGCCAGTTATCACACAAATCAACAGCAGCTGCACCGACCTACAGATTCCTGCAAAAGTTACATTTAGCTTATATCTTCTGTCTCAGACTCTTTATGCAGGATGATGTGGTCTTCTGTGTTTTAGTTTTTTTTTTTACTTTGCTTCAACTCTGTTTGGTCAAAAATCTCCTGCAGAGATGATGGAGGCTGCAGGCCTGTTCTTATTATGTCATTTCAGTAAATCCAGATACAGATTGTGAACATCTGCATTACTGGGAATAATGTTCAGATACGGCATCAACAGGTAAAGTGATATTCCAGCCTTCACAAATCTTTCTTTTAAGCATCAAACACTCATCCTGTGGAGTTGAAATGTGGCTGTAAGCAGCTTGTATTTTATATTTTAAGCTTAGAGCTGCTGCTGTCTAAATCCTCACATACATTACATAGAGTTACACATTTCCTCACTCACTGAGGCAAAATGGACCAGAGCAGATTAACATGTCTCTATAATACACAAGATAACATATGGAATAAAATCAATACTGCTGAAAAATGGAGGGTAAAATTACAAATATACAGCTTTATGCTTTTCCCTTCCTACAATAATTTATTTTTTAAAATCACTTTAACAGTACTTTTTTTTTTTGACATATTTGGATTTTTGGACGTTTATGTACTCATTTAGTATTTCACATTGTCATTTCTTTTAATATCTTATTTGAAGAATATAAATAATTATTCTAGATGTTCTTTTCCTTTTTGTTGTGACTTGTTTAAGAGAAGTAGACAAAGTAAGAAATTCATGTTTGCTTTTTAGATGCGAAATGTATGTGAGGCAGTGTTATTTACAGTTGATTTACACTGATTTACATTTTTATTAAATCGGTAAACATACAGTGTTAATCTCAGGAATATTCTTAAAATATATTATTTGTAAATACTACAAAGAAATGCTTTTATTTTTAATTCTCTAGGAAATTACTGTTCTAGTTGCAAGAAAAAACAAAAGCGTTTAGGATTTTGTGTCAAATTTTCTCTCAATCGTTGCAGGTTGAACCATGTTCAGAAGAAAATAAATGTTGTTGTATCAGATAAGGAAATGAAGACCCACAAAACTTTATGATGTCATCAAACTCTGCCTTTTCCTAATTTTTTTGATTGAGAGATAAACCATGGAAGAAAATGACTAATGTGAGTTTTAATGTGATGTGTAGTGGAAGCTACACCGTTTAATTCTCACAGCAAAACTGTGCAGAATATACAAGTCTAGCATTTCGCTTTTAATTCCTTTAGTTCACTTTATACAGCAGCACAGTGTAATGAGGTCCTGAGGATTAAAAGAGTGAAACACATCGACAGTATAAGTGACAGTATAGCTAGAGATTAATTTAAATCTGTTATTTCAGGATAGAAAAAATACACAAGGATTTACATCTGAATAGAACTTTTATGTCTAAATGTTTCGACAGGTCAAGAAAACAAAATATATCTCAAGAGGTTTAGGAACATATGAGGAACATATGACTTTTATTTTACAGACACAAATTAGAAAAAATGCTTTGTTTTTTCCCCCCTGTTGTTCCACTCACTTTTTTTTAATAACAGTTTTAACTTTTAAAGAACCAGGACAAACATTTAAAACTAACTGGACTGAAGGTAAATCTCATCTCTGCAACATGAGCACAAGGAAAAGGATTTCGCCACAATCTGTGTAGTTAATGTATGACTTGACTTTTCTGTCTTTTTTTTGGTTTAGTTAGTTTTCTAAGTTTAGGAACAAAGCCATTAATCAGTGTTTCTAACCTTTAGGTAATGTTCTTCTCTTCCCAGGCTCCACTAACTTTATTATAATTTGTTGCTGCCGTTGCTGTGGTGGAGATTTTCTTATAATATCTTTAGATTGTTTGCTTCTCGTCAGCCACTCAATCGTTGTTTATATTATTTCAAAACGCTGCCATACCAGGGACTAAAATGTGTTTCTAGCTCAGTCTTTGTGTTAAAACTAAATGATTAGACTGAAAAAAAAATCAACACTTGCTTGTATTGGAGTGGACAAATGTGGAACTACAGTTTGTTGCCTCTATGACACGTATCGTGATGTTTTTGTATGGTGAAGGTTCGTGGTACTAGATATGTCAGAGCCTAATTCATGACTGGACCCAGTCTCAGATCAGACAATTTAACACCCCTGATGTTGACTAATTCACTGACTTTTTGTATCCAGTCAGTTTTTGGTTGTCATGAAGTCATCATCTATCTTAGCAGATACGGCGCCTCATATTGATTATGCTGTTGCAGCATGTTTTTAAGCAGCAGATGGATTGATGAGCTTCTTCTGTCGATCCCGCCTCTGATTTTCCATCGGGGGGAACCTCCGAACAGTCGTCCTGAGTCTGAATCATCATTAAGCAGTAAAGCATTGATTCACTCCATCGAAATCTTTTAATGATGGAGTGTCTGTGTCTGACAAAATAAGGCTGTTCAATACCATTTCCCTTCGTGACTCATGTTAACATAGATATGACGTTGGCTCTTTAGTTTTAGGTCGGTCAGCATGTGCTTCAGCCCCTGAGCTCTTGCCCTCTACCTGACTTTGTTATTAGGAGAGCAAACAGCAACGATCGCAGCACAAACACACAGAAATGCCAAATGTCAATCAGAGGCCTCGCCCCGAGCTCTGGAGTCACTGTAGCTACAGATGAGATATGAGAGGGGATGTTAGCGGCTGGTTTACAGGATTCACTCAATCTGCTTTCCCTGGACACAGAGAGAGGCTGCAACACGTTAGTCTGCAGCATGTTAGTATTTACATTAATAACAATCAAATAACGAATTAAGAGCTTAAATCACATTCTGGCTGTTTGTAAAACCCCTGTCAACAATGTTGGGAAAGTTCACTTTCTAACTATGAACTACTGTAGTTCAGTTCATAGAACATTATTCAAAATTGGTTTCAAAAAATTAACTAGTTCATAGTCCTTTTTTTCAGTATGTTGCTGTAAGCTATTATTTGTCAAAATTATTTTCACAGCCCATAGAGAACTGGAGACAGCAATTATTTTATCATCATCGTTTCAACATTGACACTATGTGTCAGAATAATCATTTTATCCAGTTTTTAATCCTTATCCAACTAGGGTTTAGCAATGAGGTGATAGCCTCTAAATTCTGGCATTTCCTAACACTTTATTTCCATCCATCAAAAACGTGCTGCTTAAATGGTCTTTATTATGAAAAAAAACAGACTGTAGTCCTTAAGGTTCAGTCTAGGTCAGTACTGACTTTTCCATCAAATTGTGTTAATGGTCATAGTTGTGGTGCTGCCTTCCTCCATGCTCCTGGCTGTTGCTCTGTGTTCATCACGTATTTGTTAGTCTGACAGGTCTGAGAGCTGCTGCCAGATCAGCTAGCTTTCAGATACATATTAAAGCCTGTTTATTGTAAGTTTTATCTGGGTTTTCACATAGAAGGATCTAATGAAATCTGACACACTCACACTGTTCTATATTGACATAGCGCCAGAATGAACATATTGACACTAATGTTCCTTAAGTGAAAAATACAGCACGTTCAGATCTCATCCAGAATTTGAATGAGGTCATAAAGGATTGTTCATTGAACCTGTTCAGAAACATCAGTGGGTATCAACATGAACATTCTGATGAATCCAGAGACAGAGAAGGTTTCTCTAGCAGAAGAGAACAGTTGCAGCTGCATTGTTTCTCATTTTTTAATGAAATTTAAAAATCATAACAACTAAAAACTAAATCTGAAAACTCACTCAACCTGTTGATAAGTTTAGTGCTGAAAGTCTTGTTAGTGGTTTATTATTCATGTTATTTTTTCTGTGGTTGTTAGAGAACTACATTCTTTTCATGACAGGATATGATTCAATCACTGACGTCTTCCTGTTACTCGAAATTCTTCTGCCCCGTCCTCACTAGACTGTGATGGATCACATATAAACCAATGAGGTGTCAGAATGTTTCATGTTTATACAAGACCAAATTCACTCTATTTGGATGGTGTGATTTATCTTGATAGTTTTTTCCCTGTCTTGTTGAATGATGACAGGCCAGAATGAACAAGGCTATTTTTAAAATGTAAGAAGGAGAAAGTGCAGATAATTGAGTGAAAATGTAAAGAGTAGAGCTTGACTGAAAAATAGATACCAAAAATGTCTACTTATGTTAGGTAATCAAGTATCTGTACTTAGCTACTTGATACTTGTGCAGATGAAGATGCCAGATTGGATTTCAAGTAAAATACTTTTTTCCATTACCCTCTTTCTGGCCGTCAGTGTCCTTAAACAGCGACACCTCCCTGCCCACATCTTCATCTCCTCCTCCTCCTGAGTTCACACAATGGCCATGTTTTTAAAAAAAAGTTCCCAAAAAAGAAGAGTGCAATTAGAGCGTTTCTGTGAGTGTAACCATGCCCAAATGACATCCTGCACGCACGCACGCACGCACACACACACACACACACACACACACACACACACACACACACACACACACACACACACACTTGTGACAGATGGCATGGAGAAGATGCCAGTAACTTAGTAACTGCTCAGCCCAGGAGGCAGAATTACTACTGTGAGTGTAGATGAAAAGAGGAAAACACAAAGAACAAGAACTAATTTTGCAAGAATCAGTGTTAAAAAATGTTTTGTCTATGTTGTGGTTTGTTTTGCTGTAGAGCAAATGCAACTGAAACAGAGACCTGAACCTGGGGAGCTGAGGCTGAAGCTGAAGCTGAATATATGAAACTGAATCTGAATATGAAAATCTGAAATAAATCTGATATTGAAGCTGAAGTTGAAACTGAGGCAGTGAACACATGAAACATGCACCGACCCCTGGAGGCTGTACTGGTGGTAGTGATAGAACAGTAGATCTGCTGCTGAAGGGAACAGCTGAACTCACAGCTGGAGAGAGACAGAGATGAAGAGTCGAGGAGAATTTTTCATCCAGATGTGTTGAAATTTTGTGAAAAGTGCAAAAAGAAAATGTGAATTCATTTGCTGGTGAACCTGTTTATTTAACTGGTTTTCACTTGCACTCATTTGCTTCTGCAACTCTTGATATACGTTTTGTGTTTCTTTGGTGTTTTTCAGTTGGGAAAATTGCATACATGTTCTCTTCTTTCATTAATTGTAGAAATGTTTCTGTTTTTATCTACTCTCCTCGGCCGTTATACTTCGAATCTACGGCATAGCATCACGTGATGCTACCATGCAGTATATATTCTTGGGGAAAAAAAAAGAAAAAAAAAGAAAAGGTGGATGTAAACAGAACTAGTGCTATCCATCTGCTGCTGGTTGTGATCAATCAAATCTCGCTCACACACTAAAGCAGTAAATCACCAGGTAAAGGTCAACGTAACAGCGCTATGCAACGTTGTTTGTGTGTGTTTGTGAGTGTGTCCTGACCTTCTCTCTCCAGTGGAGAATACCGATGATGACGAGGATGAAGACACACACTCCGATCAAGGCGATTGCAGTCAGCAGCACGCTGCTGCTGGGAGTCAGATACAACTTAGCACTCCAGCTGCAGAGAAACAGAGAGATGAAAATGCAGACTTTCCTTGCACCCCGTTGTCTTCCATTATACTTTTGTTTGACAGGAAAACAGTATAATTACCAAATGGTTCACATTAGCAGAGACTGTGGCCTCATTAAGCTGAAAAATAAAACAGTGTCTCCTACACTTTCCTAGCGCAGTTGTTGTTCAGTTTGTGGTTTCCAAGAACTTTTGTATATTTCTATCACATCCAACCATTGCGATATATTAAATACATGATCTCACAATCTGTCTGCTTTTAGGTGAGAAGAATACTGAGGAGCCACCTGGCTTTCTGTTTACTTCTCTTTCCACTCGTGGCATGTATGTAGGTGTGTGTCTGTGCTGGCAAACCTGGCGACAGCACAAGTGTGATGAGTATGTGTGTGTGTTAGTGTGTGTGTGTTAGTGTGTGTTTGTCTCTGTCGGCTAACCATCTGGAGCTCCTCCTGGGGTTTGAGCTACATGTGAACAATGTCATGATAACACAAGAACACATGCTGAAAGATGAGTGCGTATTCCCGTGAGCACTTGCATACCTATCTTACAGTGGACCACCGAGCCAACAGGGGACATTTTTTAGCTCTCCTCTTTAACGTGCTTTAAATCATGTCAAAGAGATGTGGAAAAACCATCTGGTGATTTTTTTTAAAGAAAGTTGCTGTGGTGGACAAACAGTACACAGTTGTACTGCATTATGTGGAGGTCCACTCTTTGATAGGTTGACATTGCTTGAAGCTCCAAGTGCCCTCTTGGCAATTTGTTAAAAAATCCTTAAAAGGCAAATATTCAGTACTTATTGTAAAACAACTTAAAAGTAAATTATTTTAATAATATTTTTGTTTTTTTTAGAATGACTAGACAGCAGAAGTCCACTGTTGGCAGTTTACCCTGACAGTTCCATGGTAATATTTACTTGTGTGTGTGTGCGTGTGTGAGAGAGAGAGTGAGATGTGTTGTTTTACAGTCAAAACTGCTCAAACAGATATATTAATACTGAGTCGTGGTATCCTGAATATGTTGTTAAGGGGCATCTCGCGAGGTTAAAGCTTCAATCGGTTTCCATGGCAACATGCGTCAAACATTTCTCCCAGCGACTTAAATGGCTGCAAACATGTTTATGACACAAATGTACTGTGTTAAAGGGCCGAGTGGCGTGCTGCTGCTGCTGCGGTACCTGCGGGGTCGGTCATGCGGGTATGGGATGACGATGAGCTGAGAATTGGGGATAATGGCCGTCCACTCCTGCTTCCTGATGTCCTGCAAACAGACAGAGAGAAAGCATGTGAGCTGGATATGCACAGACATGTGATATTCCCACGCCTAACATGAAATTATTTTCCAGGACATTTTCAACTGCTACAGAGACAAGTTATCATGTCACACACTAATACATTCCCATTTCATGTGTGCCTTATTAAGCAATATGTTTTTATTTAATAACAAGTTTTATTCTATTCATTATTATTCTATCGTATGAAAGTCACGGCTCTAACAACTATTTTGTTATCCAGGATAATGTCAATAAAGATTGATAGCTTTACTGCTAATTTCCCTATGTTAAAAAATCACATTATTTATGCTAACAACAAATAAAGCATGCCAGCAGTTGAAATGAACATGTAATGGGCTGTTTTCAAAGTATTCACCGCCATAATTTTCCAGGACAACTTAATAATTTTCAGGACATTTGACCTTTTTCTTTCCATGTAAGAACGCTGAATATATAATAGACCAATACATTATGCAATCACAAATTTCCATAGAATACACACACTATTTAAACTGCATTCTCTTGGGAAGAATATATAATAGAATACGGCCTCAGCTACAGTGAAGTTTCTATTTTAAGACCGAAAACCTGCTGCTTGAAATAAATTAGGCCGGCTGTGGAGAGAAACAGACTTTTCTCTGTGGTTTGTGTATTTAAATGTGTGACTGTGTGGGGAGAGTTCAGCCATCCAGGGGAAAAAACAAAGGCCAATCTCAGTCGCTGTCTTGATGAAAAATACATCATATTTTTTCGGAGTCCAGACCGGCCATCGGGAACGCTGCGATTTCTCCCGGTGCTCCGGTTATAGAAATCCCAGTCCATTATACAGAAACAAGAGCGAGTGTTCTCCTTGCGAAGCCCATTATACAACAACAAGAGAGAAAGCTGTGTTCTGGGCCCATTTCTGACTGTGCAGCTGCAGGCCGGAGGGCGGGGGAGGGGGGGCTGTCATTACTGCAGCTTTGAGTGTTCACACACACACATTAAATGCACATACAGCTGTATTCACAAGTTTATATTGTAGAACTAGAAGCCTTGTGGAAGGAACAATGGGAATGAATCCTAAACACAAGACTGAAAGACTTGTAGCTGGCCACACAACCATCTTCAAGCTGAGATACCAGTAACATCGACAGTGGGTGTTATCTGGTAGTATCTATGCATTAGGTTTGCTGAAAATGGATGTTCCATGTCCTGAAGAGGCTGTCTACGTCCTTCAAAAAAAAAAAAAAATATATATATATATATATGTTGTTTAGCTTTCGCTTACACACTGAAAAAAAATACTTATCCTCCCTGTAAATGTTTATGTTTTTATCTGGTTTGTTTTATGGATTTTAATGTGTTATTGATTCATAGTTATGTACTACCCTTTCTTAAAACAGGCTAATTCATCTCAGTTAACAGCAATAATTAGAAAAGTGTATGACAAGTTTTATTTCCATTTTCTGCACATGTTTAGACAAGAAAATCATTTGGTTTGGTTCAAAGTTTGAATTTGAAGTTTTTAGATTAAGATCCAAAAATAGCTAAAAGTTTTATTTAGATTGGATTTAACTAAAATTTACATAATTCGTTTCAGTACCAAAAATAAGAAGTAGATGTAATTCCATCCCAATATATAATATATTTGAATAGGAATCACTTGGAAAATAGTAGTAGTAATAAAGTTGAAACAGTTAAAAAGGAAAAAAACATACAGTCATATCTGAAAAAAAGACAACTGATTCTGTAGGTGAATCGTATCAGTGAGGAATAAGAAGAGGATTTATTCTGACTGACATATAAACCCTGGAGTATTTCTGCTGAGTGCATCACTTCATGACTCATTTAATTTTTTTTCGCTTGCTTTTTCTTTCAGTCTGTCATTTAAATTATCTAATATTATCATGAACCATTAAAAAACACAGTGAGTGGAGAAGTGGAGCAGTTAGAGTTTATCTCTAGTTTGATAGCTATATTCCACATTAGTCACGACTGGAATCAATTTACGCTTTTTATGTTGGTTTTGTTTGCCTCTTTAGCAGGATTGAAACATCAAATCATTTGAGAAGGAATAATGAACCACCTGCCAGGCTGTCACCATTACACATAAGATATAGTTTTATCCCACACAGACATCGACTGGCAGCAGAGCAGCAGCCAGGTAGGCAGAGGTTCCTTAAAACAGACAGAATCGTCAAGTCGGTTCGGTGCAGTGGGCGGATTCAAAGGCCTGGAACCAGGCAAAAAGGGACAAATTAATCAAAAGCGAGTCTGGAAGCGGTTCAGCGGAGTCCCAGCTCTTCACTGCTCTTCAGTAGAGAGGACGACTCGTCAACAAGCACAAACCGTGAGCAAGCAATCAGTGTTGGTGTCTTTTTCCAAGATGTAACCATGAGATAACCAGCGACAGCCCACCATGACAGCCCTGTAGACTGCACATGTAAACGTGGAGAGTAGAATAGAGCCAATATTTCTGTGCATCAGGTGAAATATTTGTTCATATTTTGTGTTCAATATTTTTTTCAGATTTCCTGTTCAAAATGAAAATATCTATACAACCAATGAAATATATCAATGCTGTAACAGTAACATTGTGTTTTACTACAGATAAAAATACTTTTTTAGTGTTGGAGCTGAGGTTTTCTCATACGATATATGAATAAAACTCAATGCTGAATCTGGATCAGGCGGTTTGGGATTTTAAAAGGTTAATGAACACTAATAAACTTTAATAAAAAGCTAATAAAAGCTCTTTTTGCTTAGATAATAAAAAAAAAATAAAAAACCAAAAATGATTTATAGATATGAGCATATTAATTGCAGAGAGAGTAAGAGCTCTATCCTGGAAAAAGCCAAAACCAAAAAAAGGATTTTTGAGCTTTTAATCATCCCTTTAAGAAAATCACCTACACACTAAAACTTCAGGAAGATAATGTTCATCATATGTGGGACCCCTTTCATTTTTTATTAATCAGGAGCATGTCACATGGAATCTGGAGACTTGTGAACAGTAGCCCTCTGCAATATTCAATTTGGTAGAAATGTTTTATTTATTTATTTTTCTCATATGCAATTGACTATAATTATTTTGAGTTATGTTGTAAAAAACAAAAGTTGGCAAAAAAAAGATCTTTCATTGATCCAATGCAGCCATACCCTGTTCGAACCTGATTGGTTAATACGACTCAGACTTCAAACTAAAATAGATTCTGCATATTTGTGTGCAGAATCTGCTTTAAGAGATTAATGCATGTGTAGTGCAACTAATCTTGCCACAGTTTACAGGACTAAACAGCCAATGTGTATGTTACTGACTAAAAATCTTTTGTCCATATTGATTTTCACAATTATGACATTTTACACACTGTACAAAATCTAATATTCTTATTAACTGAAAAGAACACTAGTTGAAATCAGCAATAAACTGGCTTTTACTTTAGATAAGGTAAGGTAAGATAGGCCACATGTTAAACCTCAACTCAAAACTAAGTGGACACATCTAGATTTATACCTTCATCTACTATCCTCAGTTCATAGAATGACATCATACATGACTCCACTTAACTCCACTTGACTAGAGGTCTTCTCCACCTGAATGGATGTTCATATGTCCTTTTACATCATTGGTTTGCTTACAGTGAAGAGGTTTAAAGATCTGGGTACGTCAGTGTGTGATTGGTCAGGCAGTGACAATTCTTTAATCATCAGAACACAGATCGCATTGTGTCTAAAATATTTTTTTCAGCCAAATATCTGGCAGCGGTTTGACTTTTTCACAAGTTCAAGTTTCTGTTTTCATCATTCAACTGCCTTCAGGCTCACAGGCTCCGAATCCAGTTATGATGGTGCAGCTTTTTCTGGAAAAGCTCAGCATCGTTATCATCATTATCATAATCACTCATTTTGGGGGCTGGGGGGATCAATTAAAGCTGAGTGTACATATACTACAGTGTCATCTGCATACATTGACAGTTCAATATTCTGACACTGTTAAGTGAAATAGTTAATACATTTTTTTTAACACATCAGGTTCTATTTGATAAATAACAGGATGTTCATGCCAGTGTCATAAATAAAAAGATACATTTTTAGAGTTTTTGAAACATACTGATTGACTGTAGAGATGCAATAATTAGTCGATTAACTGATTGCCAAACATCAGTCATTTTGAAGAAAAAAAATGTACAAATTCTCTGGTTCTAGCTTCTGTTCTCTGGTTTTCTTGTTCTCTACTGTGAAGTATTTTCTCATGTGTTTATACAATGTTTTGATATAATAGTTGCAACAATTGATTAGGTGTCACCTAATTGAATAATTGTTGCACCTCTACTATTATGGAAATTGATCAATTAGTTGCCAGCTATGACATCAATCGAGATCTGTTTCCATAAATGATTGATTGTTTCTCTGGTTTCAGCTTCTTTTCTCTGTCTTTTGTTTTCTTTAGTCTTCTATAATAGTAAACTGATGATCTTTGGTTTAGGGACTGTTGGTCTGGACCAGTGCTTCTCAATTATTTTCTGTCGCACCCCCCCTATGGAAGAACAAAATATCTCTCTAAAGTGCATCTGAAATTCAAAAATAAAATTAAATCCTTAGTTAAACTATACAAATTTTACTGACAATGTCAAACCATATGATACTGAAAAATAAAACTACATAAAATCGTCTTATCAGCGTGATTGTGGTGTGATGTTGTTAGTTTCTTTGTGTTCATGCTGCCAACATTTTAGACAGAGTAACACGCCTTTTACAGTGAACCAGCAATTGCACTTTATTCTAGAACGTAAATAAAACAATTAAAAAGCATGTTCCCCGAGGTCAAACGCGCCACACTATTTGAGAACCACTGGTCCTAAAATTATTAAGTTGGACGAGCTTTGGGAATCATTATTTGACATTTTACACCATTTATCGAACCAAATAAATAATCAATAGTCGATTAACCAACTGACATTGTCATTAGTTGCAGCTCTACCACACTGGCATTCATTGAGCAGGATTTATTCACTACAAGTCTTACTGAATCATGAAATAAAATGCTCACCTCAAGTGGAAGTAAAAATATTCATGAAGTCACAAGCAAACCAAAGAATTAAAAAAAATAAATTAGACATTGAAACTGATTAAAACCATGTCAACCTTTTCAGTTTAAGTAAAAGATGGTCATCACATCCATGGAGACGTACACTTTATTGCTAAAAGTATTTGTCCACCCATCTAAATGATCAGAATCAGGTCCTAATCACTTGGCCCGGCCACAGGTGTTTTGATAAACATTTGTGGGCCAGTTTCAGGAGCTCAGTGATTTCCAGAATAGAATTGTCTTAGGATTCCACCTGTGCCACAAATCAAGTAAAATTTTCTCAATCCTAAATATTCAAAACTGAACTGTCGGCTTTATTATTTAAAAAAAAAATGAATGAGTTTGTGAACAAAGTCCACTCTACCACAAAGTGGTTGGCCTTGTAAACTAACAGAGAGGGGTCAGGGGTTGCTGAAGCTCATAGTGCAAAGAAGTCGGTGACTTTCTGCACAGTGAGTTGCTACAGAGCTTCATGTTCACTTCAAATTATCCCAAGTACACTATGCAGAGAGCATCATGGGATAGGTTTCCATGGCCAAGCAGCTGCATCTAAGACATAAATCACCAAGTCCAATGCAAAGCGTCAGATGCAATGGTGTAAAGCGTCACCTCTGGACTCTAGAGCAGTGGAGGCGTTCTCTGGAGTAATGAATCACGCTTTTCCATCTGGCAATCTGATGGACCAGTCTGGGTTGGAGGGTGCGTGGAGAGTGGTACATTTCAGACTGCATTGTGGAGTCTGACATTTGGTAGAGGAGGAATTATGATGTGGGGTTGCTTTTTAGGAGTTGGGCTTGGCCCCTTAGTTCCAGTGAAAGGAACTTAGAATGCTCCAGGATTCCAAAACATTTTGGGCAATTCCATGCTCCCAACCTTGTGGGAACAGTTTGGAGAGGGCTCCTTCCTCTTCACACATGACATGTGCACCAGAACACAAAGCAAGGTCAATAAAGACACAGATTACAGAGTCTGGTGTGAATGAATTTGACTGGCCTGACCTGAACCCCATAAACAGAACACCTTTAGGATGAATTAGAGCAGAGAGTGAGAGGAAGACTTTCTCCTTCAACATCAGTGTGTGACCTCACAAATGCACTTTTGGAAGAATGGTTTAAAAATTCCTATAAACACACTCCACATCGTTGTGGACAGCCTTCCCAGAAAAGTTGAAGTTGTAATAGCTGCAAAAGGTGGACCCACATTATATTAAAACCTTTGGGTTAGGAATGGGAAGGCACTAAACTCATGTTAGTCAAGGAATACTTTTGGCAATACAGTGGATTTTATAAATACAATATAAAATGTTTTTTGTTAGGACTACACATTCCCCCACAGTCTTAATCTACATTCTGTGGAGCATTATTTTTCTCATTTATCTGGGTCTGAGTTATATTAGTTCATATGGGGTCAGAAGGTCAGACGAGGTCAGTTCAATGATTTAATAGCTGTAATCATGCTTGTAGCCGAGCAGTCCCACTCTATCTCTGTCTGATAGTGCCGCTGCTGCTCTTTAACCGTAACTATCCTCCATCCAGTTGAGAGCGAACACAACACATCTTATGTCTTGCGTGTGACAGCGGCATTTTCTCTCTACATAAAGAACACATTCTCGCCGCCAGCCATTGTGGCTCTTGGAAAGTGCCGCCGCCTCCGCACGATAGCGCACAACTGGAGCTGGAGACGAGTCAGCCTCCACCACAGCTGCTGCAGCTGGAAGCAGATCCGATCTGGCTGCTCGGAAGAGAAAAGTGTTCCTGAGTCTTCAGAGAGAAAGAAAGACGCTGTGGTTCAAAGCCGAGGAAACTGGCACACTATAGAAGACAGAGGGTTAAGGGAGATGGGGAGAGGGAGCGAGACTGACAAGGAGGGGACTGATTAGTGAAGTAAACCACTCTGAGCAGCAAAGGGAATCCCCTGGGTGGAAGATAAGTGAACAGGAGGGGAGAGGCTCACAGAGAGAGACAGGGGGGGGGGTGAATAAAAGGGAGGAATAATTGGACGGAGGATGGGAGATATCCAAGTTGATTTTATAAAACCGCTCCTTCTGTGAAAACAGCGAGGCAGCAGCTCTCAGCGTGGAAGAGAAAAGGGCAGGAGAGGCAGCGAGAATGGGAGCAGGGCAGATTTAAAAAAAGACACCCAAAATAGATCAAGATGGTCAACAAACAAACACAAACCTGTGTACAGATCGTTCCTTCACGTTATTTGGTAATTCTCCTTAATGCAAAAAAAAAAAAAAAAAAACGTGAAAAATGTGTACATGATCACCCACTCATGTCGTAATCTCAACCAGAAAGCTGAAAGATTTTTATGAGACATGGGATAAACTTTGACCTTTCAACATGACGGAGAGCAGTGAAAAAGATGATTATATAGGACCTAATTAAATAATCACACGATAATTTACTCTATTTACGATGTGTATATTAATGACATATAGTGATACTGTAACTGTAACATTGGGTTTTACCACAGATAAAAATGCTTGAATATATGAATAAAACTCAATGCTGCTGCTGGGTGAGGAGGTTTTTGGATTTTAACAGGTTACGACTGCTTGACGAGAGCAAGTTTGAGAAGCAATGGTCTAAACCTCTCCCTCGTTACTGGTCCTCCTCATTACAGGTGGATGTGATGGATTCCTTCCCCGCCCAAAGTCCCTCTAGGTAGAAGTATAAAAAAAACCCTACTCTGGATAATGCAGAGCATCTTTAGGCATTCATTAATTCACCATGCAGAAAGGAGCGGGTGAGGAGGGGGTGAATAAAGGATCACAATTCTTTGCATAGTAAGGAGTGTGAGGAAAGGGCAGCGGAACGCAGCTTGTCTGAGATGAGTGTTCCTGCTGCTCTACAGCTTCTGAGCCGCGGACCGGCCCATCTGCAAGTCTAATCAGCTGCTTGACGAAGACCTCTGTACCACACGGGAGGAAAAACAGGGCCCTGACGTGCCTAATATTCAGCGTGACAAGTGTGACGCGTGAGAGGGGGATAAGCCAGAGAGAGATGTGGGGGTAGAGAGGAAGCTGGAAGTGAGGAACGTGGCTGACGAATAGATTGAACTGAATTATTCACTGTACGGGGCCGCCGCCGCCTTGTAGTGTCACAGGAGGGACACGGCTGCACCCACAGAGTCCTTCATGCATCTTCTGTCTCCCTAGTCCCTAAACAAAGATTAGTTTGAAAACTATCCTTTGTCCTAGAACTTTAACAATCCCCCAACTAACGTCATCAATATTCCTGTATTATATTATCCTCAATATGTTATCTATTGTAGATATTTCATCATCTTTCTCTTTAAATTACTGGACAAGCTTCTTGTCATTTCAGCCCAACCTTGTCTCTACTGCCTCCATATTGCAACTTTTTTTAACATAAACACTGAACCACTGGCAGGCTTTATAAGAAGGCTGCAATTTTATTAATCTATCAGTTATTAAAATGGTGTAAAATGCCAATCAGTGTTTCCCGAAGCTGAAGATTCAACCTAAAATGTCTTTTTTGTCCAGATCAACAGTCCACAACCCAAAGATCATCAGTTTACTATTATAGAAGAATAAAGAAACCAGAAAATAATCAGAGAAGAGAAGCTGGAACCAGAGAATTTGGTCATTTTCTTCCTAAAAATGACTCAAATCAATTATCAAAATAGATAGTGATCATTGTAATAGTTGGCAAGTAATTGATTAATCAACTAATTGTTGCAACTACAGTCAATCTCTATGTTTCAAAATAAATTTAACAGTGTCATGACAGTTGAGCCGATCTTAAGACGAAAATGTCAAATAAAAAGATAAATGTGTATATATATATATATATATATATATATATATATATATATATATATATATATATGTTGAAAGTGATCTCTCACAACACAGAGGCTTTTAGCAGCTGATGTCGATGCTGATCACATGTCTGACCTCCTAACGCCATATGAGCCGAAGTATAGCCACACAGTGAACCCAGACCCAGATACATGATGTAAAAGCTCCCTGAATGAGTGATGATGATGATGATGATGATAATGATGCTGAGCTTTTCCAGAAATAGCAGCACCATCATGTGCTGAGATTAAATCCAATCTGTGTCAGTCTTTTTGTCACATATCGTTACTGGATTCTGAGCCTGAAGGCAGTTGAATGACAAAAATAGAGAGACCAGAGAATTTGAAAAAGACTCAAATTGATTAAGCTGCATGTCCACATACTACGGTGTCATCTGCATTCACTGACAGTTCATTATCATGACAATGTTGAGCGAAAACTATGATAAAAGGATAAATAATTGGGGACCTAACACTGACACTGGGTTTTTACTGAACAGTGCATCATAAATTTAACACATGATTTCTAATTGATAAATAACAGGATATTCATGCTAGTGTTATAAATGAAAAGTATAGTAGAGTTTTGAAACATAGTGATTTACTGTATAGCTGCAATGATTAGTTGATTAATCAAATAGATGCTGACTAAGACATTAATCACCATCTTTTTTGACCTAGGATTTCAGTCATTTTTAAAGGAGAAAATGTCACCAATTCCCTGGTTCCAGATTATTTTTATGGATTTTTATCCACATACATCATTTTATAAACCAACAACTGATCAATTAATCATTTCAATATTTCAACAGGTTAATTGAGTATCAAAAAACTCATTAGTTGCAGCCCTACTTCACTGGCCTTCTTTGAGTAGAGTTTATTCAATAAAATTGTCTTACTGAATTAGGCAGAAAACTACATGTAATTAAGCAAATAATGATATTGGTAATTTCACAAGCAAAGCAACAAATTAAGGCAGAAATTGGACATTTAAACTGATCGATTTGAGTGAGAGATGGTCATCACACACGGAGACATGTGTAATAGATAGAATAGAAAATTTGATCTTTTGGATTATAGCTTCTTTCACACAATTTCTTTGCTCGCTGTTGTGCAAAATTTTCTATGACAGAAGCAAACATCACTTTTTTTGTATTATATGGCGCTTAATGATTTTACAAGATTGGATAGACACTGCTGTGTCTTTTCTAAATCAATAAAAATACCTGGTGAGAAAAAAAATGAATCTTCATGTAATATTCCTCAAACATGCAGCAAACAGAGAGAAAAACACACTTCTCACTTCTCTGCTTCTGTACTTGTATCTAATAATCTTTGAGTATTTGTTCCTGTGTGAGTGGTGTCCAGGTAAATTAATGAAATGAGGGATCTCTCTCAGGTTGCCTCACCGTGTCTCCGGGTTGCCGGGGGATCCCGACGAACAGGTGGTCCAGGAAGTTTGCGCTGCGTCCAAGGCCCAGGACAGTGTAGGGGAGCTGGAGGGAGAAGTGAGCGGACTGGCTCAGCTGACCGGCTGCAGGAGAGGACAAGGACACAAAGACAGAAGACTGCTTTAATCAAAACACTGGCTTTTCTCAACAGAGGGAACTTCTGCCCTGGAGGTTCATATTTTTCCCTGTTTTTACGATGCTCACACCTCACTGACTGCCAAGGTAAACCCTCTGTTGACCCAGATGTTCTGTTACAAACTCAACTTCTTTGTCTCTTTAGAGCTAAGCTGGGGAAGGAGGAGGAGCTGATGATGAAGAAGAAGAAGAAAACAACTCAACAGAAAAACAGCTGAAAAACCACGACATGAGATGAACATGAACTCAAAATGTACATTGATGAAAACTGTATTTTAAAGTTTTTGACTTTCTCATTTTACAAAACATGATTTGTCACTGGCCCATAAGCAACACGTTTCGCTGATAGAAAAATTTGTTAATTATTAATAATTAAGTTAATTATTTAAAAAAAAAAAAATTTAAATGGCTTTTTGAAGGGGATTTATTCAAAGCTGCTCCAGTAAATAATACAAGAGTTATACACTGTAAAACATCAAATACTAAGTGAAAATATCTTCATAATTCTATTTTTTCCACTAGTTTTTTTCTCATGTGCCACTGACCCAATTAATACATTTATCCTTGTGTTATTGAGAAATCGTGTTCTTTTGAGGCGCAGAGGACAAATGTTTGGTATTATTGAAAATGTACCTGCGGTTATAAGGCTGATTAATGGGTCATTATTTATGTCCTAATTAATGGAAGCGGCACTCCATCGACCAGTCGAAGGTTTCATTTCTAAAAGCAGAGCGCCGGAACCAGAGGAACGGCGGCTTGAGACCTTGTGCTTTTCTGACGTGAAGGAGCATCATAAAAGCAACAAATCAGAGCGAGACACCTGAGGCCAGTCCGGTCCACGTCTCCTCCTCCTCACTCTCACACACTCCTTTCACTCCCGTTTCTCCTGATAGACCACTTGAATTTGGCCTTACTCGTTCTGCCAGCTGCATCTCGCCCATAAATCAACCTCTACGTGGTAAACAAAGAGAGGGAAGGAGAGAAAGAGGGATGGAGGGATGGATAAAGGAGGCCTAGAGGCAGCCAGCGATCAGAACTAATGTGGATGGACTGAGATGAGCACAGCTGCTTTCCCCTGGTTTTTTTCCCTTTTTTAAACCTATGACTAACCTCGCTCCGGTTAAAAATAAAGAGTTGTCCGGCTTGTTTTCGACCTGGGGTCAGGTCAGTCCAGTCGGCTGCAGCTCAATAGTCTTTTCTTAAATGCACTTTCACATCATACAAAATGTAGCTGCTGGGACTATGATGTGGTGAGAGTAAAAATTGATCAGAGAGTGGGCGAAAGAGTAATTATCTCAATTAAATGTATGGAGATAAAAAGATTGTCCTTGAGGTTGTAATGTTCATCATGAGCAGTGCCATGCTGTTCAATAAAGACGTTCACCCAATTACTGTTGAACGTGTACTGAATGTAATGTATGTTTTGCTTGATAGACGTCAGTGTGAATGTGCTCATTCTGGCTGTGAACAGCGCTCTTTCGTAGTCGAACTTAGTTCAAGAGTTTGTCAGAATTAATTACATCCTTCCAAGTAAAACCCAGATAAAACTCATAATAAACAGGCCTTAATATGTATCTGAAAACCATGTGATCTGGCAGTAGCTGTCACACATTTCACAGTATCAAATACATCATAAAACACAGAGCAATAGCCAGGAGCATGGAGGAAGGCAGCACCACAACTATGACCACTAACATAATGTGGTACTGACCTAGACTGAACCTTAAGGAGTACAGTATTGGTTTTATTTTCCTAATAAGGATCATTTAAGTAGCAGGTTTTTCTCATATTTTTCAGAATTTTCTTCAGGATGAAAGTTGCAGCTGCTACTAGTGTGGAATGAATGGATGGAAACAAAGGAAATGCCAGAATTTAGAGGGCTGTCACCTCAATACTAAACCCTGGTTGGATAAGGATTAAAAATTGGATAAAAAACATATGTTAAAGCTGATAAAATAATTGCTGTCGCTAGTTCTCTATGGGCTGTGAAAATAATTTACGGTAGACAAATATAAGCTCAAATATAAACATATTGGAAAAAAAAACATTAACTAGTACATTTTTGGAACCATGATCTTGAACTGGACTTTGAACTAGTTCTGTTGAAAGTGAAATTTCCCAACACAGAGGCTGAGGCTCTAGTGGGCCTGAATGAATCTCACTACCTTCTCAACTTCTTCTTCTCGCTCTTGTCTCCTATTTCACCAGCTTTGTAGTTTTGAGGAAAAGCAGCATCGTGGACTTAATCACACCACCACAGATGGTGTCAGAAATATACTGTTTGTTTTCAGGAAGAACTCAGCCCAGTTTCACGAGCTTTGCCTTGTTCAGGGTACAAAGACCCAGCTTCTAACAGACATAAAAGATGAATCCTGGGGTGTCTGACATTTACTGAGTGAGTGAGTGTGTGTGTGTGTTTGTGTGTGTGTGGCAGATCATTAAAGTGGAAATTGTCTTCTGTTGTAAGCGTTTTTTTTTTTTTTTTAAATGTGCATTTTTTAAATCGTGATCAATCACTGAAACAGATTAAAGATGCTTTTTCCCAAGGTGACTTATAGACTGATGAAGAACACAATGTTTAAAAAGTTTGTGTATTCTAATCATGGGTGTGGTAGTTGGGGGGGAAAAGTGGACCTGACTGCTCAGGCATGCCTTTTTTAGATGAATGAAGGAATGGGGCCATGCAGTTGGAGCTATTTTAATATGATTCAATCTAGAGTTGCCTCCTATTTCTATGAGATATTTTAGGTATTTAAGCACAAGAAGGTCAAACGCATCAATTCAGAATCAGTCATCAATTTTGAGACTTGGAGGTCGAAGTTTTTATGAGGGCTGATCATAAGTGACTTTACTCAGAAAGAGCCAATCATGCCAAAATTACCTAAAAACCTTCCAAAATTAACAAAAAATGACAATGATACCCAAGATGTAGAAGCTCAACTACCCACTGGAACTTTCAGAACATGCAAGGAAAAGAATTTCAGCAAAGGAAGACAGCTGAGCTACTCAGGTTGATATGAACATTGGATAAGGACGTTGATCCTAAAACTAAAGAGACATGTAAGACCAGAAGAAATTAGGAAACAAACACGCACTACATCTCTGTACAAAGCTCTGAACAGAAATAATTTGATGGACTAATCCTGTAACAACTACCACGTACCAGAGGATAAGTTTCTCCTGCAGCAGCACTTCGTCTATAAAAGGCCCCAAATCCCTTTAATCTACAGCACTAATGCTGTTTTTTTTTTTTTTGCTGTTTCACGTCCACGGAACAAAAAACAGACAGAGCCAACGGGTTTGAGGAGCAGGAATGTGAATCTGAGCAGGGCTCGGATTGTGTGTGCGTGGATTCTGGCAAGGAACGTAGCCGTGGCTGGAGTGAAGCCACCTCACAACACGCAGAGGCTGGCGAAGGGCTATTATGTATGCAGCGCATCGGAAGCAGTGCGTTTGTGTGTGTGTTGGAGTGTGTGTGTATGTTGGAGTGTATGTGTGTTGGAGTGTGTTTTTGTGTTTATCTCCCTATAGCAGAGCCATCGAGGCCTTGGCAGCAAATACCAACCTGCACACATGACTGACAGCCTACAAGCCATCGCTTAGAAGACAAAGCAGATTCAGCCGCACAAGCAGTAAGCCTGAATGTGTGTGTGTGTGTGTGTGTTTAGACCCCCCCCCCCCACACACACACAAGCATGAATGAACAATCATATATAGGATTCTAATACACAGACGTGTCCAATATGGTCAGATATACAGTCGTCTGTCAACTGGATGCAATGCAAAATCAAAACATTTTAGTCATCTCAACGTTTTTAGTATAAATTTGACCTTAAAACTTTATTAAAGTCTTTGACTACGGACCAAGACACAAGAACATTAATACCACTAATAAATGAAGAAATAAGACAGGACTTCTTTAGGGTCAACTGTAGCCCGAATAGGTCCATTAGCCTTTACTCCATAATATCAACGTTAATTAAGTGTGAAGTGGCTATAAAGCTATATGTAAGGCTATAATGTTGAACAGATTAAGCAATGTGCCCAAGCATGTGCTACAGCACAGAGATGAGTGATGCAGAACATTTTGTAGAATGTTCATCACATTATGATTCTACAGTGTTTAGGTGACAACTTCAAGATGGGGATATTGTCTACATTTTTGGGGTAATAAATATTACACCAGTGAAAATGGTGTTTCTTTACATTCAACACTAGTAATATCAAAGGGAATTTTTATACAATTATTTCAATACAATTCAGATCAAACAGGCAAAGCACACATGTAAATATCAATATCCCTAACTTACTGTCAGTAGTCTACATTTATTATGAATACTGAAACTTAAAGCTTCATTTAGCAACTTACATCTGAGAGTTAACATTCCACAAGTCAATGCTGATATTTTTAGTTCTTTAAATCTGTTCTGGTGTTTCTCAGCAACAAATGAACTACTTAAATCTAAAATAATGCAGTTTTTTTTAGATCAACAGATTAACAGTTACTTTGCTTCATGCTTTGACCCCTGGATGCTCATTGTACCTTCACTTGTTTTTTTTTTCATGCCTGTGGAAATTAATGTTGACAGTCCACAAATTTTTCCTTATTTTCTCTCTCAGTGACATGACAGATAGGACATTGACCAGGATTTCAGGAAGCAGACTTTACCTCCCCCTGGACATCAGAGAGAAAAACAGAAAAAAAGTGAGAAACGTTAAAGCCAGAGAGGACAGGGTTGCCTCTAAGCGAGCCGCATCACGTCAGAGTGTGTGTGTGTGTGTGTGTCGTTGAAAGGTCTTGTGACACATGCAGAATCACATGAAAACCCTTGTTCTGTCCTGAGGTTTCACTGGGCAGACATTCAGCAGCAGCAAATTCATCAGGAAGAAAACGAGACCAAAGCACTGACTGTGACGAAATGAACACACATCGGTTGTTGACAAAAAAAGATGTGATGGAATCTACTTTTATATACTTCTACTTAATTATGTAAAACCTTAATAAAAATGACTGTTCTTTTTTTTTTAACCACAGACAAAAATTATAATTAATAATAATAAAGTGGCTTCACGGGATGAGTGTCACTCCAGCGATAATGCCAGGTGAATGTGTGTGTGTGTGTGTGTGTCTTTGTGTGTGTGTGTGGGTGTCATCCACCACTGCGGGAAGGCCTGTTTCTTTTTTTTCCAGAAGCTTCACTCTGCTAAAATTTTAACCTGCTAGGTTACACACTTTATTGAAACTTGCTGTGGTTTTAGAGGTGTCACTTTAAAACACGTCCCTGTGTCACACTGACCTAAACAAAGTTTCCTAACAATAGTTTCTATTGTTACAGATACCTTTCTAGATTGATTTGCATTACCTTATTATCAACGTCCTGTCAAAAAATTAAGGAAAATATTGACTAAAAGTATACTGAAATATTTTTGATTTTCTTTGACTAAAACTAGACTAAACAATAATGGAATTTTTGTAAACTAAAATGTGACTAAACAAAAAAGAATACAGGTTGACTAAATATTACTAAAACTAATATGGCTTTTTGTCACAAGACTAAGACTAAAACTATATTGAAAAATCGCCGACAAATTTAACGGGGCCAGATACATAAAACTTGACTAAAGCCGTGTGCTGTACAAAGCCAGAAAATATGCATACCCCTTCTTTTTGTCAGATTTATAAAGCCGCTGCGTGCTGCATGGTTCTGTTTTATGACTCTCAGGCGTTGTGGAACTTGGCATTCGCGCCAGCCTCATTTCCACTCCGGTAATTATCCATAAATTAATAGGAAAAAACCCACTAAAGCAGCCGCTTTCATATCCACACGCTGTCTGCTCAACCAGTCTGTGCACCTGTCAATGAAACAAATGGGGAGAAGACGCACAGTTTCACAGATTGTGTTGCTCTCAAATGGCCAGAACAGCTGTTTATAGCATCCATATCATCATTCAACACATGGGCGGTGAACCACCATCAGCAGCAATTTCTCAGACATGTAATCAATGGTTAGTTAGCAGCTCTCACATCTGAGGACAAAAATAAAAAAAGAATATTCACAGCAAATTACAATGATGATGCCTACATAAATGAAAAGAATTGTGAAAAATTCATCACCTAAAACTTATCGAATATGTATGTGAGCCTCTGACTTGCATTTTGCAGAAAAAAAAGTACAAAACAGTGCAGCTGGTTGTCAACCAGTGGAAATGAGGTGTTTGCATTCTCACGACACATTCTGTGTATATAAAGACCAGTTTATGCGTGGGAAATGGTGTGTGCACGGCTAATGCACAATGCGTTCACACTGTTTGCATCTGGCCACAGGAATTGTAAGCAATAAAACTGAAACTAATGGAGGAATGTAAACATTAAACAAGTAAAACAGTAAATAGGAGAATGAGCTTTACAGCAAATCATTCAACCAAAGCTGCTGCCTTGTAGTTAATAGAGCGAATTAAATCAAAATAAAGAATTTAGTGCTGTGTTATAATGAAATGATTAACTGATTAGTTGTTTGGTTTATTAAATGGTGTAAAATGTTGATCTGTGTCTTCAAAGCAGATGATTTAAATGCCCTAAAATGTCTCAAAGATCATAAGTTTACCATAAAAAATAAAATAATCAGAAAAGAGAAGCTAGAAACAGAGATTTTCTTCTTAAAAATGAGTCAGATCATTATCGAAACAGTGATTAATATGATAGTTGGCAACCGATTGATGATCATTGCAGCCCTGGAGTCAATCACCATGTTTCCAAACTCTACAATATTATCTTTTGATTTAGAACAGTTTGTGATGCACTGTCCAGTAAAATGGGTTTTCCTTCAAAAGCTTGTCATAATAAGCATCATTGTTTGCAGACGACACTGTAGTATATATACGTGGCGCTTTGTATTGGTTGTAATTTTTATATTTTCATTATGTATATGTAGTATGCCATTGTACTTTCTATTTTTGGACCTACTAAAAGGGGGCAGATGGGAATTAGCTTATGTCTATCATGTGGTACAGTGCATCAACGGTGGCATTTTTTTACTGGTGGTGATTTTTACTGTATATGACCCTATTAATTGAATAAACTAAATAATAACCATGATCCCAGCGATTTATCAAAGAGGTAATGTGGACATATTCATAATTGGCCTGCGTCGACTTCGCGCACGCACGCACGCACGCACGCACGCACGCACGCACGCGCGCACGCACGCACGCACGCACGCACACACGCACACACACACACACACACACACACACACACAGACACACACACAGACACACACACACTTTCACTCCCCCATGGCTTCAAAGCTGAAACGAGTAAAATCTTTTCAGAGAAATTCCCAGTGCTTGTCGCTATAGAAACCATTTGCTCCCCTGATGGCGATAAAAGGAGCAAATTGCATGAGAGACGGGGGCGGAGCCATAAGGGAAAGAAGTGCACATGCACACACAGGCACGGTCCATCCTGCCTAGAGAGCCTCCTTCAGCGAGCGCCTGATGGTGTCAAGATCTGGACATTGATCTGTGAGGGGAAAACGTGTGTGCACATGCATGTGAGTGCGTGCACGTGTGTGATTGTCTGTGGTGACGCACTGACGGATCCAGAGGGTTTTATAGCTGTTCTGTGCTTATCAGTGTCCAGCGCCGTGTGCTTCTTAAACACAACAGCAGGGAACCGTGTTGACATCGCATCCACATGATGAAAAGATGACACTGTGTGTGTGTGTGTGTGTGTGTAAACACACTTAAGATGTCTTTTCAGGGGTTTCACACTACTTGAGGCTGCAATGAGTAACTATTCTGATAGTTGATTAATCTATTAATTATTGAAATGAATAATTGATTCATTGTATGAGTCATAAAATTGTGTAAAATGTTGTTCAATGTTTCCCAAAGCTAAAGATTCAATTCTTTTTTCTTTTTCTAAAATTGACTTGAATATTATTTGTCAGATCCACATTAATAATCAAACATTTTGTACTGTGTAGAACAAAAAAAAACATAAAACAATGTTTTTAAGGGTTTAGGATTACATCTTAAAATGAACTGTATAAAGACAGTTCAAAACCTAAAGACATTCCATTGAAAATCACATCAGCACATAATTCACATATTTGAGAAAATGGAATCTGTGAATATTTTGCATCTGTAATCAATTTAATAAACTAATCACTCAGCTCCATTGAATATTTCTTGTTCTCAATTATACCCAGTTTTAGTGAATGAGGGAGGGGGAAAACATTTGTGATAGTTAGGGCTGTAAATAATGATTTTTTGATAGTTCATTTGTTGATTACTGAAATGTTTAAATAATAATTGTTTGGTTTATAAAATAGTGTAAAATGGGGATGAGTGTTTCTCAAAACTGGAGATTCCACCTAAAATGTCTTTTTGTCCAGACCAACTGTCCACAACCCAAAGATCATCAGTTTACTATTATAGAAGAATAAAGATATCAGAAAATAATCAGAGAAGAGAAGCTGGAACCAGAGAATTTGGACATTTTACTCAAATTACTATCTAAATAGTTGGTGATTATTGTGCCCAACATGTGTTGGACACTAATCGATTATTAACTAATCGTTGCAGCTCTATCATTCTAGCAGCTTTTAGTAAAGACTAACAAGCTAACTGAAATTATAAAGCAAAAGAAAAGCAAGTGAATCCAAGGAAAAACACAAAAAAAGGAGAGAAAAGCCAGAAAAGATTCAAACTTTCTTTCAAGTGTGCAACTTTTCAATATATTATTTAAAAAAAAAACTTTAAACATTGTGCACTTGTTCATATAAATTATGACCTTGTCTCAAAAGTTTTTAGAAAGAAGAAACTTGTCCAAATGATGACATCAGGACTCTCCAAAAAACACAAATCATTTAAATATTACATACAACATGATAAGTGCAAGAATTGCAAATGAAAAAGAAGTAAGCAAAAATAAAGTTTTCAAAATAAAAGCATTCTATATTGTCAAAAAAGGTTGGTTAATAATAATATAATTAAAGTGAGGTAATCATTAGATGTTTACACTGTTCTAACTCAAACAGCTGCCGTTATTACACAGATGTCAGCACTAGTCTCCATCAGTCAACATCTTGAAAGGAAGAAGAAAAAAGTCAAAGTGATGCAATAGTCCTTTCTCAAATTCCTCATCCAGCAAAGGAATAAAGGAGGATGAATCATCGAGCCAAAGTACAGCCAGTAATATTTATGTCTGTGATTATATTCACGCAGATAAGCTAGAAATTCTGCTTTATCTGGCTGTCACATTTCACTAATGAGACATGAGGATGTTTAGAGACAATAGTCAACAACTTAAAAACCAAACAGCCTCTTTAGAATTTACTGTGTCCATGAAGTGTCCGCAGAGCAGAGAGGAGCTTACAGGCCAGGGGACAGAGCAAAGAGACAGATAGGAGTAAGGGGGCGGCTGCAGGATGGATGCGGAGGAGGAGAGAAATGAGTGAAAAACATGGAAGAGAAACAGCAAGGTAAGCCTGATCAATAGTAATTCTGCTGCTCTCTGTGGAGGGTAACCTCTCCCCGCTACAATATTTCCTCCTCCTCTCCCTTTCCCCTGTTCCGATCTTTCTCTGCACTTCTCCCGTCTCCAATTTTTCTCTTTTGTTACACCCTCATTTTCCCTCCTGCTCTCTTCCCTCTGGAGCTCGATGCCTTCCACTCTTGTCCTCTGCACCCTCAAATTTTCTCCCCCCTCCCTCTCATCCACCCACTCTATTTTCTTACTCCCATTTTCTGAATTCTGCCTGTGTGTTTCCAAGCCAATCCCCCATATATGGCACAATAAAATGTGTAAAGATTATTCATATCCTTTTCTTTTGTATCTGACACAGTTTCTTTTAGCTTTACAATATATTTATACCACACTTTTTTTTATCTGTAGAGTCTCTTTGATAGTTCCCACCTGCTGTGTATTTATGCTGGTAAGATAGTCTGCCAATCATTTTTTAAATTTTATTTTCCACAGCAATCGTAAACTGTACTTCAGGCTACTTTAGTTTCAGTAAAAAAAAAAAAAAAAGGCAGAAGCAGTTTGTAACGTTCCTAATATAAATGTATATAAATGTAGAAATAGAGACAGTGATTTGTGAGTGTATTGGAGTGTATATCTTGGGCAGTGAAAGCCTGTGTGCATCCATGGAGAAGTAAGTTTCCTTTTCTGTTTGCCGATATGACTTTAAGTTGAAATGTAGGATCTGTAACTCAGACTCAGGTTTGATAGCATGGTTATCTCTGCATTTACTGGGTGAATATGATGATTTGTAGAGATACGTGAAGTTACATCAGCACCAATAACTTCATGCCGTGTGCTGCAGGAGTAAGATGGTGATTATTTCTAGTGTGTAGAATATATAGTAATATAGACATATTAGTAATATGTGTACATTGTGTGCATAAAGCTACTCTGTGGTGTAAGTCGGTAGTATTTTATGGAATATATCACCTATAATGATTGATAAAAATTTTCTGTCCTTTATCTTCTATGGAAACAAATGAAGCAAAGATTCAAGAGAATTTGAACATGTTTTTCTTAAAAATCAAATTAATTAATAAATAAATAGGTATTTTCTCATGCTATAATAGAAGAGCTGCAACAAAAGAAGAGCTGTCATCTAATTGATTAATCGTTGCAGCTCTACTATTAGTTGATTAATATATTAGTTGCCAACTATAACATTACTCGCCACCTATTTCCGAAGAATAATCCCATCAATTAATTCATTCTCTGGTTCCAGCTTCTCTTCTCTGATTATTTTCTGGTTTCTTTATTCCTCTATAATAGTAAACTGATGATCTTTGGGGGTTGGACTGTTGGTCTGGACAAAAAAAAGACATTTTAGGTTGAATGTGCAGCTTTGGGAAACACTGATCTACATTTTACATCATTTTATGAACCAAAAAATGAATAGATTTTAATGATTGATTGATTGAATCACCATCAAAACAGGTGTAAGTTGCAGCTCTAGTGCAAAGTGTGTGAAATGAGTTCAGTAATTTTACTGAAGACAAATCCATCTAAAAGAGCCTTAACTGATGCCCTGCTGTGATCATATTAGTTAAAGTACATCACACTGTACAAACAAAACCCAGTGAGCACAATCTGTTGATATTTGGATAAAATTAGATCTCAATGTCTAAGTCTTTTTCATCTTCTTCTCAACCAGCTAAAATATGTTTATTACAACATTAACATGTAACAAAAAAGAGCTGTCCAATAATTTTGAGATTTTGAGATCTGCTCCTTTCATCACATTATCCCTGATGTTTCTTTCCTGTTTTTGGTCCCCCTCTAAGCTGAAATGAGATCTGCTATTATTTGCACAGTGTACAGCATAACTCTATGAAATATGTTCTGAATGTGAATGTTTAATCAAGGTCTTCAAAAAGTTATTGGAAAAAATATTTCATTTTGAACCAATTTCCAACATCTTTTGAGTGTAAAAATGCTGGCTGGGAATAGTTAGAGGAAGGGGTAAAGCTCTCTGCTGACCTGATGAAGATTCTTAGAGCCGGGGTGAACCGTGGCGGAGATCAGCACGACATCAAATGCAGTCGGCTGTTTTTTTTTTTTCATGAAACAGCTTGAGGCATCAGCATGATGCAGCAGAAAGTAACATGATTGGCTTTCGGCGAATATGCAGGTCAACACAAGCCAGCGCTCGTCAGATTTTTTTCCATTTGGATTTGCATTCGAGTTGTTTTGGAGCTCCCAGATGTCTGAAATGTTAACATATGATAAACGTGTTCATACTTTTAAAGGTTTTGTTTGCATGTACAATTAGTGTGAGCGCTGAGTGAGGCATTGCTAATCCGCTGAACTCATTAGCCTAATTGGACGGTCTGCAGAGAGCTCCACATTGATCTGGGCCCGTTGTGATTCTCCTCCCAATCAACACTCTCTCCTCTCTGCCTCTGTCCTACCTCTACTAGTCTCTCAAACGTCCTCTCTTCCTCCTTTCTCTGTTCTTTATCTACACAAAGAATCTTTAGCACCATGGATGCACTCAGCAGTTCACAGCTTTGTGGTATAAACATTGAAATATGCTGCTTTCAAGGAAGTTACTGTAATGACGGGCTCTTGGTACTGAAAATAGCAGGATTTCAATTAAAGTGTATGCAGAAAATTGAATAAAATAAACTCAGTGAAAATGGTGTTTTTTTGATGAAGTACACTTAATTTCCTAAAAGACAAAAGTTTGAGGAGAAAGAATCTTAGACAACCAAGTCTTGCAAAAGAGAAAAAACTCCATTTGGGAGTTGTGCTTTGTCAAAATGAGGCCGAAACCAAGTATATGGCTTCATGTTCTTTAAAGATCTGAAGCCAGATCTCTCTTTCCTGGGTTCGAAACTGAATTTTAGAACTATATAGAATGTAATAAATGAAAATTATATACTTAAAGTGACAAACAATGGTTGGCAAGATGAGGCAGTTAAAAAAAAAAAAAAAAAAAAAAAAAAAAAGTTTTAAAAGCATGTGTTCATGTTTGTTTCTTGTTATTTAAAAGTCCAAAATAACACAGAATTTGGATTTTAGAATATACCTAGAATATACAACTATTACATAGCACGTGTAGTATTATTATTCATTGATCATTAAAAACTTTTTAAAAAACTTTTAAGGAGAGGTATCTATAACTAACTATCTGGCATCACATTTTTAGTGTTAAACTGCATGACATCTTTGACATAAAAAATGTATAAAAACCTAAAGTGCTTTTATTTTGAAATAGCAGACAGAGGAAGAGGCACTTTGTACCCTTTACCATGAAAAGAGAAGTCCATATATTGTTATTAGATAATTATTATATTTAGTAAAAAGTAATTACATAATTATACAATGCTAATTGATAATGATTAGCTGAATATATATGATGACCTTGATGCATCATTAAATTGTTGATATTACACATGAAAAAACACGGTTGCGAACATGTATAAAATTGAGAAATTTACCATTTTATGCAAAGAATGAGAAGAAGAAGATGTAAAATCCTTCTACTTTTTGTGCTTGTAGCCTCTCAAGTGAAAGAGATAAAGAAAAACAATATTTTGAACTGTAAACCACGCGTAGATATATCAATACATAGTCCCAGAATAGAAATATAGACGTGGAAATGTGCACATCACCCTTTTAAAACAACGAAACATACAAGCTGCTGTCTCTCTTTTTAAGATTCATCTTTGACCTTTGAAATATATATAATGGTTTCTTCAGAAAAACAAGTAAACCAGTGCACCATAAATTAGGTTATAAGTCTGTCAGCGCTACGATTGTAGAGAATTCAAGGTGGTGATAACAAAATCAATAGCTTTTCTCGTCCTTCTGATTTGTTACATGTTACTTTCGAATACGGCTGTCTGAAGATAAATGGGTGAGTATATCTATATCTATCTATCTATCTATATATATATATATATATAGAGAGAGAGAGAGAGAGAGAGAGAGAGAGAGAGCACAAGTGAGCAATAAACAGGGCGGTTAATGAATAACTTCGACTCCTCCTTTTTAAAACCCCAGTTGTCTTCCTGTGCCCCCACCTATCATTCTCTCCCTCTCTCTTTGTCTCTCTCTCTCTCTCTGTCTCACCAGGAGTTAGTTGATAATGAGGTGTAGTGTTGTCAGAATCACAGCCCACTCTCATCCATCTAACCTGCTTAGTAAGGGGCACTGCCTGCTACGTATGTACACACACACAAGGTCACCAAAAGACAGATGTCTAGGTATGCAAACACACACACACACATACACATACAAACTAACGTTACCAACAGGGTACTGTTAGGGGAAACTACCGAAAGTTGACTTCTGTTTCTGGTCATTTTGACAAAACAAAGCTATAATGTCTACTTAAAAGTGTTTTAATATAAAATTACTGAAAATGTGCGTTTAATCTTTTTTTTTTTCATATGTTCAGGTGAGGTCTATTAAAACAGTGGGCCTTCACATACTTCACATACATACCACAGCAACTTTCTTTGGTTCTTTAAAAAATATAATACTTTAACCTACATTTTATTATCATATAAACACATCTTTGTAATAAATGTTCTTAAAAAAATATAAGGTCACGTTTGAAAGTAAATGTTCTGTATACAATTAAGAACCACTTCACTGTTCTTTTTTTAGTCCCCACACTGTTAGAATATTCACACTAGCACCTACAAAAAAACATGGCGACATGTGCACACGCACACACACACACACACACACACACGCACACACACGCACACACAGGTATATGTCTTGTGTATGTCCCCTGACTACAATGACTACTTCTCCTTCCATTGTCATCCAGCCTCTCTGACCCACTTCCGTCATTTTTACTATTTATCTCTCTTTCCATTTTCCAGTCCTACATCATTTAATCACCCCCCCCTCCTCCTTACTCTCTTTTTCCTCGTTTGTTCCCTTTCCAACTCAACTCCTTGGTCCGTGGCTCCATCTCTCAGCGCAGCATAATCTCTTTGCTCTCTCTCCTTTTTCAGAAGGGTGAAGGGTAAGTGAAGATCGTTGGGCCCCAATGGAGACGCCCAGACACCGTGTGTGTGTGAGTGTAAGAGTGTGTGTGGATATATGTGGGTGCATATGTGTGTGTATGTGTGCATGCACCCCATCATTGCTCATCTCTGGCAGTCTCTCTGGCTGTTCCCCGAGCTACAAGCAATAGAATAAATACACTTTAAATCATCTCTCTCTTTCTCTCACACACACACACACACACACACACACACACACACACACACACACACACACACACACACACACACACACACACACACACACACACACACACAGACAGACAGACAGACACACACACACACACACACACAGACAGACAGCCTGCTCCCTGGCAGCACTTTGCTGCTGTTAAATGAGGGGTCGGTGAAGCCTTTGGCTACTCTCCTCCTCTCTCCGTGGCACAGTCACGCACGCACGCACGCACGCACGCACGCACGCACGCACGCACGCACACGCACACGCACACGCACACACACACACATAGAAAAAAAGCCAGATTCATGACGAGCAGGCCGAGATACGCCAGGATAATCTAATGTTCAAGGAATGGGATTCTATTTATCGAACGTGCCAAACCAGGAGCGTGAAGGCACCGTCTGGGGGGACACAGAGAGGCATATACTAGACAGAAATGTGCTGGCTGACTGGACAAAAAGGAACCAACTCAGCTCACAGTGACATGAACTACACCGCTGAGCTGGATCCAGGATCCCATTATCACAAGAATGTGTTGTCATTTCATGTCCGGAATTTCTGCCCGTAGAGCTACAAGGAACATGGAGGATACCTGCGCCAAAAACCTGGAGGAGCAGGACGTTACATCACATGAGGCTACGGCTGCAGGGCTTGATCTCCAGAGTGAGCTTTAAGCGTTAAGTGTCCCATATGAACATTGGAGGAGACAACTATGATGTCACATGCAGTGATTGCATAGAATCATGTATTTATGCAGTGGTGAGATGTTTTTGTGATATATTTAAACAAGGCAATATATATTGATATATTAAAGCACAGACCTTTATTTTGCAATTTTTTGCTGCCATCCTTTCTTTTATCCTTTTTAGTGTTTTTAGACATTTGTGTTTGCTGCAAATGTTCCTGCTAAGGTTTGAAACACACACAAATGTCAGAATGAAACATCTGGGAAGCATAAAGAGTATTTTGTTTTTTAAGGTTTAGTTACCAGTTACCATGTTGCATTGTGTGTTTTACCTCTTCCTAGAAAGAGCACCAAGAAAATGTATGAGAAAACCTGTGAATGTGTGTAAATTGCTCTTCTCCATAATGCAGGAGAATAAATTGGCTTGAGACCAACCAAGTGTGTGTCTTTATCTAATTTAACACTGGTACTGTGTAGTCCAAACATATTTAAAAAATGTTCCTAATCATTCAAGATAACATTTTAAAATGAACTGCTTTGTATGGCCAACAGTCCAAAATCTCAAGATATTACATTCAAAATCACATTTTCACATCACACATTTGAGAAACTGGAAATTGTGACCATTGTGAATCTGTAATTAATTAAATTAACTACTCATCTCAGTAGATACTACTCAGTAGTTAAACAGTAGATTAAGACTGGTTAGTAATAACCCGTCTTAGTGAGACAAGTAGGTGAAAATGCATATGTTCTATAAGGGTTGCAACTAATGGCTATTTTTATAGTGGATTAAACAATTATTGATTGAAGATCATTTCATTAGCCGTTTGGTTTATTAAAGGCATATGTGGATCAGTGGTTTGCAAAAATGAAAATTCAAACAAAAATGTGTATTTTTGTCCAGAAACTGTCAAATTGATTATTTAATTATTAAAGCAGTTGACAATTTGGAAACAAATTGGGTACCCAGTAGTTGGGTACTTATTGATTAAATAACTAATTGATTATTCCTTGTAGCTCTAGTAACTATGACTAAATGTTTCAAGTCTAAAATTATCTTTACTGCCTAATTGAACCAATAATATTTAATGTAAGTAGTTCACACCATCTTTTGCAGGATGTCACATTAATAGCAGTTTAACAGGCATCAGCTCTCCTGTTAGTCAGCAGGATTAGAAGTAGCCAGTCAGTAGAATTCAGTGTCACCCTCTGTCCCTGCAGTGGGTGCAGGTGCTGATAGCCCCCCTCCCATGTTGCTCTATATGCCCATTTAACTGCATATTTTGAACTAGTGGAGTGTGTGGAGAGGGAATGAATCTGTGGGCTTTGTCACGCTTTAAAAGAGCTAAATACAGGGCGGTCTGTGTTTGTATTTTGTCCACACTTTTTTTGGGGCTTGGACAAGGAATCAGCGGAATGAAATACCAGCGGCTGCTGGAAGATTAGTTTTATCACCTTTTTTTTCCCTACCCAGGAGCTTCTACAGTAGCTGTGTAATGGTGGTGAAATAATAATGATGCTAGACTGTGCTCTGCCTACTCATTCTTTAAATATGTATATACTCAAACCGTGCCAACAGATAAATGAAAGCGTGAACTCTGACAAATAGTGGGATTATGCTGCACATGCAAGCTGCACGCTCTGCCTATATATATCCGTGACCCGCGGCTGTCGCTGCATCTTGTTGTCATCCAGCCCCGCGTCCTTCCACTGCCGTAACATCAAACAGGTTAACTATAGCTAACGCGGCACAGCACTGCTCGTCCTCCCTGACTCCTCAGATTCCTGCAGCCGTCCATCTACGGGGGTGGCAAACACGCGGCCCGGGGGCCAGAAACGACCCGCTCAAGAGTCTAATCCCATCCACTGGATGATGACTGTACAAAGTGAGACGATAAGTGCTCTAGTTCCTGTTTCAGTCAGTGACAATCTGCAAATTCTTTAAAAAACTTGAAACAAGTCAAATCATCTGCCAATGGAATAAACAAATTCAAGATAATTCTATCTAATATTGGATTATTTGTACCATATAAATAAATATTTAGTATAATTACAATAAAATACATGAGCTCCCTGATAGGATTACATCTTTATTGTCTTAGTTTCAGTGTGAGACAATGAATCTTCCAGGCTGAAGAAAAATACTATAAATAGTTTTATAAGTAAATGTTTTGTAGGGCAGGTGTTAAATTCAGCTGCTGCTTAAATATCTAAATTTTGTTCAGTGCACTTCAAAAATGAAAGGAGAAAATATCTTATATGTGATAGATTAATTTTGAGTAGAAATATTATGAATGGGCAGATAAGTTTGCCTATTTCAAGTTTTCCAAAACATGAGATTAAAAAATCCAGAATATGCAATAAATGTAAAACATTAAGATAAAAAGCCAAACAATTTTAATACTTTTTTTAAGAAAACAGGACTTAAATGACCAACCTCAAAATTTGAGATAAAAAGTCAGAATTATTAGATAAAAATCCCAAATATATGATAAAAATACACCAAAGGGCTGTGATTCTGACAACACTGACCAAACTCAAGAAACTAAAATAAGCAAAATAATCTCCTAATAAACATATTTCAAGATAATTCTTACTGATACTCAATATTGAACTAAGATCTAATTTATTTTAATATGGGATATCATACTGTTGAAATTACACTTTTTTCCCTTATGTCATCGGTTTTGTAAATTGAAGGTTAATTAATACTGTCAATGTTTAGAATGTTTTACTTTACATAAATAGAGGGAGACTAATTTGTTGGTGTTGTCATTCATATGTAAATGTATACTTATCCAGCCCACTCTGGAGATCAAATTATGCTGAATGTGGCCCAAGAACTAAATAGAGTTTGACTCCACTGATCTACAGCAGGAGCCTCTCTGGCCTGAAAAAAAAAAAAATACTGCTGCCAGCTGGCAGAGGTCTACAATTCAATGGAAACGCTGTCATTGTTCAGGTTAGAACATCATAATCAATAAGGATGGAGTCACAAGGTTTTCAATAGATGTTATTATTAACAAATCTCCTGTTCATATAAATATATCATTCCTATTTTTGTTTGTTTTTAATTGTTAGATTTTGTGATTGATACTGTGGTGTTGTTGCTGTGGCTGATATGGAACCATTTCTTATTACCTTACCTATTGATTACACCTACACAATGTGCGCACACACACACATGCATGCATGATGACGTTAAATAACAACCTTGACGACATGAAATTCAATCTTTCTGTGCTACAATATACAGAATTCTGGAGAAGCAGATGAGATGTTTAACTACCAAACTGTATTCTGTCTTGCCTGTTGCTTTGTAAAAACATGAAATGGAGCTACTTGATATTGAAAATTCATGAAAAGCAGACACACAGACACACAGACACACACACGCACACACAAGTCAACAAGTAACAGAAATTCACATCCACCACTCTTAATCAAACCCCACTCGACCTGCTATGAACATCATCCCTGTGAAAATCATGAAGAGAACTCAGGGATATAAATAGGACTAAAGGTGATGCGGCAGAACACATCTGCAAATCCTGTATGATTTTCACATTATAATAAAGAGCCTGGTCCTTTGTAACTCAGAATAATAAAACAACAACTGAGGAATGTGCAGGACTTTGCTGTGTTAGTGAATTCAGAGACAACAGCCTCCAGGGTTTTTATGCACTTTTCTACGATATCCTTGCAAAAACCGTAAGGAAGTTGTTTCTCATATTTAGTGCCTACGAGTCAATATTTAATTGATTGTGCCGAGGAACTTTTTAAGTTGAACCCTTTTAATATATTATTTTCCCCATCTACAGTATTTCACCTGTACCTGTAGACTGGTGAGTGAGACTTTTATAGGAATACAGGAAAAGCAAAGTAAATGAGCATCTAACCCGCAATAACCTCGAAGCATCGACAGAAGAAGTGTGAACAAAGCAGAAACTCCAGGAGCATCACGGGGTGAACATTCCACCCTCATCAAACTGATTTATTCTCCTTTCAGTTACAGTGGCCTTTCTCTCTGCTTTTTTCCGCTGTCCTTTTTGCTTCAGCCTTTGTCTTTGAGGCATAAAGGCTATTTTCTCATTTAAAAAGAATAAAGCTCAAAAATAAAATCAATACAATTTCTACTCTGTTTTCTCAAAAATCCTCTGAAACGAAGCCCGTGGTGTTTGTGCCAGACTAAGGACAGCTGTCACTGTGTGGAGGTTAAGTTATTAATAAAAGGGACATGGATGCTGAGGCAGCAACAGTTTCTGAAAAATAAACACTGTGCTATTCTCTCTGACTCAACTGGGTGGTTAAGCATTAGCTGGAAAAGGGAACATGGAAAATGATAAAAAAATAAAGTAGAAAATACCGACCTGAAGCGTTCTTCACATAGCCGTTGGAATCCACAGTGGTGTACATGACATATGGACCTGGCTGGTTAACACCAAATGGCTGAAAAACACACACAAAGTCAAAGTCACCTTTATTGTCTCTATTGGGAAATTAATATCTAATGCACGTAAACATGAAAAATACCAATAAAACACACACAGAACAATCAGCTACTGTTGTAACAACATCACATCGTGGCCAGAGTCATTTTACAAGAATATTAAGAAACCAGGAAAACAACTAACTGTATAGACCAGCAAATCAACACCCTGGTCAGATAAAGGACATTCTCCAGGTTGGGGAAAACATTAAACACTTGATGAAAGTCACTGAATCATGTTGGATGACTGTGGACATACATACAACATTGTGATGTCAATAACATAAAAAAATAAAGTGACTTTAGGACAATTCCTGAACATTCTAGTGTGACTTTAGTCAACTTTAAACCTGGATTAAACTGTCCTTTCATTCCATAGAGAAAACTCTAAACGTACATTACCTGGAGTTAAATTAAATTAAAATAATGTCAGGTCCCTTTTTCATCACTTTCCCAGGTCTTTTTTGCCTGTTTTTATTGGCTTTTTGAAACCTGATTTGGTCCTTTTTCAATGAAGTGATGATACATGTTAAATGGATGAAGATCATGGAACTTCCTTTATTTATTTAAATTTGGCTGCAGATTTATTAGATTTATTGATATGCACAGCACTTATTTGACACAGCATTTATATTAAATTATTTAAAGTATAACTTGATAAATTTAGACTAAATTCATATAAAACATTATAGCCTAAAGCCTTTAATATTCACTAGTGGAAATTGATTCTAGAATCATGTTTATTGATTCTTGAAGCAGTCACCATCATGAAAGCTGTTAGAATTTTTATCCTAAAGAATAAAAAACTTTTACTTAGGCAACAAATAGTCAAATGTCAATTGTCCTGATCCTTTAAATTAGGATTACAGTGATTTTACCAAACGTGGCAGCAGCATCAAGAGATGATTTAGGACAAAAACTCTTTAATCAAAAAATGACGTAGGCCATTATTTTAACAGGGTGAGGAAATACAAAAAGAAAGTGTCAATACTGTGCCCCACTATTTATCACTGTAATAGCAACAGGAACAAATAAACTTTGCATCTCGTTGTCCTGACAGGAGACAAAGACAGAAGTTTTTCCCTGTCTGTCGGTGGGGGCGTGAGAGGACACAGCGACAACAGGCAGCCACGGCAGCAAGAGCGAGACAGGCTGTCACCGCCACGACCCCCGGCACTTCATTAGTTTTATTTTCACCCGATGACAAAGCGAACGTCTGACCCGGCCGAGCGTAAATAAGTGTGACGGCAGCGTGGGCGGATACAGAACGCTGTCTTATCTCTTCATTATGACAGGATGACGGCGAGCGAAAGAGATCTGTGGAGGCGTCCCTCGCTTTACGGCAGCTAATCACACACAACACACAGCACGCAGGAGGAGAGAAATGGGCCTTCACTCTGGGACTGTGGCGGGGTGGGAGAGGAATAGAAATGAGCTAAAAAAAAAAAAAAAAAAACAGAAATGAAGAGAGACTGGGATGAGAAAGCCACACATGAGCAGACTAGTGGGCTGAAAGAAAGATGGAGGAAGGGCGGCGTGACTGAGGACAAGAGGAGGAGTAGCGAGGGAGTGAAATGGAAAGATAGAGGAGGTGATGGATGGGAGAGGAGTGGAGGAGAAGAAGCAGCGTTCATCATCGCTCTCAGTCAGACGGGAACACAGGAGCAGCGGCAGCTTCCCGTTCATGTCGGAGCTAATGTGCTTGGCGAAGGTCTTTTAGCTGCCCAGAGGTTGAATGAGGACTGATGTGATTGGCTCCTTATCCCTGACAGGCTCCTCCTCCAGCAGCGTGCCGCCTCCGGCAGATAAATAACGACTGCTTAAAACATAACTGCTCCATAAACCGCTGCTGTGCTTTAACGCCAAAACCACGCATTCGATTTTAAGAGCTTTTTTCTAAATGCAGAACCTTATTCTGTAATAAGTAACTTTTAGTCGGAATCATAGTAGCTTTATTTAATCATTCTATTTTATAGTTTCAGCTTTTATAGGGTGATTTGATGCTGGACAATGTCTTTTAAAGCACCAATAAATTTGTTTGATTGCTTGGAATTAGTAAATTATCTGCATGGTTGAGTTAGAGGTGGAGGGAGCTCCACGTGCTGACGATCATTTCCTAACTGGCCTCCGGCTTCGCTCGCTTCAAGTGAATCAGGGGCAGAGAGGGAGCTGACGGAGTGAGTTGGGATCTGTTTGACAGGTTGAACTTGAGCAGGGATTATTATGGTCTGGCCCCGTGACAGCGTCACCAAGCCTGGGATATACCTCATAAACCTAAAGAATAAAAGTCCACAGTGAAACTGACAAACACCCACAAACACCCTCAAAACCAAGACCCCAGACAACTTACTTTCAGGGTTTTAGTGTTAAAACGTTTGTTTTTGAGTATATACCTTAATGAAGGGCTCATAGTGGAGAAACACACCGGAAACTAGTATAGTTTAAAATAGTTTATTATACATGCTAGTCAATACATGCTTATTTTCCTGATTTTACAGAAATGACTTGGTGTTTACATGTTTATTTTATGATCAGACAGACTGATGGCAGTTGTTGCAGATAGTTTCTTTTCTATTATTAGTATCATTTTATTTTAATATATTAAATGACAATGGATATTTACAGACTTTGTGACTTGGTGACTGTTGTGATTCAAGGTTTAGAATATTAAACTGATGTTAAGTGTCTGGTTTTGTAATTTAAGATGACATGCTAATAAGGATTTGTGAGTTGAATTGACAGAAAGACTCACTTACACGCTCACACACTCACTCACACACACACACACACATACACACACACACACACACACACACACACAGGAGAGACAAAGGGGGACGGGGTTATGACGTATAAAAGCGTCCCAGGCTGTCCATATTTTGATGCCATATGCTGTAAACACTCGTCTTCCAGGCTGCTGCTCCATCAATCTCCTCTAATGAGACACTTTGCTGTGATGGAGGCACAGCGAGTGTCATCGAGTCCCTGAACAACTACGAGCAAAACACCCACAAGTAGATTTGCCAAGGACAGAAGTTGGAAATCAAGCGATTGGCATTTATTTCCCCCTTGTAGTCAAAAACTCTTCCACTGATACCTCAAACACAAACACAAGCATGAAATATGCCAAGGAAGGTCTCCAGGTTGACCTTGGTCTCCAGGTTGGCCTGTGGTGATTTTTCTTTCATGCTATATATATATATATATATATATATATATATATATATATATATATATATATATATATATATATATATATATATATATATATATATAATTTTATGCTCTGTAACTCATGAGGTGGTGTAAGCAGGTGGAAATCAGGAGGTGGTTTATCACATGAAAAACAAATCGTTTATTTCAGCGGTTCCCTTTTTTTTATTTTTTTTTTTACTGTTTTTCAAGCTGAATAAAAGCTTCTCTACATGTAAAGAGTGCTCACGTGGCCCTCCAGCTCAAAAACTCATCACCTATTCAAATCCCCTTCACTAATTCCCTGAATATAAATGTGATCCTCTCCACATACTTGTAGTTGGGATGGCAGTGAGGGTATTTCAGCCTATTTCTGTCTTTCTGCTGACATATTCCAATGACACATAATGATGTACCTGGAGAGATACTCTCATAGACACCTGGTTGCTGGACAAACAGATAAGAAATAATTTGACCACACGCTGGTTTTTATGCTGTCATGAGAAAAAGTGAACAAACAGCTGCAAAAAACAGGCAGAGGATTGGTTGCCCACCTTGACGTTGTCGGGACAGTCGTTGAAACAGAGGCCGCTGAGCACTGAGGAGGAAAGAGAAGCCAGAGTTAGACGAGTAGAAATTAACAAAGACAAGCAGATTGACTGCTGCTGGGCCTCAAGGCTTCAGCTTGCCTCAAACGTACATGTTGAGACTTTTATTAGTTACATATTTTCTCAATTTCAAACATCTGATAAATTTATTTAAGAATTTCACCTTTTGTCAAACAGTTGTTCAATACAGAAATATGTGAGAGTCAAATATTCCAGGATATCATCAGCTTACAGTTTGACATTCGGAATGTTGCATTTTAGTAGCATCAACCACCCCCAAAAGTAGATGAATCATTGGAGATATGTTATAATTTTCACCCAATAACAAAAATAATATGATCAATTATCACTGACCAGTGATAAAGGAATAATCCACAAAAAGCGTTAAACAGTCAATTTAAACAATTATTACTTTGCTATTAATACAAAATATTGTAGTAACCTTTTTTTGTTACGATTTTGTTTCAGGTCTATGGCCTGTGGTGATTTTTCTTCAAACTACATTAAGAGAGGAATGTATTGACCGATACCATCTGATATTTTTGTTTTTCCTAATGTTTTTTTATTGTTTTTTATTGGATTTTTTATTAAAATAAAGATACAAAACATATTTGACAAATCCCTTACTGAAATATACCAGAATCCTAAAAGTTTACATCAAAATACCTGTAACTGTAGTTGTCAGTTTGCTCCAGCTGCTTGATGATAAATTACTTTTATATCTACTTGGAATTTGTTGTGTCCTAACATATCGAATTAGACGTTTCCAAGCTAATTCTCCCCAGTAGCTTGAGTTGGCCGCTTCAAGGTGATGGTTGGATGGTTTTACACTTTTGTTCCCAATCTTCTGGTTAGTAATGAGAAGGGAATTCATTTCCCCATTTATTTTTTTACACCGAAAACAATGTGAAAAAAACCCAAGTAATTTATATTATGTTAAAACCTTCCACACATTCCCATTACACTTCAATCGATTCCATCATCATTTGGATGTGCCAGGTGAGAATGGACGAGACAAGAGGGAGGAATTAGAGGCGGCTTATAAACAACCTGCAGCAATAAGGAACATTAAAAAAGTGAATATGCAACCTATTTAAACAGTGTGTGTGTGTGTTTATATTCATGCGCTAAGAGACTATTTTACTTATTTGTGTGCATGCGGAGAGAGTACAAAATAAGTTGAATTGCAAATCAGCTATTAGAGCAGGGACTTAGCATACTAATAAGGTCCTGGGTGTGGGTTTCCTTGATTTGCCTGATGGAGTCATGCTGAAGCCCAGTACTCTGTTAATAAGGTCTGAACAGCAGCCAAACCCAATGCACCTCATCACCATCACAGGAGGAACATCACAGCAGCCATGGACCCATCACTCACTCAGTGGGTGGATGGCACTGTGATATTTGATTGTTTAGCACTGAATCTCAGTGAAACACATATACTGCGCAAATAGCCTCAATAACCCACGACGGAACAAATACACATCTCATATCCATCACAAACGGGACAATTTTCAATTTTGTCATCCGTGGCTCCTCATTATTGCTCACTTCTCTGCTCATTCTGCTGCTCCCTTGGAATATGTATGGAATTGTGCAGCAAAGTGTTAACAAACGCTGAGATATTAGGAACAGCCTGAGAATAAACGATCTTAAACAGGAAATTTAGACACCCGACTGTTAATGTGGCAAATCACATGTCACAAAGAATTTTGTATTACTCGTTCTTAACCTGTTTGATGAGAATTCTTCAATAAATCCACATAAAACAAGTTAGGAAAATATTTCGGTGACATAAGCACTGCAAAAACTAACATCCTAACAGTATTATAATTATTTTTCACCTGATTTTGGTCAATTTGGTCTTGTTTTCAGAAAACTAACATGTTCTTAAGATATAGAAGACTAAATTTACTAGAATCAAGAAAAAAAATTGAAATAAGCTAAATTATAGCTATGAAATGAGATAATTAATTAAAAATTGTGTGTATATATATATATATATATATATATATATATATATAAAAGCTTTTTTCAGTGTGTCACAACAGACACACAATAGTCACAATAAGGAAAAATGGGGAAAAAAAGCTGATCCATTATCATCCATTATGAGGTATAAATTTGCCATAAACATCCAATGTCTCATCATCCAGAGAACGATTCAAGGTCCATAAAGACCTGGATGACAGAGTCTGGTGAGGATGAACTGGAAAGACTCCTGACCCCAACCCCATAACTTAAATTCCTTTAAATCCATCAAGGCAGGAGAGCTATACTTTTGGAAATATAGCCACAAACCTCAGAGATTGATACTGGACGTAACTATTTTAATTATATTTGGTCTGTTTTATATTGCCCAGAATTTTCCTTTAAAGAGAAACTGCTGATTAACTTTCACTTTCTTAGAGGTTTGGTTGGAATAATCCTTTTTTTCCAAGGACCAGAGTTGGAAAAATGGTGAAATGTCATGATGAATCATTTTAACCCAAACCATTATGACTTTCCTCAACTTAATCAAACCTCACCTAATTTGTGCAAATATGCACGTATCAGAGTACCTTGATATGACATTTCTATAAAACATTGACATTCAACGTATCTGCAGAATCTGCAGAAAGTTAAATTGTGGATGTTTCCCTCTGGCGACGCGGCTGATCTTTTCTTACTCACACCTTGAGAAGCGAACGGGGACATTTATCACATAAATCTGGAAATTTCTCCATTTTTTCACTTGTAAAAGTGCACAGAGTGCACTAAAGTAAGTGCTGTATCTGCCTCACATATTCTGCTGTACTAATGCAAACCTACTCACATTTAAAGATAAGACTTACAACTTCAATAGAGAACACATTTTTTTCCATATTAAATTGAAGCATAGAGCATGAAGCACTTGACAATAAAATGAGTGGAGCCAGCACTGGATTATCAGAACTAAGACTGATCAGTTATGTTTAATGCAAATGCACCAGCATACCTAGGACTGCATTGCACCATTCATTCGTCCTCTGATCCGTCTCTGTGGCAAAGTAGTTTCACTTTGTGTGAATAAACAAGGGGATTAAAATATGAGCTTTGATTGGAAGAGAAATAGTGAACGTGTGGCAAAAGGAGAGTTCGCTGCTTTGAAGTTCACAGGCTTATTAAGAACATGCCTGAAGTGGAATTTAAATGTAGCGCCCATCAAAGACAAACGCTTTCCTTGACCCGGACTGACCACGCCGCGTTACACCCGCTGCTCCACGCCCTCCTTAAAGCCCTTTTTTTAATTTGCACGGGAAAATACTTTAATGTCTCGTCAAGAACCTTTGATTTGTTGTCTTAAACTTTGCCGTTCAAAGCCTGTTTCAACGTTCCACGAAACAAACGACTTCAAAATGTTTTCAAGATCCTCAAAAACAGGCTGTTTGAGGGTTTTGCTTTGATGCTTTATACCTAAAAAGCTGAAGTTTCATGAGGCTTCATTTGACGATATTCACCGAGTTTATAGAAGCACTTTTGAATCTTAATCTGGTTTTGATCATATTCATATCTTAAGATATGATTTTCACATGGAACACACAGAACCCTCATCAGCTGCATTTATACATGAGCCTTTTCAAACGTTCACTGTGCGACTACGTTTTTGTTCCTTTTTTTCCCCACCTAAATCCAACGTTCATTTGAATTCAGTGTGGACACACGGCTGCATTAAAAAAATCTAAGCAGCATCAAAGCTTCCCTTTGACTTTAGAGAGCGTGGATCGATTGTGGCTGCAACTTCTGGATGAGATTCAGATGAACTATTTCCAGATATAAATACAATATATCCGCACTTTCCAGTGAATGAACAGCAGCAGATGGAGTTACCTGGAAAATGCCACTGAAATAGACATTAAATATCCAATTTTCAAACTCAAAGTGAATCTGTATCTTTTTTTTACTGAAGCTTGCTGTGATATCTTTAATTTAAACTCACCTGCTCTATATGGCTTTCAGCTCCTGGAGCAGAAATACATCTATCTTTATAAAGCCACCTTGTATAATGCATCCACCTTAATCTCTACTTTCACTTTCTGTCAAGCTGGACCTCATTATTGTATTATTTTTTTATTCATCATATCTTCTCTTTTACTAACTACATTATTTGATTTGAGGACATGCCTGCACACAATCTACACAATAAAAATACACCAGTCAAAATTTTGGACACACTTGAACGATAAAATCCCGTAAACGTGCAAACAGAAGCCAAATAATGACTCTTGTTGCTGCTGTGGTGAACCGTGGAACCACAAAACAAACAAGTAAATTAGGCCGGTGAAATTAATTAGAAGAAACCAGGAAATGTCCTTGTCAGCCACCTGTATAACCTTTGCCTAAAAATGGCCCTGCTCCGCTGCAGCCTTAACTGCAGACTAATGAGTCTTGTAATCAGTGCATACAACAGTTTTGTAATGATTGCACCTGTATCCTATTACAGGCCCGCTGGAGGCCGACTAAAAATACACCGTAATAAAAGAATAAGCATCATCAGGTGGTCAACTGGTATAAAACCCGCACCTCAGCCTGTTCACAAATGAGTCCACCGATCAAAAAAATAGATAATATTAGTCATATTAGTCAGAAGAAAAGGAGAAAAAGACATCACTCAAATCCCAAAAGGAATTTGTGGAATATATATAGATATATAAATATATCTCTATATATATATATATATATGTGTGTGTGTGTGTGTGTGTGTGTGTGAGTGTGCGTGTGTGGTTATGCAAAGATGTGAGATCTTATAATTGTCAGTAAAGTCTGGAACTCACTGCAGAGCCAAGTCTAATCAACACATCTTTTACAGGTTTTACATTACTTTATGGCACAAATAAATGTCTTCACACTACTTTCACTTCATCAGGCCAGTTAACTAAAATGTGTTAATACAAACTTCCCTGAGGACTCTATATTGGCACAAACATGAAGTTTTATATATTCTAATGTGTTCTCTCAGAGAGAATATCAGCTTCTATCCAGGGAATCACCACATATAAGCAGAATTTTTGTAGATATAATTAAGCTAAATAACAGTATAAAACAGGGGTGTCAAACATGCGGCCTGGGGGCCAGAACCGGCCACTAAAGGGTCCAATCCTGCCCATTGGTTAACTATGACAAAAAAAATTGAAAATGTTCCTCTTTCTTTATAGAAGTGAGAATCTAATAAGTTAAAAACAATCCTTTAATCAGCTAGATTTTCATTTATTTATAATGCTTAGACTGCCATTTGATTTAAAAAAAAAAAAAACTCATTAGTGATCTATTTCTTGATGAGCACCTGATCTTATTTTTTTTTCAAACCTTTGCAACTCTCCTGACCCAGATTGCAGCACTCCCCACAGCTCTGGTTCTCAGTGAGAATGTTTTAGGGCAAAAGGAATAAAATATTTACATTGTGGGTTAGTAAGTGGTTTGTGCAGGTCAGGGTTAGGTAACTTCACCTGCAGCTGAATATTCTTCAGTGAGTAAATACTCAAATATAATGCATGGATATGGAGTAATTGACACAGCATATTGCTGAAATTGCACTTTTTTTGTCACATGTTGTTGATTGAAGGATAATTAATCATGTAAATATTTATAATGTGCCTTTAAAAGCTTTAAAAATACAGATTTAATAGGCATTTATCAGGTTTCTTAAAATGTACATGTTGTGTGGTCATGATGGTTTCTTGTCATTTAGAATTCTATTTTTACCATTGGTCTACAAAAATGATGATTTGTCCAACTTTTTGACACAAAATGTCAAATGTTGTAAAAACAATAATAAATTAAAATTTTTAATCCACCCAGGATATAAAATTATTTTGTTTTATTTTGAATGCAGCTGGTCCTGAGTTCATTTATAACATTTATGAATGGCAATAAATCAAATAAAACAGAAAATTTGTAGGTGTTTGGACCTTGAAAAAACTACCTTATTGTGTTTTTTTGGTATTAAAAGTACTCACACACCCCAAACACTCAAAAAAAAAAACATGGAGCTTCCACATTTAGCCGTCGTTACTCAAGCGAAGGAGTGAAGAGATCTGGGTCAGTGGGGCAAGTGTGTGAACGTAATGAGTGAGAGGAGACACGTGTTCTACATTTAGAGCTTTACCACATGAATTCACAGATGAGGAGACAGGGGAAAAAAAGCAGAAAGAGAAGCAGTGAGCTCAGTCCTGGAGTCAGTGTCTGTCAGTACATTAGAGGACAGAAGTTCAGAACCAGTGTTTATTCTGTTCAGCTGCTTCTGTCACCTCGCCTTCAATCCCTATTTGACACATGCAACATGTCCAGAAGAACTACTCTCATCCCTGGAATCGCTCTCCCACATCCTGCAGGGAACAGATTTCATCTCTTGCTGACACAATGGTCTCATTCTCTAACTAAACACACACAGTAGGAGTTGTAGCTTCGAAGGATGAGGCCTGTTTAACAGTGAAAGATTAAGACTGATGGAGGCTCCCTGGCTGGAATAAACTCATCTATCAGACGGTGACCTGGTGTGTGTGTGTGTTTCCATTATTGAATGAGTCAATCAGTATGCATGACACCTGAAAAAACCCCCACATTATTGCCTTTATCCAAGTAGAACTGGATGGAACTGGAAGTGTAGCACCTTCAGAAATGTCATGTGGTGTAAACCTAAAACCTGGCACCAGATAGTTTAACTCTATTCAAAAGGTTTCAAAAAATTAAAAACTCATGCTATCAACTACTTATATTGTAGGTGGATTAAATGTTTAACAAATAAATCACACAAAAATGGGATTTTCGTAAAAATATATGGTGCAAATGGACTTCTAAATGACAATTCAACCAACATGAAAACAAAATGCACATTTGGAGAGACCTGATCAGTGCTTTTAAAACTGTATTTTATACAAGAATGTACATTTTGTGTTGTCATGTTGGTTTCCAGTCATTTGAAAATCTGTTTCTCTGTAGATATACACACTTCCTGCAGGCACTGCACTAGTATCTATTGATGAGCCCAAAACTGTGCCTACTGGGCCAGCTCCCACATGCTCTGATGGACCAAAGACTGGATTTACTATGATAACAACTTGTGCTGCTGATTTTATAACAGAGTCAGTTTTAAAATACACACAAACCTGACACAATTCATAAAGAAGAGAAGTCGTCTTCCAAAGAGCAAACCAACAATCTAAAGATGTCACGTCTCAACGTCTTAAATCAGACAAGGTCAGACCGCTGGATTAGTATAATGTGACGGGTGTTTCTGCCCCGAGGCTGAAATGCTTTAAGGTTAACTCTCACTCTGTCAGTTTATGGCTGCCTTAATGAGAAGAAATGGTCAAGTTCTAAAAAATAAAAAAATAAATAAAATCTGATTGACTCTGCTGATCGATACGCGTTCGTCAGGCCAGGCTGAATCTCAAGTGACAGCTTGTGTGGAGCTGAATTTGTTTTGGTGCATTTCCAGGAGTCTGTTCATTCACCCCAAATATTAATGAGCTGGAAACTGAAAATTTAAGCAAACGCCCACGTGCCTGAGGCACGTTTTCATTTGACTTTCTAATGAATATCAGGCGAAGGCTTGAAATTAAGCAGAAAACGCAACCAGAATTAGGCTTTTGCTTCTTTCATAGCTGATTTTTTAGATGCTAAACTGAATTGATTTTGTGTGTGTAGTTATTAAATTATCATTTAAACTTTAGTATGAGTATTTGAAGGAGAATTTATAAATCCTAACAACTCTGCTCAACTTGATTTCACTCGTGCCTGATCCAGTTTATCACTAAACTAACACGACTTCCCTTCTCATTTAATGTTCAGCATATTAGACCAAGGTGATATTTAGTCCTCACTGATTATCAGCAAAACTGAAGACTAGACTTCACTTCACACAACAGACTTGACTAAATGCAATAAACATGTCAATGTGACAATTATAAATCAATCTAATCACTTATTTAAAAACAGTCTCATGCCTGCTACAAACTTCATAAACCAGAATAAACTTAAATCCTCAATACTCAAATACTTGGATAACTTGGGTGTGTGTGTTTGTGTGGGGGCTTTTTTAAAATAATTGTTCTGTGCTTACTTGTACTTAGTATGCCTTTTATTCATTTTATTGTACTTTTCTACTCTTTTATTGGCTGGCTCATAGAACCCTACAATAATTCCAATGTGTTTAAATTGCTGGTTTATGCACAAATGGCCAATGAAGAAACCTTGAACGTTGAATAAACGAGGGCAGAGAGGTAATTCTCAGCAGTAAATTGCTAATATTCATGCAGGTTCCAACAGATGTGCGTCTGACAGACTCACTGCAGCTGCTGGCTCTTCATTCAAGATGCCCACACCTTTTAACGTGGTTTTGGGTGATTTTTTTTTTCCTGATTGACATGCCAACCACTGCAACCACAATCTCGATGGCACTTGACAAAAAAAGGGAACCCACAGGGAGCGACGGTGACCAAAGCGTCAGCATCACGACACACTCCTGAGCTGCCAGGTCGGATGATGTCACAAACACAAACGCGGGAAGAACATGACGTGCTGCGTCAGCGCTCGTGGTGACGAACGTGAGCAAACACGCTGACACACAGATATAACGACCTGACAGCCGAGCGCCATTTGTTCCCAGATCCTCGTCACGTCTCGTTTTCCTCAGGGTGGTTTTGCTGACGGTGGAGCGAGAAGCTGAACACGTTCTGGATGTGCAGCGAGCTGCCGTCTGGGCTCAAACTGCAGCGGCAGCAGCACAGACGATCACCTGCTCGTAGCTTAGTGATCCATGTTACTAGACAGCGCTGCTGCATATGCTGCGTGTGTGTGCGTTTACAGCGTTTCTGTTTATCTGCCTGTTAAATAAAAACTTATGTTGCGTGAAACCTTCGGATTTTACTACACAAGCTTTGCAATAAAAATGGACATTTAATGGAAGAGTTGTTACCGAACAAAACAGGCAGAGTGTTTAAATGAAAACTACACTGGACCACATGAAAACCTTATTATTTCATCTATAAAGAGTTCAAGAATGTATAAGGTCTGGCTGCACCAATCAAAGCCTGCACAAAACCCAGGTCCACCACTCAAATATGTGGTATTTGAATCAAATGACGGCATATACATGTAAATGATTACGTTCTCACCTAAAACATTATATTAAAACTGAATAAAGTGACATATTAACACTCATAGTGTCTCCCGATCGCAATACCACGCTCATTTTGTATATAGACTCTTTTGGATTGATATAGATTTTGTATGGACTATAGTCCTATAAGTATCGTTCTAATGTTGGCCCACAATACACTCTGGTATTTTGATCTGCTGCATCAAATGGAAAGTAAATTACATGATTTAACAACTAAAGAGTAAAACATGGATATTTATACTAAAATCCTTTGGCTTTTCATTGACTAAAACTCGACTGAAATTCCAGGAATTTTCATTGACTAAAATGGGAAAAATCAATAAAGAATACAGGTTGATTAAATGTGACTACTATGGGCATTTGATACAACTCTAAGACTAAAACTAAATGGGAAAAATGACTGACCAAAATCCCAGTGAGGTGGAGCCTGTTGTGTGGTTGAAGTCTAATTAAGACGAGACTGCAGCTCTGTGAGGATCCAGGACCAGAGGGAGCTTTTCCTTGCCCGGGGTTACGCTGCTGTTGTTTGGTCCCTGAACAGCTGGTGGTGGCCACCACTGAGCTTCACTTCAAATATACATATACATTCAATATGACCACTGCTTTAACTACGCTGATCAATTTAAATAAGGTTTAACACCATGAAACAGAAAAACACATCCTCTCTATCCAACCTGGACTCAGTCGGCAACACATTGTAGAAGAATTAATCTTCCTCAGCAGCTGGAATCTATATGATTTCTGTTTCAGTAGCGTTACAATCAAGGAATTCTAATGGTTTCATATAAATATTAATACGGTATTGTTTGTTTCTGATTTGGAGCAGCAACAAGTGGTCGATGAATCAATTAATCTGCAACTATCTTGATAACCAATCAACAACTGTATCAATTTGAGTCATTTTAAAGAAGAAAATGCCCAAATTATCTGGTTCCTGCTTCTCAAAATCTAATAATTTTCTGGTTTCTTTGGGTTGTGGACTGTTAGTCTGGAATAAAAAAAGACACTTTAGGTTAAATCTTCAGCTTTGAGAGTGATTGATATTTTACACAATTTGTTGAACCAAACAACTATTAGTGTGCCAACTATTAATCATTTTAATAATTGTTAGATCAAAATATCAAATTAATTGACTAAAAGTACAATCTTTAGTTGCAACCCTGTTCTGATAAAAGTACTTGCAACTTAATTTCATGATTTGTTCAATACTGTGTTGACAAATGGTCAGCGACTTCCACTGACAGGTTTTAATGCTCAGAATCTGCATCCAGGCTGGGTGCATTTCTCTGAGAATTGAGGGTTTGATTCAGGGACAAAATTTATACAATAATCCTGACTATAGTAAAAAAAAAACATTGCCAACTTCCATGAAATGGACCTTTATCTTTCAAAAATAATGATGAAGTCATAAATATAGTGATAAAGTGTACTTTCCTCCTGTAAACAACTACCAACGATGGTAATGACTGTGATACAGAATGCACAAAGCCAAACCAAAGTGGTATTAAAGGAACCACCAATCTATTTTATTTATTATTTTATTTGCTGGGTTTGAGGCACCGTCAGTGGCTGCAGAGTAAAATTAATTCTGCAGGTGATTAGATTAGCCTTCTGAGCCATAAATCTAATATAATGCCCTAATTAAAAATTAGGTGCTGCTTGTTGTTTTCATCTTCTAAACCACTGCCCATAATGTGCTAATTGGACTGTCTTCAGGCTGCTCGTTGCAGGATATGGTCCACACTAATAAGACAGAACTTGATAAAACTTGAAATTGATTCCTGCTGCCTTCTCTGAGGCTTTTATTGCAGCAGCTTGAAAACACCATATTAATTATGCTCAAATCAACAGAGGCATGAATACACAAACATCAAGATAAAAAACACTAACTATAGATTTTTCTCATATTTGGTCAGGATCTGCATAGCTCACTTGGTAAATGGTAAAAAAAGATTTTTTATTGTTGTAGTTGAATGATCCTGATTTTTGTAGAAGGTGAAATATATAATCTCCGATACTCTAGAAGAGGGAAGAGTAGACAATTTATACTAAACAATAAAATACAACAAATATAATTCAGGATTTCTACTCCTTAACTGAACTGAGACATGTGCAGAACTTTATATTTCCACCACATTTGACTTTTTCCCCCTCATTTTCCAATTATTCTCCAGGGGTATGGGGATGGATGGATGCGTGGGAACCCTGTAATACAGTAACTGTAATATGTGATTTTCTGTATTGTTCCACTTCCTCAGAGTCACATTTATAGCACATAGCTATTATGACTTCAGTTGTCAGCAGGATGCTGGATTTGACAAACATGGGAGCAGGCGCTCCCACTCAGAGAATAAAGTATTCTCACCAGCCTCCAGTCAAATCCTCCTCCGGACGACACAGCCGCACTCAAAGATTTTATGTAAATCTCCTCATTGTCATTTGAATAGAATGAAAAGAGGGAATAAAAGGCGGCTGAGTGACAGACTGAGAGGAGACAGGAGGACAGGAAGTCAGCGAGGGCAGGGAAGAGGTGAAGAAAGATAAAAACAGCTGCTGGAGAGGGTCGGAGGAGAGGAAATGAAAGTGGAGAAGATGAGAGGAGATGGAATAGGAGAGGGGAGAGGTGGATGGGGAAATGGGAGGACCAACTGGAGGAGGGGAGAGGGATGAAGGGGCCTGACAAAAGCTCCCAGATGTTTCTGAATGCAGCTAATCTGCATCCTAATAAGTGAGCAGGAAACTAATCAAGTCGTACAGTTCTGCCTGTCAGTCTCTGTCTTCGTCTGCCTCCCACACACACACACACACGCAAATATTACCAACAGGGCACTGTCATGGAAAACTGCCAACAGTGGACTGCTCTTTCTGGTCGTTTTGAAAAACAAACAAACAAAACTAAAATATAACACTATAAAGATTACTGAATGTGTGCCTTATATATATTTTTAAACACAGAAAGGTTTGTCATATGTTTAAAACATGTTCTAGATGGTCCACTGTTGGTGTTTACGACACGCTTGTCCAATGTTTTGATGAAATTACTTAATTTTATAACATTGAGTGGTTAGACAAAATGAATTTATCTAATACTATATATTTTAGGGTTGATTTAAGGAAGGGCAGTTCATTTTAGAATTAATTAAAACATGAATATGAATTATCAAACTCTATTGAATAAACTCGATAAAAATATTCGATAATTACAAGGGGTCGGAATCATCAGGTTTTTCAGTGAGAAACTAGATGATCATACATGTAGAACTTTTTAAAATAATGAGCTGATCCCACATGGATTAATTCGTTTCCAACTCCAACCCGTATAATGCTGAACCAGCGTCATTTCTTTTCACCCCTGACCTCACCTGCTTGATGACCACACGTGGCTCATATGGTTGTGATAATCTGATACAAAATATTGTCAACTAGGAATGATTCGGAAAAACAGAGATCTATATATAATGATATAATAAATATCATTTTCCTCTGTAATTCACCATTCTCAGTGTCTCACCTGAAAAAGGTTTTACTGCAGCTGATGATTATGGAACAGCACAGAATCCATCTGAAGCTTCTGTTTGATCTACTCTGGCTTGGATTGTCCCTCATTTGTAACGTGTCTTTGGACAGAAGCGTCTTGAAAGAGGAATAATATCATAAATGTAAATGAGTCCACTAATACACACGTGGGTATAGGGAATACTGACTTAAGAGCAGTAGAAACACATCAGGACTCTTTTCAAAGAGATCACACAGAATATAATTTGGACTCAGGTCACAGGTCACATCCTGTTCACAGACACCTCTTCTTCAACTCTTAGCTTTATTTTCAGATGCTGTTCATGTTAAAAGTCATCAGTCTGATTGTGTTAGTAATGTGACACTTCAAGAAGTTGTAGGCGTATGTGATTGTCCGAATTCAATATGTTCCTTATCTGTACATTTTTTATTTCAACAGAAAAAACAGAACATTTTTGGAATTAATTTGTAAATGCAAACAATAAACGGTCTCATACTACAAGCCAGAAATTGCCATGAATATGAAAGGAATAGTACAACAGAGCATTTATATGTTTTTTTCACAAGATCAATACCCCTGCCATTCCCAACTCAGAAATGGAAAGTAGTATCTGTATTTTGCACCAATTAAAAAAATGAATGTTGCAGTTCCTGGAATCTGGAGCACCAACACAGCACCAACTGGTGTTCGTATTGTGAGCAAACGTAAAATGAACAAGCTGTTTTTTCTGAACAAACTGTGAAGGTGTTCATTCTGGTGTATGTGAACACCATCTCCTAACTTAACAACTTAGAAAGTTCATCTAAATTATTTAATTCCATTTTTTACTTGTAATCATGTATTAAATCAAGTCGTGTTAACAAATCCTCTGAGTTACTATTTATAGTGTATGAACTAGTTCGGTATTTTGACTTTTAACTATTAACTGTAAACAATTATAAACTATAAAACAACTACTATATCACTAAAAGTATTCTTTCAACCATCCAAACAATCAGAGTCAGTGGAAATTGGAAGTGTCTGGGACGACAGGAAGTGGTAGAACACTTAAACTGATGCAGCAGGATCAGCTGATGCTGAGCCACATGATGTGAAGAGGTCACCAACTTCCTGCAGAGTCAATCACTACAGACCTCCAAGCTTCATGTGGTCTTCAGATCAGCTCCAGAACAGTCTCAGAGCTTCAAGGAAGGGGTTTCCATGGTGATCAGCTGCATCCAGACATCACCAAAGTCAGAGGAGTAAAACACCACCTCTGGACTCTAGTTCTGATGATGAGCCATGTTTCTCCATCTGGTGATCTGATGGACAGGTCGGTGTTTGGTGGTTGCCAGGACAACGATACTTGTTGGACTCCATTGTGCCAAATCTAAGGTTTGGTGGAGGAGGGATTATCAGGTGTTTTTCAGGAGCTGGGTTTGACCCCTTAGTTCCAATAAAGGAGTGTGCATGGAGCAGAAAATCAAGACATATATCATGTTGAACCCAGAGACTAAAAATGGACTCAATTACATTCAAATGCAAGGCAAGGCAGGTGAGACAATACTCTTGGCTAAATAGATAGATTTGAAATATGTGAGCTGAGCTCATAACTAGTTCATGTAGAAAATGAAGTTGAATGAACCCAACACTGCACAGACCCCTTGATGGATTTTTTACATGTAAACGGCAGGAGTTTGTTAGTCTGGCTAACACCAGACCTGATAACAATGTACACTGTATGTGAACAGCAGGACTTTGTCATCATGAGTCCCGAAGGACACAGGCAGCGAGAATCAGTGTTTTTTTTTTTGTGTTTTCGCAGTCTCGTCACGATTCTGAATGCACGGAGCTTCTGAAGGATCACTGTGAAAAATGCACTGGAGTAGTCCAGTGTTGAGGAGATAAAGGTGTAAGGAATATAACTCTAAATACATGCTACACCTGACAGACCAAATTGCCTTTTTCCACAGCCCATCGGTTTTCACTCTGCAAAGACAGATCCGGGTAAATCCCATTTCAAGTTGCAGTCAGCGTGTTTTTTTCTTCAGGTACAAAGTCTTTCTATTTATCCTCTCAAAATACAATTAAAAGCCTCAGTGCCTCGTGAAAATATTAGCACATTTACCTGGTTTGTATTTCGTTGGGTTTTATATTATAATAATTTAATACAAAGATAAAAGCATCACTCGACTATTAGAAAAATCTTTGAGAAAAAAATAGTGAGGAGGAGACAGATGGAGAAAAGTGCAGCGATAAAGGAGGTTGAGCATGAAAGTAAATGGAAACCATGTCACTCTGTCTGTAATTTACTGATCTGAAATGTCACACTTCTCCAGTAAGACATGACAAATAAAAAAAAAAAACTCTCAGTTTTCATTACAAAACTACACACATGCAAACGACACACTAACTAACAACGAACAGCAGCTTTGAGCAGAACCTTCCGTGAAGAAGTGTCAAAACAAAACAGCAAACACGTATGACATGTTTTTTTGTTTTTTTTCCTCCTTGGCTTTCAAGGAGTTCTCTTTCATAACACGGCTGTCAAGTTTTCCAGTTCTCTACAGTTGCAGCGAGAAACCTCCAGCCTTCTGCTTCTAAATTATACATCGCGCTCTGATGGCAATAGAGGTACAAGGCAAAATGAGGAAAAACATGTCCTGCCTCTTCATTTACTGTATGTAGCTCCTTGACAGATTGAACGGAATTATGTGATTTATTGAAAAATAGGAAAGCTACCAAATGTGTATAACTAGGAGTGAACAATTAATGTGTCAATTCTGATTAATTTTTACAAATAAAATATTTCATTAAAATATTAACACATTTTACTGCAGTTTGCGGAACACTTGTCAGTCACAATGTATCCAAGGATGATTTTACTGATGCACAGCTCCACTTCAACAATGAAAGCTCTGCTGGATGTAAATTTCTGTTCGAAAAAACACCTGATGAAGGTGTTGGTAACGTTGTCATTAATTTTAAATATAATAGTATAAGAATAAGTTGATGCTTTGTGACTCAATGTGACTCCATTAGGTTGCTGCATGAGAAATTTTATATATTTATATATTGATGCCATATGAAAACAAATCTATTTTAGCATATTAAAGTAATCGTTGCTTTATGGCAACATTAGGTAATAAAGGGTTAAAGTGCAGATTTCAGGATAAAACCCCTCTTTAACCAATGCTTTTAAAAATCTTATTTTAACAAAAATTCATTTAGTACTTCACTGGTGAGGCTTTTGGAACTTTTTACTATTTGAAAACACTATCTATTCATCTATCCATAAGAGAATAGTGTCTGGATTTTCTGAGCTTCTGTGAATGTGTCTTATAGTTTCTTCATAGATTATAGAAAGAAGAAAAGACAGCAGCACTTGAAGTTTTGTAGGAAGTTTGTATCTTTGTGGTTGGCTATGGCCACAGTAGCCTGGTAGTAAGGTATAAAGTAGCAGATAAACCAGAAAACTTACTTTCACTAAGTTGGAGCACGAACGGAGCAAGAAGGTGATCCAGAGCTGCAACACTGGAACAAAAGAGCTGCTGCAGGATAGTGCTTGAATACAAAGTAAATGGGTTTTTAACGTTTTTTTATTTGTAAAATATATTTTGTGGCATATACGCAAATAAAAGGTTCAGTAGTTTTCAAACATGGGTCTGCTGCTTATGATGCAAGAACCCCCTACACCACCTACAGGACTTTAGGTTGTAATTATAGTAACATAATAATTATGTTTTCCTCCCAAACAATTTCACGAAACAAAGAATACACACCATCGTACCATGCGCAAACTGTATCTAAAGTTGAGGTTGACAAACAGTCAGAAAAACAGAGGAACAGACTGAAAGATGCTTTTGTCTTGTCTTGTATGAAGAAATGAACACCGATCTAATATCATAACAAGTCAATATATTTATATGAGCAGCAACTTTAATGCTGACCTGGCCCAGGAAGAAACTGAGTTTAATGTCCATGCTGGAGATGGTGAACTAAAATTATTGTTATTATGACACTGGTTGCCAGGGGGCACGAGGCTCCATCAGGGAGGGCGCGTTTGGCCTCGGGGAACATGCTTTTTTATTTTTTTATTTAGATTTTTTTTTACTGTACTAGAATAAAGTGCAATTGCACATTGTCAGATGTGTGCAGGGAGCATTTGCTCGGTGTTGTAGGTGTATCAGTATGAAGTGTAGACACAAAGTGTAGCAGACCCTCAAGTTACACTATGAACAAGTATTTAACAGGGATGAGAAGACAGGCAGAGAGAGACGGCGATAAAGAGACAAACGAAAGACTCCGAAAGCTAAGACCAGGAATTGTATGCAGCGCTTGGTTCACTCTGAAAGAGCGGTGTGTTACTGAGTCTAAAAAGTTGGCAGCGGACAGCATAAAGACAAATTAATTAAAGACATTTCAGCAATTCAAGAATTTCAGATGCACTATAAATCTTTTCTGTTACAGTTAATAAAGCTATTCTTTGTTGTAAGTTGGTCCATATTTCTTTCTTTATTTATTCTCCTATACGTTAATAAGAATACAGTGTTATGCAGAGGTGTACTTATAACAATTAACAAATGATACTATTTATAGTCACACAGGGGGGCGCAAGATAGTTTCTTCTTCCATAGGGGGGGGGCGCAAATAAGCACTGTTATAAGGAGATCCAGGTTGTGTGGGTGACAGGAGCCACACACACAAGCTGAGTCTGATGGCCCTCCTGTGATGGACTCATCCACCTGTGATGGACTCATCCACCTGTGATGGAATCATCCACCTGCGTCACCTGGATACTTAACTTTTGCTCACAAACCGCACGAAGGAGCGCAGCCAAGAGGCTGACACAAAGTCGATGCTTCACCGCCTGTTCAATAATGTTCAATAACGCTCGGGGGAGGTTGAGGGATGTCGTCCCCAGGAAACAGGATTCCATCTTAGAGGAGGGAGGCAGAGCTGGATCAGGCTGTCTACAAAACACATCACCTGGATGACTTGAAGTGTCAGGTCTGAGTATGAAGTTCCCATAGTGGAGTGGAACACTATCAGAGATCTATGCTATCAGCAAATAAACAATTTACCCTCCGGGGGCTTCACTGGAGGTTCAAGGCTTTTTAAGCTGCGTGTTCACGGGAGAGATGAAACGTAGACGCTGCTCTACACCTGCCAGATAGGTTCTTGTTCAGGCTGCTTGTAGTCAGCTGTGTGGAAAATGCAACACTGAACATGTATGAAATATTTACAGCTAGAAATGTAAAATCTGAAGTTGAATAAAGAAAAGAAGTGAGGGAACTGACAGGGTTTGAGTCAACAAGGGGGAAACTGGCTGGTGTGTGTGTGTGTGTGTGTGTGTGTGTGTGTGTGTTTAGTTTGAAATACTGCAGTGAGAGAAGACTTGGAAAAGGAAAAAAATGGTGGCAAAAAAAGGAAATTATTCAGTGAGAGGAGTTCAATGTCTAATTATAATTAGTGATTTTAAAGTTAATTTACTGTTAAAACATAAGTAGAAAACATCCAGATATCACTACAATGTCAAAGGAGTTACTTGTAAGCAACTGGCCATTTTCTTGTAGCTTGAAGACGTTTCACCTTTCATCCAAAAGCTTCTTCAGTTGTTGATGATGGAAACCAGGAGCTATATCTCTATCTGTAGAAGCCTTTTGGACAAAAGGTTAAACGTCTTCATGCTAAAAGAAAATGTCCAGTTGCTTACAAGTAACTCCTTTGACACTACAATGACCTGGATGAGTGAGAATCTAAGCAGACATCACTGCATCTAACAAAATAATCTGTTAGATTTAACAGATTATTTTGATTGAAGCTGGTTTGGTTTGTGTTCAACATGTTTCTTGAGCAGAACTGAGATTAGATGTTGATGCTTCTTGATTTTGCTCTCAAATCTCACCAGATTTTTGCATTTTAATTCATAATCTTTAATTTTTCACACCCTAACCCCCTAGAAGGGACAGGTCCTGCTATAAACTTAAATGACGCCACTGCTCACAGACACAGTGAAGCTGACATTACTTATGAAACATTACTCTTTTTGTTTAACATTAGGTCTTGGTTTCTACCAAGACCTAAATGGGTCGACAGTGCTGTTTCGAGGTTCAGTTGACATCAACTGATAAACTCAGAGTCACCCAATTTTAACATATGATTAATGATTAATGATATTTCCGTGTGCCCTTCTCACTCTAATTATCCAGCAGACCCATAAAAAATATAGTGTCATTTTCACCGAGGGGCAAGTGACAAAAAGTCAACTAATGAACTCAGATGAATATTAAGTCCAGATGTTGATCAACAAGCTGCATCTGTCAGTGTCTGACATTTACAGACACAACTGAACACACAAAACAGAGAAATCTTTTCATATTCAGCCTCTTTTCAGTAGTCTAACAATAAAACTGTCGCTCACAAGCAACATCTGGTAAAGAGAGGAACAGATTGACTGAATCATTATTTAATGGCTGCCGTCGTCTGGAAAAAAAAAATCGTCATGAATCCAGGTTAATGACAACAGCTGCAGGTTTTGGTCCACGATATATCAAACATAATAAAGACCACAGTAGAGGTTTAAGATGAGAGGAAGTCATCTTCTTGACTTCTTGACACTTTAATCACAACATCCTCCTGATCCGTTTCACTGCTGTGTAATAAAGTCAAATTCACAGTATATTGCAGTTACTTCCATTTGCATATTTGTGTGTTTCTGTTGTCAGACGACAGAGACAATGTGAGCTGGCAGTTTAATTACAGCTGGTGATGCTGCTTTTTAATTAACGGAATAAGCTCAAAACAATGATTTGATGTGCTTTAAATCATGAATAAATGATTCAAACCAGTAGTTGACCAAGCATTATTACTTAACAAATATGTTGGGAGCTGTCAGTTTAGTTCAGTGTTTTTACTTTCAGTTTTTACTAAGGTAACTACTTATTTATTTATTATTACTACTGTTGGTGACATTAATGATTTAATTTAATAATTTACAGTTACAGATGATTTAACCTCTCTCTCTCTCTCTCTCTCTCTCTCTCTCTCTCTATATATATATATATATATATATATATATATATATATATATATATATATATATATATATATATATATATATATATATATATATATATATATATATATATATATATATATATATATATATATATATATATAGTATACACAGTATATACAGTATATATACTACATTTATTCCAAAACCAACCCACCAAGACATTCTGTGTTTAGATTCCTTTAACACTCTACACTTCAATTACTGTATTTGATATCTCCAGAAATCCTGGAGTCACCTGTCCATCTGGTCAAAGATTCCTCCAGGTATATGTGTGTCTTTCTTAGTCTTTTTAAATATACACTTTTACTCCAAACAAGTAAAGTTTTTTAGATTAACTTTGTCGCTTGTTGATGACGTGTAGATCATATCAACAAGACTTGGCTGTTTAGAGTGATGTCGTATGTCCAAAGATCTGATATTTATTGTTTTTTTCAGATCCAAGTGGCCTGCAACACATGTCTCTATAAAGCCAGGAGCGACTGTCACTCTTTTGCTGTAATATCTCTCTGACTGTTTGTCGGTTCAACCTCAAATTTTGGATACAGTTTGCCCATGACACGATAGTGTGTATCATTTTCTGTTATATTTTTGAGATGGATAATTATAACAAATATAATTATTTTTTTGTGAAATTTAGCTGGACAGTCAAAACATCATTAATATCATCAACCTAAAGTCCTGTAGATGTTCTGTGGTAGTGTAGGGGGTAGTGTTCTTTTCAAATAAGCAGCAGACCTGTATTAAAGACCTATTCCTTTGTGTGCATGTCACAAAATATCGATTTATTTATTTATTTTACAAAATGAGGTAAAAACCCATCAACTTGTGTATCCCACCACTATCCTGCGGCAGCTCTTTTGTTCCAGTGTTACAGCTCTGGATCACCATGACGATTACATCCCACTATTTTATTTTAGCTGCTATTTTATTCCTCACTAACACAGGCTACTGTGGTTATAGAACTATTCTACACACTAGCTGCAGCATCTTAATCATAAACTACGCTGAAACTCCAAGACTTGGTCACAGACCCACATTGTTTTATAGCTGGATGGATAGATAAGCTGTTGTGAATATTAAAATATTGCGAAAACAATAAACAATTTATTATCATTTTAGCATTTACTACACATACTGTGGTTATCAGAGCAGTGTGTGTGGAACATGAAAAAAAATCACCTTCATCCATCCATCTACTTTTTTACAGGAATACACACTTTCTAAGGGTATTTCTATGGGTATTACAATAGTCGGATAAAAATCGGATCTGTGCATCATTAAAAGACCAGATAAAGGTCTCAATAAAAAAAATAGGAGTGGGTCACCTTCGACCAATATTCAACTCACCATGGATGTGAGTGTAAAATAGAAAGCTCTCAATCATTATGATGACAGACTCCTACCGGGCACCTGGATCCTATGAACCTGAACCAGCACCCTGCGACACTGCCATTCAACACAATCACCTCAGAAATGTTGAGATGCCAGACAGCAAGGACCTTATTCAGCTCTGCCACCACACCCTTCTTCGTCTGGAGCAAACAGGTCCGACCTCCTCATTGAACCAAAGGTGCTCCCTATTACGCTCTGCAGACACTGCCAAATTTCATGGAAGGCACGAATTCCAATAACCTTAAGTTGACTACTGAATAAATCAAAGCAGCAGATGTTCTCGGATCAATTGCAGCAGCTCAGTGTGATGCAAACAGTTTCATCTTTGTGCTCCTCATTGAAAAAATTATAGCACCACCCGCCAGGGTTCCGCCTTGTGGTTCAACAGGTTGAGATGGTCAAACCACATCAAAGAGCTGCGGCAGGACGAGTGTCCTGGCTGTTTGACGTAAAGTCCACAGCCCTGCAGAGACCTTTCATTTACACACACAACACAGATCTTCTGTCTTAATAATAGAATAAATAAATAATATGACTTCAGTGTGCTGGAGTTAAAAACTGATGGATGCTGACATTTCTTGTCAAAGCTTAATACAAAGAAATCAAAATTTAAGTGCAAATAATAAGGAGAGAAATTGACTACTAAGAAAACTAAGGACTGACAACAAGAGCTGAAAAAATTGACCACCAACTATTTTTATACTTGATTTGAGTTTGGACTTTTAAGAAGAAAATGTCCATATTCTCTGGTTCCAGCTTCTTTAATCTGATTCACTGATAATTTAATTATTTTCTGGTTTCTTTCATCTTCTATAATAATCTAGTATGACTATTAGTAGTCAGTTAATCTATTAATTTTTTAAATGAATAATCGATTAGTTCAATAATATTCAATAAAGCAACAATTGCTTTTTTACAAGTTATTTTACTACATAAATGTGATAAAGAGTGATAAAGATTATTGTGACATTTGATTTATCTATCGATTAAATGAATCGATTAGTTGTTTCATTAAATGGTGTAAAATGTTGATCAGTGTTTCTCAAAGCTGAAGATTCAACGTAAAATGTCTTTTTTGTCCAGACCAACAGTCCACAATGAGGATTAAACAGAAAAAACTGAAAATAATCAGAGAAGAGAAGCTGGAACAGAGAATTTGGACAATTTCTTCTTAAAAATGACTCAAAATGATTAATCAATTATCAAAATAGTCTGCGATTAATTTGGCAGTTACTAACTAATCTATTAATTGACTAATTGTTGCAGCTTTTGCTACAGACTATTTCACTGAGTAAATGTGTTTAATCTTATTTTCCTGTTTGACGCTGCTGTTTGTCTACATTTAATACTGGGGAAAAGAACTAAAAGAACTGGAACTTCTCCTGTAAATGTGTGGGTGCAGGGTTTGATCTACGTCTGACTGTGTGTGTTCATGATGATTTATGTGTGTGAGGAGCAGCGGCCCCTCCTTCTGCAACAGACAAAACAACAACTGTTCACCAACTCTGCTGAAACAGAAAGAGATAAACACCGCTACCTTCGCTGCTAATGAGCAGGCGATAGATTAAACTGTGCAGAGGTACAAGCCTCCACTGAACTATTTCTGCTTTCCTCAAATGTCGCCAGGCACCAACACCCTGCCAACAGTCTGACTTCAAAAGATGCCGATGTGATTTTTTACTCAAACATCGTTAGAAATGAAAAAAAATAAATAAACCCATTAACTGAGAAACAAAGGTGTGCCGGAAATAACGTGACTATTTATGAGCCTGGAGGGAAAGAATCTGAAGCTACAGCTGATTCTAGCCATGCATCACCAGGTTTAAAGTGTGTCTGAAACACAGCAGAGAGGTTTCATCACTGTTGCATACACCAATATGATAATAAAATATAAGGGTTTAAATCTATTTCTCTGGCATTTAAACACCATAAAGACATGTGATAGATGTATTGACAGAATATATAATAGGAATGTAGTGAATAGTAGTGATTACAATGGCAGGTTTTGTATGTTTTTTCTCAGACTGGATTCGTAACTCCATGATAATGACGCTGTTATTTCTAACAGCTGAGGACAACTGAGGCTGAACGATTCAAATAATGCGACAGATAGTATTTTTGAAAAACACGCACACACGCACAAGATCATAAAATATTCAAATTTCTATTTGTTTTTCGTATAGGTAATACAGAGAGGATAGCTTGGGAAGAAGGAGCCACAGAGCAGAGTAAGAGTAAGAGGACGATGGAAAATCAGGGACTCACCCATCACTTTAACGAAGTAGGCATCAGCTTCAAAATTGTTCTTCAAAGCATGGATGATCAAGTCTTTTTTGCCCTCTGCCTGGCTGAGAACCAGCATGTCTAATATACCCTGCAAATGAAGACAGGCATATAGATAAGGGACAATGAGAGCACAGTGTGTGTGTGTGTGTGTGTCTTGTACATTTTTATCCCTCTAAAACACTGGGTGACTGATCCAGTGTTATCTTATCATCTCTTTTCTTTCCCTGTTAAATAAACTCACTCTCCAGGGGGAGTGAGGAGAGCTGCAGACAGACAGGCCACATTAGCAGTTATAATTAATTCTGATAAGGCAAACACATACAGGAACAGAGACTGTACAATGGGAGCTGGAGTTAGTCTGGGTGAGTCAGAGTGTGTGTAGAACCCAATGAAACACAAAACATATACTGAAAGCATAACTAATGACTATTCTAGTTGTTTGGTTCATTAAATTATGTAATGTCAACCATTATTTTCTAATGCTGAAGATTCAAACAAAAATGTCTTTTTTCGTCCAGATCAAAAATCCACAACCCAAATATCATCAGCCTAATCATTGATATTCAAAGTTGCTGGTGACTAATCAATTAATCACCTAATTGTTGTGCCTTTATTACAAGTGGGTTCACTGAATTTATTGCTTGGAATGAATTCAATCTTAGTTTTCTGTTTGGCAGTGATGACAGAGTAGTTTTTATACTAATAGTATATGATTATTTGTACAGTTGATTAATCTAGTAATTATTGAAATGATTAATTGATCAGTTGTTTGGTTCATAAAATGTTGATCACTGTTTTCTAAAACTGAAAAATTCAACCTAGATTAGAATGCAGTGTTATATATAGTGCTTTTAATGCAATGTCCAGTAAATGTTGATGATGTTTAAAATGGGTGACCCACAAGGGTCAGTGTTAGGTCCTCTATTATGTCATTATTTGCAGATGACACCATTATATATGTACACACAGCTTTACACTGGTTGTCTTGTCTTGTGTTCATTTTTTATGTTTAATATACATTTACTGTTTGCCATTGTGCTTTCCATTTTTAGACCTACAAAAAGTCTGCGGGTAGGAATTGTCTTATTGCTATAATCTAGTACAGTGCATTAATGACATTTTATGTTTTTCATGAGTTTACTATTATGGAAGAGATAGAAACCAGAACATAATCAGAGAAGAGAAGCTGGAACCTGAGAATTTGGATATTTTCTTCTTAAAAATGACCATCAATGACTATGATTATCAAAATAGTTGGCGATTCCTATAATAGTTGTAACAATGAGCTGGTAATGTTGGATGACTGATGTCATATAAAGAACATACAAAGAAAAGAAATCATGTAGTAGTAGGAGTTTAATGTACTTTTACTGCAGTTCTGATAACAAAAAAGCACATTGGCCTTGGTGTGAATGTAGAGTTTTTGCTTTCGAGCAAGAAAAATTAATCGTGAACTCAAATTATTTTGTTGACGTCAATGTTAAAAATAACAAAAAAGCTTCAACATAATCCAGTTCACTGCATTAAAGTAATCAAATGTTCTCACGTTTAGTGAGGTTGATTCATTTTCTTCCCCGTTTTGTATCAAGATGTCATTTGAGCTGCATATTTTACTTTCATATTTCCTACTTTCATCATTTGCTTGACTTTGATAGTAAGAAGATATATTTCAAAGGGGAAGTAGACATTTGGAGAAGTTGCAGCTGGAGAGAAATGAAGCACAACCAGGACAAATCTCAATAGGAACTACTCACATCCTCATAGATGTCGAAGAACGTGGCCATGATGGCGTTTGGGATGGCTCCTAAATCTGATTGGTCCCAGTGGATGTGGAACATTCTCCCAACACTCTGGCATTTTGGGTCAGCACAGGGGACGTTTTCCAGGAGAAAGGCCTGCTGACCACTGTGGGGTGATCAGAGAGAAGGAAAAAAACAGATTATTCCACCTTGAACAGTATACATGAAGCTTGGGTTAAAGTCAGAGGCTGATTTTGACTTTGTTTACTGTCAATGGCCTCTGATAATTATATATAAACAGATATAAAAGCAATTGCTGTCTATTATAAAATCTGAAATAAATATATAAGCACAGAAACAAGGAAAAAAAATATGAATAAAGGGACACATCTGGTTATTATTTCATTTCACACGAAGAAGAGAAGAGATGTTAAGCTATTACTGCACTTATGTAGTGTAAACAAGTGAGGTGATTTTCCCTTGAATCTACAATTGCCAAACCATAATTACAGGAGCTCATCAGCACTCTGGAGCACAAAACAAAAGCCTCACACAGGTCTGCCGGCTTCTGAACATCACGAACCAACTCACATGCATTTATCTTCTGTTCCTTCTCTAGTATTTTGCATCTGTGTTCGTGTATGACTGCTCGGAACCTCCTGATGAGCTGGTTTGCAGCTTGAATGGCAGCTGCCATCAGTGTGTGTGTGAATGTGTGTGAATGAACACTTGCAGCATGAAACGCTTTGACTGGTTTAAAAAGGCTTGAAAAAGTGCCATACATACGCAGCCCATTCAAAACCACATCTCTGACATAACCTGCTGAAATATCTCTTCAATCTCACTCTAATGACGTTTGGGAAGATTATTCAGTCCTTTGTGCGTCACACAGCAGCTGAAACGATAAATGTGTCATCAAACTGACAAAGAGGCGCATCTACATACACAGCAACAGTAGCTTAAGACCTGATTGGCCGAGACCAGCTGCAGCCTCCATCAAGGACACAGAGGTCATGACCTATGTATTTTTTTTCCTTAAGTTTCCTTTCATTTTAATTGTTTTTATTAGGATACGTTTCAGAAAGTAAACATAGTAACACAAAAATGAAAAAAAAAATCCATAAAGCCACGTAATTATCATGACATCAGTGTGCTCTCAGGTGACAGAGATGCTCAGATATTTGACTTATTTAAAGTGAAAATAAAAACCTTCACAACATTACTGCAACTGCAAGTCTATTTATGGACATTTGAATGAATCAGAGGATGCAATGTAAGAGGCTACATCATCAGTAAAAGTTCACATTTTTACGACGGAGGATGTCCAGACTAAGAGGAGAAAGGTGGAAACTAATATTCTGAAATAGTGAAGTACCTTCAGATGCATTAACAGATGCCAATAGAAAAGCTAACCTGTAACCTGCTGTAAATGTAGCCCAGGATAAAATGCGAAAGGATCAATCAGCAATACAAGGCTATGATTTGGATATTTGGATGGACTAAACATGTCAGTAATATACATGTGTGTATATATATATACGTGTATGAAAACACATCTAAAAGGCTTCTGCTATGGCACTGGCTGTAGGATGTGAGGTCAGAACTGTTCTGAGGTCCGAGATTAAACAGTGACATTTTTCAGAAGTATGGATGATTCCTGAACTCCTTCACTGCTGTCAGGAAATTTTTTATTTTCAAACCAAAAGTCCACGATAAGTCGACCACTCTGTGATTCTCCCCCCGTGTCTGACTGAAGATTTAATATCATTCAATATTAATTCAATATCATTCACTGCCTAACAAGCTTGAAGAGACACAGTCAGAGAGAGTGAGCTTCAATTACTGCCGAGTCTCTGGAGATGTTAATAATTCCTCTAACTGCATGTGACTATCAGCTCTGGTCTTTATGAAGCTGAATTTTTAATACATATTAACTCATTTACATAGGTGAACCAAATGGGCAGATATCTGTGCTGTGGTTTGTGAATGAGACAGTAGCCTCCGCAGAAAATCTGCCAAATCCTTTTTATGAATTAGCCCGTCAGGATTTAAAGAGAATGAAGCAGCCTCAGGCCTTAGCCCAGAGCTGTTTTAATGGCTCACATATGCCACATATTAGTTAGGAAAAAATACCAAAAACGCGAGTGCATGAAAAATACTAAAAATATGTTCTAGTTTCATACAAACAAGACAAATTATTTTTTTATATTTGATCATTGGTATATAAGGCAGCAAATTGAAGGAAATGACAGAAGAAGGGAATGAAACAATAAAGGAGGGAAGGAAAGAATGATGAAGTAAAGCAGAAGGGAGGAAAGAAGGCAGAAAATAAAGAAGGGACAGAGGGAAGGAGAGAGGCCTCAGGAGGGTGTTTGCTGTATTTTTTGATGGATGAAGGCGTCTCTGCGGCCGCGTGTTTTTTTGTATTATTTTTTGTAAAGTTGGACAAGCGTCTCTAAAAAAATAAAACTGCAGCGCTGGGACTGCGTATCGTTTCTCTCTCTCTAACGTTTCCATGCGGCGTGCTCGGTCTCTGTCACCGTTTCATTTCACCTCCGCTGCTCTGGGGATGTTGAATCCCCCTTTTCTCTCTGTCTATGAGTCTTTCTGTCGGCCGCTCGCTACCTGTTCATAGATCTCTGTGGGAGTGGCGACCTGGAAAGAAAGGAAGCGGTTTATAAATAGAAAAATCATGAAAGCCCTCCCTCTGGTTTTTCAGATGACAGCGCACACGCACGCATGCACGTACGCACATACATACACACACCATTTTATCTATTCCAAATGTCTTGGGAACGGAGGTGAAGTCAGACCTCACACTGAAGGCCGGATGGGAAATCTGTCATTGAGGATGCTTTAAAAAAAAATACTTGAAAGACTGTATTAGCTAGTGTTAGGAAAACAGGAAAAAAAAGTACTTTACTCACAAAAATATTGGCCCATCACTGTCAGAGATGGAAGGGACATGAGGCATAAAAGGAAAATATTGAAATGTGGAGAACATGAACTTTGATGGTTGCTTCGCTGCTTTTTTTGGCTGCTTAATATTTATATTTCACTGTCACCCGAAGTGAAACAGCATCAATGTGATACAGAAAAAATACATGTTTTTAGAGAATTTCAAAAGATTTGATAGACAATTGACAGAGGCAAACAGATATGTGTGTTATGATGTGGAGTCTTTACGCTCGGCACACAGTAATCGTGTTATTGTATCTTCCATGAATAGAGATAAGGACAGAAATTGAAAAATTCAGCATGCAAACAGTTAGTGATGGAGATGATGCAAGTGCCACCCGGCCTGATGTATGTTCTGATGTATTCTGTAACACATGGGCTCTGTGTGGTGAATATATGGGTCATTACACACCAGCTGGATCCAGCCAAGCTATTAAAGTGGTAGAATTGCTACTTAAAATGTGTAGAAGCTGCTGTAGCATCTCTCAACCAGCAGTGCTGCTAAATAACTAAATAAACCAAAGACGAAAAAAAGAAAGAATCACAGCCCCATGTTAATGTTTGTAACAGTAGTTTTATACAAACTAGATCTTTACATGAGATCATTATATTATAGTGCCATATCATCCTGTGACTCATTTATTCCACTGTAGAAGATAAAGGACGTTAGGAAGGAAGGAAGGAAGAATGGATAGAAATAAAACTGAAGGAAGAATGGATAGAAATAAAACTGAAGGAAGGATGGAAAGAAATAAAACTGAAGGAAGGATGGATAGAAATAAAAAGGAAGGAAGGACGGATAGAAGGAAGGAAGGGAGGATGGATAGCTAGCAGTAGAAAGGAAGAATATAATATAAGTAAAAATGAAGGAAGGAATGAAGGAATAAAGAAGGAAGAATGGATAAAGGAATGAAATGAAGGAAAGAAAAAGGAAGGAAGAAAGGAAGGAAGGAAGAAAGGATGGAAGGAAAAAATGGAGTAAAAAGGAAGAAAGGAAGATAAGATTGGAATAAAAGAGAAGGAAGGGGAAGAATGAAGGATATAATGAGGGACAAAGGATGGTACCTAATGAAGGAGTGAATTTTTGCTGATTGAAGCAGCAGTAACAGGGATCTGGTAACTACTTATTGTTGTTATTATGTTGTTTTAGTGAAGAATCTAATAAGTGTTTTGAGTTATCATTAAAAAAAAAATCAATAAATAAAATAAAATCTGCAGCCTTCTCCTTATCTTCATTCTGGCAGCAATTTAATCAAATTCTGATGCACGGCATTAGCAGAACAGCATGGAATGTTTTGTTTTTTTTCTTTTATAAATCTCTGGAATTCATGAATACATGACATTATTAGACTGATTTTAAGTAAAGTTACACTATAAACAGAAATCTCACATAACGATGCAGGCTGAACCACTCGGACTAAAGCTGGAGGTCAAATATCTGCTGTCAGGAGTCTGTTAGTCAATTAGCTGATGAATTACACTTCCATAAAAAGATTAAGATAAAATAACAGTCGTGTCTTAAATGATTTTTCCACTTCCGGTGGAAGCTGATTTATCATCAATATCCTGGTTATTTTAGAGGCAGCGTTGCCCTCGTTAAAGTCGGTTTGGTTTGGATTCAGCTGCTAATGGGACAATCAACTGTATTTAAAACCACTGCAAAGAATGGGGAAGTGACAGTTTTTAATTAATTTCTAAAGCTTCAGGCACAGATTATAAAAAAAAGCAGAGATAGCAATTTTCTGGAGACAGGCTGGTGTGTCATGTTTCAGTATCTGCACTTAGTCTGTGATAAGTTAGAGAGAAGCTGGAGGTTCTCAGTCATTCTGGAGAATCTATCAGTACTTGTTTGCACACTCACCTCCTTCTGTCTTATTAGGAGGATGACAGCACAGAATACAGGGCGTAGGGCAGCTCCTATTAGTTCATTAATTCAAGACAAGGGCCGAAAAACCCATTTCATTGATGAGGGATCAATAAAAAGTATATTTTCAGAGAATAAGGACATGAAAAATGTCTTCTTTTGTCCAGAAAAACAGTCCACAACCCAAAGATCATCAGTTTACTATTACAGAAGACTAAAAAATAGAAAATAATCAGAGAAGAGAACCTGGAACCAGACAATTTGGACATTTTCTTCTAAAAAAATGACTCCATTGACTGTTTGATTTTCAAAATAGTTGGTGATAAATGTAAAAGGTGGTAACTAATCAATGAATCAAATAACAGTTGCAGCTCTAGTTACTAAATTAAAAATGCGGTGAGTCTAAATTAATTCCCTTAATCAGATTTGAGAGAGTGGAACCAGAGAATCTAGATATTTTCTTTTAAAAATGGAAAAAAGGTAGTTGTTGACTAATTGATTATTCAACTTATCGCTGCAGCTTTATTGCAAGAGATTTTATTGAATTAATGCTTGAAATTTCAATTTCACTGATTTAATACTTGAAATGTTAATCTTAGTTTGCTGTTTGACAGTGTTGATAACGAGCCTTTTATATTGATATACTTAATAGTGTAGTATGATTATTTTGGTAGTCGATGATTCCATTGAAATGATTAATTGATTAATTGTTTGGTTTAAAATGGTATGTCAATATATAAATATATATAATAATAATATTTTAAAAAAAGAGGCTGATTCTGGAAAAATGTTGAAAACATAGTGTGAAATTTTACATATTAGTTCCATTGATTTCTTCAATGTAGCTAGCTACTAGCTGACTGTCAAAATGAGTTGTTAGCCACTGGCCCCGCCAACTAGCCCCGCCCACTAAAAAACATCTGGACCAAAACACTTTGAGTAATGGAGTAGTGGTTTGATCAGTTTTCAACAATTAAGAAACATTCTTTTACACTGAGCTGTGGTTGTGTTGTGCCATTATTTAATATTAATTTAATATTTAAACTAAAATATTAGTTGTGGGGTGGAGACAGCAACGATTGGTTCACTGAGGTCTCAGGCTGCAGGAATTTGCTCTAATTTCTCAGGTTACAGTGTGTGAGCATGTGTGTGTGCAGAAAGAAACAGCGTTTCTAGTTTGAGCTTCACAGAGCACTTGATTGTGGTTCAGTGATGTGTGAGTGTCCCTTCTGAGGTTTTTTTCTACTTCAAAGGAAGCAGCTCTCTGGCTCTGCAGGGGAGGAGATGCTGCAGATGAACTCAAGGTCGTGAGGTGGAACGCATTCAACACACAGGAAATCTGTTTTTCGTTTTGACAGGCAGCAGCAGACCTTCAGATGTGTTCTTAACACAACTGAAGGTTTAGATGAGTATCCATCAGCTTTGGCGGGGCGGACGACTGCTCTACCTCTGAGCTACCAGAGGTAGAGCAGTCGTCCACCAGTTGGAAGATTGGTGGTTCGATTCCCGGCTCTTTCGAGTTGCATGTCGTTGTGTCCTTGGGCAAGATACTTAACCTCGATTTGCCTCCAATGGCTTGTGCCATTTTGGACACTTGTAGTGTAAAACACTTTGAGTGGTCAAAAAGACAAGAAAGGCACTATATAAATGCAGGCCATTTACTTTCACTTTTTTACCTAAAAAAAAATCATGATCCACTAAATTTAATCATGACTTTGACAATAAATACCATCTTAAGATCAACCACGCAACATTTATAATAACATTAATAAATAAAATATCACCATCATTGAAAACAAAAAACAACATAAAATCTCACATAAATTATGATGAATAACATTCTAAGTCTAATCAAGACACAATATTGTGGTTCATATGTTTCTCCACAATCGTGTTCAGGGTAGATGGAGATTAACTGAAATTACCCTAAAACTTTGGTTTTAATTCTGCCGTCATGTTGTTAAAAACATCTCATTGTGAAAAAAATATGATGAAAAGCTGCATAAAATCTCCATGTTCTCAGAAGTAAAGAAAATTAAAAAAAAAAAAAAGATTATACCCTTGTTCTTGTGAATTTTCAGTCTGTGTCAGCGTGTGTGTGTGTGTGTGTGAGAGAGAGAGTTCATATGTGTGCATATGTATATGTACTTGTAAGCATGTGTATTTCTATATGTGTGTGTACATGTGTGTACATATGTGCCTATGTGTATTGATGTGTTTATGTGTTCATCTGTATGTGTGAGAGTGTATGTGTGTGTGTGTGTGTGTGTGTGTGTGTGTGCCTGTGGGCTTTGACTATTGTATGAACCTGGAGTTAGCACTGGTGTGTATGCCTTGCAGGGTCTAACACTCCTCTAGTTCTACCTGACTCCCTTTAATTGGCCTCTGGAGATGAATCCGGCAGCATGAGGCCGATCAGCTGATCAGACCCATGACCTCTCCCCCCACCGCTACCTGTCCACCACCAACCCTCCCCCGACCCCTCCGTCCAATCATCGGGTTCCCACTCATCTCCCTCAAGCTGAGAGGCTGCAGTGACCTGGCCACCTTCACTTTTCTTTCTTATCTCTCCTCCCATCCAGGTGCTGTTTCCTGCATGCTCTTATCTTTTTCTTCCTGCCAATCGCAGTGCGAACACTCTGGTGAGAGTCCTTACACACGTTTTTTTTCCACCAAGCACGGTGTCAGTGAATTTTTTGGTTTTGATGAGGATGGCCTCCTCCTCGTCTTCCCCTGACACAATGTCCTGCAGAGTCTGGCCCCAGACAACGTGTTTGATGTTATTCAGACTTTAGTCCTGCACGGCTTTTAAGAAGCTTTCATCGCCTCCCTTGTTATTTTCCTTCACCTCTGTGGTCAGGTATACGCTACAGGTATTTATGTATATAGCAGACGGGTGCACAAAAAACAGCAAATTCCAGAAAACAAGACTGCAAATAATAAAAAGAGAAGTTATGAACTAAGAAAACAAAGGATTGAAAACTAGAGCTGAAACAATTTTGTTAATCCATTAGTTGACAACTATTACATTAATCACTTATTAGTTATTTTTAGGAGACCATATCGAAATTTTATAGTTCCAACTTGCCTTTGATTTTCTGGTTTCTTTAGTCTTTTATCATGGAATAGTATGACTATACTCTGATTGGCAATTAATCTATTGATTACTGAAATGATTAATGAATTGGTTGTTTGGTTCAAAGAGCATCAGTTTATTATTACCGATAAATAAAGAAACCAGAAAATAATCCGAGAAGAGAAGCTGGCACTAGAGAATTTGGACATTTTCTTCTTTGAAAATGACTAGCAATTAGTTGCCAAACAATCTAATAGTTGTCATCTAATTGATTAATCATCTAATTGTTGCAGCTCTATTGTTACTTCATTATACTTCTGCATATACAACACTTACTAGTACTGCAAAGCATTTTAGGGACTTGCAGTAAAGCCCTAGTTCAGACACAAAGAAAAATATTTAGTTACAGTAACAGGATCTGCAACAACTAGTTGATTAATCCATTAGTTACAAACTTTTACATTCATCACTATTCAACTATCAACTATCATCAACTATTTTTAAAATAAAGTATGATTTAAGTCATTTTTAAGAAGAAAAATCCAAAATCTCTGGCTCCAGCTTCTCTTCTCTGATTATTTTCTGGCTTCTTTATTCTTCTATAATAGTAAACTGATGGTTTTTGGGTTGTGGACTGTTGGTCTGGACAAAGACCTTTTCAGGTTAAATAATCAGCTTTGGAGGATCAAAGATTAAACAAGTCACAGAACAATTGTTGGATTGACAGTGAAGGAGCGAGCCTTGCGGGGAGAGAAGCAGTAAAAGGTGAGTGGAGAGCAGTGTCGGGCAGGTCCATGAAGACAAAGTGACAGCGAGGCCGTGATATGTTGTCAGGGCTGGAGGCGCCAAGGTTCCTCATTCAGAGAGTCACCGTGGTGACGAACACGGGCGCTGACTCACAGTAAAAGTGAAAGTGAAAGTGATTCCTGTCGTTGCGTCAGTCCTCTACGTGATCCGCCTGCTGTCAATCACCATCTCATCCACCTGCTTTCTCCCTGGCTGTTTTTCTCTTTTCTGGGTTTATTATTTTTTTTTTATTTTAGTTTCACACAATCGTGAAACAACAACCTGTAAATGAGCTGGTTTAATCATCAATTCAGCAGCTAATGGAATAGACGGCGTCTATTATAACAAGAAGCTTATCGGTGTTTTTTGTGTGTTAAGGGACACAATAAAGAGACATCAAGTCCAAAAACTCCAAGCGGCAGGAGAGAACCAACTCATTTGGATCTATCCTTTTTATCCTTCTTGCACTTTTGGAACTGGCACTTTATGGAATCACATGCTGACAACACTGCATGTTATATCTACTACGAATGTAAATTTGATGTTAAATACTGACTAACTCCATTCTTTAAATTCTACCTCTTATACTCTGTTTTTCTTTCTTTATACTCACCATGGAGAAATAATGACTCAGTCAGGGCACAAAAGAGAGAGTGCCGGGGAGCCGAACGGAAATGGCGCAAATCAAAACTCCAGGTTGATCTAGAGATCTATAAAAAGAAGTTATGCATGTTTAACCAGACTTTGAAAAAATCAAGGGAGAGATATTTCTCTGAAATCATCACCAACTGCAATGGTAACGCTCGAGTTCTGTTTGCTACAGTAAACAGATTAACAAACCCTCCAGCTTCACTGCCCTTAGAACTAATTTCTACATCAAAGTGCAATGAGTTTACGAAATTCTTTAGTGATAAAGTTCAGAGTATTAAGAATGCAATCATTTCCACCACACAGATAATAACCCTTCATCCACCTAAACACCTCGAGCTGACACATTTCACTCCTGTTACTGACAGAACAGTCGAAGAGATCATCTCAGGTCTGAGTTCATCCACATGCTGCCTTGATGAGTTACCCACTGGATTTCTAAAGTCTGTGTTGAACAGCTTATTAGTAGAAGTTACTAATCTAGTTAACATCTCATTGGAGACAGGAACATTTCAAAAAGCCCTGAAAACCGCGGTTATTAAGCCTCTACTAAAGAAGAGCAGTCTTGATGCCACAGTTTTAAACAACTACCGTCCCATATCAAACCTGCCATTCTTGGGTAAAGTCCTCGAAAAAGTTGTTTATCGGCAGCTAAGTGACTTTCTCCTATCTCACAACGCTTTTGATACTTTCCAGTCTGGCTTTCGACCTCACCATAGCACTGAGACAGCTCTGATCAAGGTGATAAATGACATCCGCCTGAACACAGATGCAGGCAGAGTCTCAGTCTTACTTCTGCTGGACCTGAGCGCTGCCTTTGACACTGTGCACCATGATATTCTTTTACAGAGGCTGGAGAACTGGCTGGGAATCTCTGGTCCTGCTCTAAACTGGTTTAAGTCGTATCTTGAGGACAGAACTTACTTTGTTGAAATTGGAAATTGCATTTCAGACAAAATGTCTGTGACCTGTGGTGTTCCCCAGGGCTCGATCCTGGGGCCCCTCCTGTTCAATTTGTACATGCTTCCGTTAGGCCAACTAATAGGCAGCAACAATGTGTCTTACCACAACTATGCAGACGACACTCAGATCTATGTGTCTCTGACAGCAGGTGAACATGGGCCTGTGGATTCACTCTGTCGCTGTATTGAACAAATCACTGTGTGGATGCAAAACAACTTTCTCCAGCTAAACTCAGAAAAAACTGAAATAATCGTCTTTGGGCCACTGAAGCAAAGAGAACGTGTAATCAGTCACCTTCAGTCTCGTTCTCTAAAACCAAAAACACAGGTTAGAAATCTAGGGGTGCTAATTGACTCAGACCTGAACTTTCACAGCCACATAAAGTCAACAATATCAACAGCCTTTTACCATCTAAAAAACATTGCCAAAATCAAAAATATAGTGTCTAAACCAGACTTGGAGAGACTGATCCATGCATTTGTCTCCAGCAGGTTAGACTACTGCAATGGCCTGCTCACTGGTCTCTCTAAACGAGCTGTTAAACAACTACAGAACATTCAGAACGCTGCAGCTCGAGTCCTGACTAGAACCAGAAAATATGACCATATTAGTCCAGTGCTCATGTCTGTGCACTGGCTTCCTGTCACTCAGAGAATAGACTTTAAAACAGCTTTACTTGTGTTCAAGTCTCTTCATGGTCTAGCACCAAAAAACATCTATGACATGTTAGAGCCATACGAGCCATCTAGGACCCTGAGAACCTCAGTAACTGGTCTCCTGCAGGTGCCCAGAGTCAGGACTAAACATGGTGAAGCTACATTCCAGTTTTCTGCAGCTAAAATCTGGAACAGTCTTCCAGAGAATGTGAGACAGGCCTCAACGCTGACAATATTTAAGACCAGGCTGAAAACAGTTCTGTTTAACCGTGCATACGAAAACTCTTATCTACACTCTTCACTCTTTTTTAAATTAATGATGAATTGTGAGAAGGTGATGAGCCCTCCCCTTCTCACCTGGTTATAAGGGGGAACTGATTAGCAGAGAGAGAGTTCCCCCCCGGACATGTTTGCGTGCGGGACAGGTGACGCGACGCGTAGGACTGCCTGTCTGGTCCACCTGGTGCGAGGTGGACTTTTTCTGCTGACGTGAGCGGTTTGGGTCTTCTTTTTTTTGTATCACCGTCAAATAAATGTTTTTACGTGAGTTCCGCTGCCTCCTGTCTCCGCTTCTTTTTCTGGTTGCCCTGATCCCTTTTGTGGGGCGACCACGTCGGTCGCTCACATTTGGTGGCAGTGGTGGGATCTGTGGCGCCACCTGAGAAGCTGGAGAGAGGAGGTGGAGCTCGCGGAGCGTGACGGGGGTACCGAGAGGATCGGCGGCGGTGTCGGCGAGCGTGTCGGCGAGCGAGCTAGCGAGGTGCTAGCGGAGGTGCTAGCGGAAACAGCTAGCGGAAGTGCTAGCGGAAACGGCTAGCGGAAGTGCTAGCGGAAACGGCTAGCGGAAGTGCCCGGCAGAGACGGTTAGCAAAGGACCCAACTGAGACGGTTAGCAAAGGACCCAGCAGAGGCGGTCGGCGTTGGAGCTGACGGAGACGGTCGGCGTAAGGAGCCGGCAGAGACGGTCGGCGTAAGGAGCCGGCGGAGACGGTCGGCGTAAGGAGCCGGCGGAGACGGTCGGCGTAAGGAGCCGGCGGAGACGGTCGGCGTAAGGAGCCGGGGGAGACGGTCAGCGTTGGAGACGGTCGGCGTAAGGAGCCGGCGGAGACGGCTAGCGGGGGCGGCTAGCGGAGACGGTCAGCGAAGGAGCTGGCGGAAGTGCTAGCGGAAGTGCTAGCGGAAGTGCTGGCGGGGCTACGACCGGAAATGGAGGGTGGTCGAGCGAGCCCTGAGGCAGAGGCACCACGGTCGCGGACTTCTGTCTCGCCACCCCGTTGGCGAGACTGCAGAAGGGGAGGGAAGTGTGAGAAGGTGATGAGCCCTCCCCTTCTCACCTGGTTATAAGGGGGAACTGATTAGCAGAGAGAGAGTTCCCCCCCGGACATGTTTGCGTGCGGGACAGGTGACGCGACGCGTAGGACTGCCTGTCTGGTCCACCTGGTGCGAGGTGGACTTTTTCTGCTGACGTGAGCGGTTTGGGTCTTCTTTTTTTTGTATCACCGTCAAATAAATGTTTTTACGTGAGTTCCGCTGCCTCCTGTCTCCGCTTCTTTTTCTGGTTGCCCTGATCCCTTTTGTGGGGCGACCACGTCGGTCGCTCACATGAATTCTATGTTTTATGATTTTACTTTTGCGATTTTATGTATGTTTTGCTCTCCTTTTGTGATTTTGTGTAACTGTAAAGCACTTTGAATTGCCCTGTGTATGAATTGTGCTCTACAAATAAACTTGCCTTGCCTTGCCTTGCCTAAAAGGACTATGGATGTAAAACAGCAGGCTTGCTTCCTTATAATATGGTGTAAAATGTGGACCAGTGTTTCCTAAAACTGAATATTCAACCTAAAATGTCTTTTTTTGTCCAGAACAACAGTCCACAACCCAAAAATCATCAGATTATTATCATAGAAGAATAAAGAAACCAGAAAATAACGTAGAAAACACGACACAGGAAGATAACAAGGCAAACGTCAGGCTTCAGCCCTGGTTATTAACCACGAAACGGAGACAAACACGGCTCCAACATACAGGGAGGATGTGGATTTTAAACGGCATCGCCTAGCAACAGCCTGCTAAGCTGCTGGCAGCTGCTGGGTGAATACTGATGGATGAAGACACACATATAAACACATATACACACTCATACACACACACACAAGCAATGACACTAAAAGTTAATGTGATGGAACCCATCAAGGCAGCAACAAGGTGAGGAGCAGTGAGGCAACATCATGTTTAACATTAATTGTTGCTTTGTTACGTGTCCTGACTTCAACTCTGAGTTTATGATATTTGATCTGAATTCAATGTTTACTCTCATTCTGGGTTTATTACAAGATTTATTGACCTGAACATGCTTTGCTTTAGCTTTGAAATAATTAGATTTTAGAGACAAAAACTGTAAATGTACCAGTAACTTCCACAGAATCCGCAGATCCACAGAAATAGATAATTAAAAAAAGCCAACATTAAGACAAACCTAAATAAAAACGCCAAGAAAAAAACATATATATATATATATATATATATATATATATATATATATATATATATATATATATATATATAGGACCAAGCCAACACCAAGTTAACACTTTAGAACCAATAGCTGCAAAACATAGTTAACTGTTAATACACAATAAACCTTGTATTAATGTTAATAGAGAAACAAAAAAGTAAAGGTTTAATAATGCTATAAAAGAAACATTTAATCCACTCAATAAATCCGTTTGTAGGGCTTTGATGAATCATTTATAATTAACAAATATTTGTAGAAGTCAACCTAACTGAACTAAAAATCTAACTGTTATTACAATACAAATGTTAAATAGTTAAACATGGAGCTGCTCAACAATCTCATTCGTACATTTTTTTTTTCTAAGTTTCTATAAATATAATGTTCTGACAACTATTATTTATTATATAACTGCAACAATTAGTTGTTTATTCAATTAGTTGTCAACTATCACATTAATCACCAGCTATTTTAGTGACTGATGAATTGATCTGAGTCATTTTTAAAAAAAGAAAATGTCCAAATTCTCAGGTTCCAGCTTCTCTTCTCTGATTATTTCCTGGTTTCTTTATTCTTCTATAATAGTAAACTGATGATCTTTGGGTTGTGAAATGTTGGTCTGTGAAAAGAAAATACTTTTTTGTTTGAATTTTGTTTTACATTTTAAACTATTAAAGACAACTAATCGATACTATTTCAACTTTACTTTAATATAAAACCTTTTCAGATGTTTTTACATAAATAAAAGCTACACTTGGTCAGAAATCAGCTGGATATGACATTGTTAAGTGAGGCAACGAAGGGATGATTTTATGATTTTCTGAGCAAATCACCAGTCACCAAAAGTCAGATAAACAGTTGAGAAGTTGGTTAACACTGTTACTCTGGCCTACAGCTGGACCATTTCTAGTACTTTATGCTGCTGCTCTATGTGTGTGTGTGTGTGTGTTGTGCTGTATGGGCATTTCCATCTGTGACCTCGTTTCCTCTCCCAGAAATAGCTGCTTCTCGCCACGCGCACGGTCACACGTTAACGCGCACGCTTCTCGCCTCGTGAATGCGCGGCGGCGTGCACGCCGGGGGCCCAGCAGAGGGTGGAATGTGACATTTAGACCGTTTCTCCTGCGATAAGGGGCTCTTACGGAGCCGGGGTGGACCATTACAACATCAAACACTCTCAGCCGCAGGATGCTCCGTCTCCCTGAGGACAGTGGATGAATAGAGTGAGAGTGTATGTGTGTGTGTGTGTGTGTGTGTGTGTGTGTGTGTGTGTGTGTGTGTGTGTGTGTGTGTGTGTGTGTGTGTGAAGCCTACCTGAGTAAACAGTGACAGACGGCGTCTACATAAATAGTCCGGAAATAACCGGATCCGCATAAACACCGTTTGCTACGAGTAGAAAACATTTTGAAAGCTGAACCCTACGCCGTCTTTATGTTGTTGATAAGAGGTGCCACCGAGGCGGTGTTCTGTTGCTGCTGCAGGAATCAAGCTACTTGATGTGATTGGGCCTTGTTCGACTAATGGTTGTTTGCAATAGCCGCGTGCGGCATTTCATCAGTGCTCCAGTCCTGAGAAAGGTTTGAACAACCCTCATAATTCATCCCCAGTGGTGGCTCTTTATCCAGCTATAGACATCCTCCTGATGTTAACCATGGAGCTGTGTGGAACAGCACGAATGTGTGACTCAAACTGACTTAAAGCAGCAAGTAAAGACACACACACACACACAGCTGGTTTTGTTTTATGAGAGGTTGGGAGCTAGTGAATAGGGATAGTCGTGTATTTTGAACATTTAGCCTAATTTCCCTTGTTTCTGTCATATATCTGGTTCACACTGAAAAAAGAATCTGACTCCTTGTTACATGTCTTTATCTGGTTTATACAATATATTTTCATGTGTTTTCGAATCATACTTATGATTTTTTAATTAATCTAAAATTTCATGACACAAGCTTATTTAACCCAATTAAAAGTAAATTGAAAAAACAAAACTAAGTACAATTTAATTCAATGTGCAGACAAGTTGGTTTGGTTTTGTTCATTGTCTGAATGTTAATTTATTGAAAGTTAAGATACAGAAAAATAACAACAGGTTTTAATTAGACTGGATCTAACTTAAATATGTAGGGGTTAAACTATTACAATGACTGAATCTACATAATTCATTTTAGTACCAAAAAAAGAAGTAATTTTTTTAGCTGCAGTAAGCTACTGTTAGAATAAAGTATATACATGTTAATTTCTGTTTATACAATATTTGGTTTAGTTCATTTTTTGAAAGTTACATTTATTGAAGGTTATTATACAGAAAAAAACTACATGAACTCCTCCATAACTTTCATATGTAGGAGTTACCGGTAAACTAGTATATTGACTGAAACTACATCATTCATTTTAGTACCAACAATAAGGAGTAAATTAAATTGTAAAAAATGCTTAAAAAAAGCACATTTTACTCAAAATAAATGTTCAAATACTGAAAACTATAAGTCCAATCAACTTTAAAACATTATATCTTGAGTTTTATTAATTAATTTCATATTGCCAGTTGACAATAACATTAAATCATTTCAACTAAATATTTTGGGGAAATTTGAGATTTGTGGCTGGATTTAAATATAATGGAACTACACAGAGTAGAATTGGTCACCTGTTTTAAAACATGAATCTCATTGTTTAATCTGAGTTGTCAACACAATTATATGTCAACTCAATTGACTTTCCCCATGTAGGAGGAATAGAGTATGATTGATTGATTGTTTGATTGACTGATAGAGTCATTCATTCATTGATTCCTACAGAACTATTTCTCAGACCACAGCACAGCTCCAGTAACCCTCCACCACTCTGTCACAAACAGGATCTACTCTCATTTACCAACCAAAAGTAAAAAGCACAGATCAATGATATGGTAAACGTGACTGAGATGATCCCACACTGAGCCTCATACCAGGGTTCATTCAATTTATCACTCAGTTAAACTGGTTTTATGCCAGGATTCGAATTAGCTTTATAGTGAAAATCTGTAGAAATCAATACTGGAGAATCAGAGAAATTACTTATTTACAGAAATGTGGGAAACGTGGCAATATGTCCAAATACTAAACTATTCTTTCCAAGCAGCACTAGCAGCTCTAATGTTTTTATTAGGATTAAAACTGAGTTTTTCTAGATATACAACTGTTTTATGATGTTATGGAAAACATCAGCTGATGGGAAAATACATTTAATTATAGATTTAAATGTTCTACATTTTCACCTCAGTTTCAGAGGCACTTGTTTTGTCGGTTTGTTGAGACTCATCATTTTCCTGAGCAATGTGAATAAATCCCCTAATCAGGGGAAACATGCTCTCTGACAAACATAAAGCTTCCCTCAAAGGTTAATGGTTTTTATTTTTTTTTCATTTGCTGTTTACTTGAACACCAGCAGAAGCAGTGAAACTCTCTGGAGTCTGTTCATGTTTAGAATCCATTCGTCATAAACCTGCCTGAATGACTGAAGGGAACAAAAAAAAAGCAGACAGAAGTAAAACACTGTAAAAACAAGCTGTGTTTGGTTTCACTACAGAAAACCTCACATCATCCAATGCTTGTTACTTAAATCTTGGCAACTGCCTGGATTCTTGCAGGCATTTAATTACTTATTTCATTTACATTTCCCCAGCGGAAGCATCCGCCATTGTTTTACCACAGTCGTATAAGTAAAGACATATTAAACTAATGTCTTTACATTACAGACTGGTGATTTAATACCCACCAAAGCAGGATTAGAAGCCATTCCCTGAAACCAAATCACTACAGGCAGATTTGCAACTGACTGGAACTGAGAGGTTTTCATGCATTTCGGGGCTCTCCTCTCCTCGTTCCTCTGCCTTCATTGCAGCCTCTGTAACAGGCACTGTGTTATTTTTTTTTGCACACGCTTGCCAGCACAAACATATTATTCTGCCCGTCTCTCCCTCGCCGACACACATGCTCTCACCAGAGACTCCTCAGAGAGCCCTAAAACCGCAATGAGGAAGATTAAATTCATTTTCAAAGTTAATGGCTGAGCAAAGAAAGGAGCCATTATCTTTATGCTGAGCTCCCATGGAGAGGAGCATCTCCGGGTGGCGTTCAGGGAAACACGACAGCTTTGATGTTCAAACTGAGGGAGACGCGAGAGGGACCAGGCACAAGATAATTGCTCTCCTGTGTGTTTGTATCCTCGCAGTGAGACAGAAGGCAGATGGTCAGTTTCTTGCCCTAAGATGCCTCCGTGAAGGTTGGACTCAGAGATTTCTGGTTACAGGACTCCCGAGTGGAGTGAAAGTGTTACACAGGTAAAACTATTGTCGAATGTAATAGAAATCTCATAGAGACCTTTAAACTAAGTGGCTTTGCTCAGACCTTGTACATTTTTGTTCTCGTCATAAACCACAGTGCTCCACAGTGCTGCATATTGTTAGAATTCCTAAAAAGATATAGGAGAGAGATCATTCTGAGTAGAGTTGCGACTAACGACTATTCAGATAGTTAAATAATCCATTGATGACAGAAACCATTAACTGAGTAGTTCATTTGTTCATAAAATGATGTAAAATGTTGATCAGTGTCCCCAAAGCTGAAGATTCAACCTAAAATGTATTTTTTTTTTGTCCAGACCAACAGTGCACAACCCAAAGATCATCAGTTTACTATTATAGAAGAATAAATAAACCAGAAAAAAATCAGAAAAGCAAAGCTGGAACCTGAGAATTTGGACATTTTTTTTAAATGCCTCTAATCCATTATTTGATTATCGAAATTCTTGGCGATTGATGTACTAGTTAGCAAATAATCAATTATTGACTTATTTTTGCAGTTCTGTGATGAAAAAAATAGTTATAGTATATAAGAACTTAATAGAAATATGCAAACAGTTTATAGTTTTACAAATATTCAAATCTTGAATTTCCTTTATTATTTATTAAAGCATTACTATCACATTTATTGTAACTTTCCTATTATAGCATTAATAAATCTTTAGCAACCTTTTTGTTGTTTTATTAAGATTAAAACATGGTATATTGTTAATTTATTGACAGATAGCTATGTTTGTATTGCAGTTACTGGATCCAAGTGTCAGCTTGGCTCTTAATTTTTGAAGTTTTTTTTTTTTTTGATTAATAGACTTCTAAGCACAGCAGATATTAAATAGAAAATTCTCAATTCTAAGCAAGCAAAGTAAATATGGTGTTGTGTCACCACCAACAGCAAAAGCTTCTTCAGTTACAAGTTACAATTTGCACAAGAATGGGCAAAAATGCCAGTGTTCTGGACCCAGATAGCTTTATACACGTGTGTCTCTGTGTTTTGTGAGTGCTAAAGTCAAATTTTTTGAAGAAAACGAAATAAAGTTGCTGTGGTGAACGAACACTACACAGCTGACTGTTTGAAAATCCAAGTTCTCTCTTGGCAATTTATAAAAAATTATTAAAAACGCACATTTCAGTAATTCTATAATAAAACACCCTAAAAGTAAATTTGATATAATATAGTTGTTTCTTCAAAATGACCAGATCAGAAGTCCACCCTGACAGTTCCCTGTTGGTAATGTTGGTGTGTGTATGTGTATGTTCAGGCAGTACATAACTCTCCAAGCCTAAAGGTGGATTAAAAGGTCCCGTGACGTCAGCTGCTCTGTTAGCTCAGAGCAGAGAGTGAATGTTAGCAGCTAACTGCTGCCCACGCTGCACTCTTCACTTTACCAGAAATACAAAAAGCACAAAAAGCACTACATGCCACTTCATTATCACAAGAGACTTCAGCGCTTCCACATCCACCGCAGCTCATGAGAGGTGACGAGTGATGTAAACATGAACACACACGTGAATGCACTTATTTAGACTAAAAACACAGGATTTGGAGGCTCCGTGGACCTTAGCGCCCACACACACACACACACACACACACACACACACACACACACACACACACACACACACACACACACACACACACACACACACACACACACACACACACACACACACACACACACACACACACACACACACACACACACACACACACACACACACACACACACACACACACACACACACGTTGAGGATCAACACAGCATCACTCACTGCCTGCTGCAGCTAAAGTATAAAACACACTCTTACATGCATCGTAAGCCACAAAGTGCTTTGTTTTTGTGCATGTGTGTGTGCGCGTGTGGCGTCTCTTCAAAGACACAGACTTAATATCCTTTAATCTATAAAGACACTGAGGCACAGTATTATTATAGTTATTATCTTCTACCTTTAGCTGCACTTTGCGGTATGTCTACAGGAGGGAAAATGTTTTCCATATGGCAGCAGGTTCAAGTATGTAAATCCGAGACTCTCTGAGGTAAGAACGGCTGCAAAAAACCAGGCAGACAAATCCCACAAAAACATACTGTGACATCTGAGGATGAGGATAAATACAATGATTCATTATTAACAGAAACGTGTAAGTCTGATCTTTATGTAATTCTATAGGTCGATGAGAACAATTACATTGAGTCTGTTAGAGCAAATAGACAATGAATTTAGTCGTATTTCCTATTTATTATTGTGCAATATACTGTTTTGGAAATTCAAGCTTTGAATCAATATTTCAAATACTGCAATCAATTGGAAAAACAGCTGTTAACTGCTGTCACATCCAGAAAATTAAATAAAACAGATTTTTACATTAACTAAAAAAAACAAAAAAACTACTGGCATCATACATCTATGTGGATCGATAAACACTGAACTACTGGAATGGTTTATATGAGGCTACTAACCACCATTTTTAAATTGATTCATCTATTGATAATAGAAACGATTAATCGATTAGTTGTTTGGTTCATAAAATGGTGTAAAATGTTGATCACTGTCCCCAAAGCTAAAGATTCAACCTAAAAGGTCTTTTTTGTCGAGACCAACAGTCCACAGGCAAAAGATCATTAGTTTACTATTATAGAGGAATAAAGAAACCAGAAAATAATCACAGAAGAGAAGCTGGAACAAGAGAATTCTTAAAAAGGAAACAAATCCATCTAAATAGTTGGTGATTAATGAAGTAGTTGGCAACTAATTAATTACTCAACGAATCAATAGCTCTAGTTTATATATATTGTCGATACAGTTTTTAGGCACAGTGAAAAATTAGAAAAAAAATAATTAATAATTCTGAGAATCTAGTGGAAGTCATGATCATATGAGAAATTATAAGCACAGAAAATACCATAAATACTGCACTTTATCTCTGGTCTATATGTGTAAAATCTTAGCATATCAAGATTCTTTTTCTAACTGCAATATATTGAAATAAAAATTTACTACAATAGGCTCAACTTTAGAATTGCATCTATTTATTCAGTCCTCAAGAGAAGTAAATAAAGGCAGTACTATAAAAAACTAAGACAAATGTTAAATAAATGAATTATTCTTCTCACAATTCAACACAAAGTGCAGTGTTGTCGATAGTGTTTTTCAATGTTATCATTATTTTCATATACATAGCAGTAGGAACAACATCTGCTGACTCTATATAGTTGAGAAGGGATACATTTCAGCAATACATAATTGTGATGTCTCCTGAGAAGGGCAGGAAGGAGCTTGTCATTTCTATGCTGTGTTGGTGCTCACTGAGTCATACACTTTAAAATTGTCAGTTTGAAGGTTTCATATGATGGGTGTGACAGGGCTGAAATATGGCTTTGGATGCTGGATACCACAAAGGGACACCCCCAGGCGAAGGGTACACCTTTCAGAGGAGATTCAAACTCCATGTCTTTATATTTTAAAACAAAATTAGTGAAAGTAATAGTTCTGGTTAAAAAGAATAATGTTGCAGGAAGTCCTATTTCATTGAGCCCCAAACGCATTTTTTAGTTTTCCTGCTAGAAGATAATGGACTTGGTAACAAAATAAATCATGTGAGGTGACTACAGAAGAGTCAATTTAAGCTGCTGTGACTTTAATTAATAATTACCAGTTACCAAGATGTGTAAGCAAATATAGATAGATTTAATTATATGGAAAATCTTTATATATATATATATATATATATATATATATATATATATATATATATATATATATATATATATATATATATATATATATATATATATATATAGACTAAATCGACCTAAATCAGCTACATTATCTGCAATGAAAAGTTCACTGATGAAAAAGAGTCCAAAGATCAAATATTAGTCCATTAAATCCTAGAAATCACATTGCGAACCATACCAGGACATGAAGACTGTTTTCTTTAAGATGTTTAAAAAGAAGATTATAAAGAACCTGATTAAGTAATCCCACAAACACATCTAAAAGTGGTTAGTAGCAGCCCTACTACTGATATTATATGAAACTTCTTTCTTTTTGTATTGATGATGTGGATATTGACGATATATCTTGATGCTGTAACAGTAACATTGTGATTGACTACAGACAAAAATACTTTATTTAGTGTTGGAGCTGAGGTTTTCTATGTGATATATCAATAAAAAATGCTGAACCCGAATCAGGAAGCTTAGGGTTTTAGATTAAATCATGGGTTTCAATAAGAAAGAAACAGTGGGTTTGATCTACTCAGAGCTAAAGGTTGATAAACCAGTGTGTGTGTGTGTGTCTGTGTGTGTGTGTGTGTGTGTGTATGAGTGTTCATCTGTTGGAGGTCAGAGGTGAGAGGTCAGTGTGAATGATGACAGCTCTGGAGGCAAAGGCTGCTGGACGATGATCCGGCTGCTGCTGCTGCTGTTTTTTTTTTTTCCCATCGCTTCAGTAACAAAAGCGGATGTGAACATTAGAAAGACACATACATACGTGTAATTATGTCTAAGTCGCTTTAGGGCAGATCACACATTAACGCTGACATATGTGCCTTTTAATCAGCATATGGATGTGCTGTAATGAAGAGAGGGGATGGGAAAAACATGATTACTGCTGAGGATAAATCCATTCTATAAGAGCTGTTGGTAAACACACACACACACACACAAATGCAGTGTGAGTGAGACCACGGTAAATGTTATTCCTGGAAAGTATATTACTGCTGTTTCTAGATATGAATTTAGCAGCAGGTGGCAAATTCTAATTTGAAGCTGTGACTGTCAAAGGAGATGAAAACCTGGCAGAAAGAAGCATCTCAACCAATAACTATTCAGATCCTTTACTGCAGTAAAAGTAGAAATACTGTTATAAAATACTCTATTACAACCAACCTAATTAAATTATAACTCAATAAAAGTACATAAAGATTATAAAAAAATAGAAGTATTATTATTATTATGAGTAATATAAAGTAAGTAAATTAAAGACTGTATTACATTATTAGAGTATAATGTATCACAGACACATTAGAGCATTTTAATGTTGTATTCCATTTACTTGGAGCCAATATTATAAGCGATACATGAGTAAATATGATTGCATCACTACACTAAGTGCACAATTTATTTTCTAAAGGATAAAATGTAATTTGAACAATTTAAACATAAAATATAATATTTTTCATAAAAGTTGTTATACACACACACACACACACACACACACTCAAGTAAAGAAAATTTACCTCAAAACTTTCCTTAGATACAGTACTTGGGTTATTCCACCACTGGTCTTAACAGAAGGTCAACTATGCAACTATTTATTCGTCCATTATTTACTGTGCAGTGTTAACTATAGTGTCTCATTCAGCAGAGACCACCTTTCTATCTCTTCCCTGCACTTTAAGAATATTAGCAAATAAAAGACCTGCCAGGTCGCAGGTTCAAGACCCGCCTTGGGCCTGGGTCTGGGGCCTTTCTGTGTGGAGTTTGCATGTTCTCCCCGTGTCTGCGTGGGTTTTCCCCGGGTACTCCGGTTTCCTCCCACAATACAAAAAACATGCTCAGGTTAATTGGTAAACTCTAAATTGCCCATAGGTGTGAGTGTGAGAGTGAATGGTGTGTGAATGGTGTGTGTGCCCCACGATTGGCTGGCGACCATCTGGGGTGTATCCCTGCCTCTCGCCTTAACGCGCTGGGATAGGCTCCAGCAGACCCCTGCGACCCCGAAAGGGAATAAGCGGGATAGACAATGGATGGATGGATGGAAAAGACCTGCCTTCACTCTGCCAGACAGGAGCATTCTGTATTCCACGCTTATCTTTTTAATTACCACTGAGTAGTTTTCTGTTAAATAAGGAAATGTTGTGTAATGTGATGATGCTTAACCAAGAAACAATCTGAAACAAAAAACTGTGGATTATGATATTAATTAATTTGCTGCCATTTCTTTGTGTTGAGGGAATTGACCCAGTTTACCTGCATGGTAACTCTACTTATTCATTTCTTGCAAAGTGCTGTTGCATAAACAACTTGTTGGTTCTCATGTTTTAAAATGAATATCCAGTCCATCTGCTTCAATGACTCCACTCTACTTACACTTTACAGGATAATACTCATCCTCCAGTTTAGAGTAGAGTGAAGGATGCGATGATCAGGCAGCAGATTCATGTTCTTTTTAAACAATCACTTCAAAAATTGTTTACTGCAATAATTCACATTATTCATTCCTCTGAAACTGTGATAATGGTTTCTTGGCTGAAAATATCTATAGCTGCATAAGAGTACCATGAATTTTAATACGGAATGAATAGTAATGTTTCATAGTAATGAATTGTGAATAAAAACCAGAAACGGGATATTTAGATAAAAAAAACAAAAACAGTAATACATTCGGCACATAAATAAGGTCTTTCAAGGTGACGATTTCAGTGGTTTTCTGCATATCTGCGGAATGTTTAATCTGCGACTTCTGAAATAAGATGAATACGTGTGGTCTGCATCGCATGACTGGAGCAGCAGAGAGAAAGAATCTATATGAGCAGCCACATGCTGAGTCATCTGCACCTGAAAGAACTTCATCATCACTCTGCCTGCTCAAAGTTTCTCACTTTGATATGAGATTTGAAAAAAGGGGAAAAAAAAGGAGAAGACAGCAGTCACCTTCTCTGGCTGCATCATATCAGTCTTGTTCTTTACCAAAGCATTGGCTGGTCATGAAGCTTTAATGTTATACAGCTGTAGAATTAGAATAATGATCAGTCAGTCATCAGTGCACTGAGAAAGAAGAGTTCAGACGCTGGTTCCTGCATCACCTCTGGCCTCCTTGTCAGCCTGAACACACCTAAACCAGCCGCTTCTTTTCAGCCTTTTATACTTTGACAACACGTCATGTGCATCATGTGTGAGTTTCAGAGACAGACAGAGGGCGTCTGGAGGCTCCGTCTGTCCTGTGACCTGAATATAATATGAACAGAGAGGTGTGGTTTTAGGAGGTGACACAAATACAAAAAAAAAAAAAAAAACAACCGCAGTGATGCTCTGGACTGTCACAGTTAAGATGGAGACGGAAAATATCTCAATTTATCAGTCTATATAAATATATAGACTACAGTTGCAACAATTAGTCGATTAATTAGTCACCAATTATCAAATCAATCACAAATGGATTTGGGTCATTCTTAAGAAGAAATGTCCTACTAGAAAACGTCTTAATTTAAGTACAAATAATAAATGAATGTAGAAACACGTCTTCCATTACTGTTTATCTACAGCAGCTCAGCAGATTTATGCAAAACCAGAAGTTTATGAAGAACCTGAATGCAACAAGAGCACACAGATGCAATGATAAGTCAATTTTTTGATAAGTCGCCAACTATCACATTAATTTCCAACTATTTTAATAATCAATTTGAGTCAATTCAAAAAGAATATGTCAACATTCTCTGGTTTCAGCTCCTTAAATAAGATTATTTTCAATTTGAGTTTTTTTCCCTTTGATTTCAGCTAAGAAAACAAGATTAAATTATTTGACTTTTTATTTTAGTTTTTAATCTCATATTTCTGACTTTATCAATAGCTGGCTCTACTTAGCTTGGTGCCATCAGGCCACACATATAGCAGTGTAGTGTGCATGTTGTTCTTGTTCTTTTGTCTACACCTGATACAGGTGTGAAGTGGGAGGAGTTAGGCCAAGAGTAAAAATCCTCACTATTTTTTCTCCTGGATGATGTTACGTGATTGATAATGTGGATCCACTGGCTGCATTAATCAACTACAACAGCTCCACTGCAGTGCAGCTCCTTTCTAGTCTTTTATGGCGGGTTGTGTGATGCTACACGGCTCCAAAATTTCAAAAACTACATGAAACTGTCTTGCAAACGATTACAATATGTTGGAAATTGAATAAAAGAAGTCTGTAGTTGTACTAAAGAAGAAAATGGTCACAATTTTTAAAGGAAATGATGAGCAAAACGGACTTGGCATCAAAAAGACTACACTAAAAGACTAAAGGTTGACAGTGTGTGGCTGTGCTTTAACAAGGTTTGAGTCAAATGTTTATCCATCTTTCTATTTTTGTTTCATGCTACTGCTATACAACTCCAACATGTAAAAAACTACCGTATTTTTCACGACTATAAGGCACACATAGAAGTCTTATATTTTCTTCAAAATGTGCAGTGCGCCCTATGTTTGTATGGAGGGGGAAGTGTGGGGATGGATTGTCTATAAACGAATGGGGATGTGCATTATGCAGAACATTGTTATTTTAATAACCCTGTAAATTGACATGCTTATAAAGCATGGTTTAAACTGAAGGCAGCAGCTGCAAGAGAATTTAAGATTAATGAAGATGCAGCTGAGTTTCTGCAAACATAAGGCAGGTAGCCTGAGTTGGAGGAAAGACTATCAGTGGATCATCGAAGAACGAGTGGGAGAGGCGTTTCGATGGTCACCATTCAACTAAAAGCAGTAAAGCTAGCAGAAGAAATGAAAATTGAACATTTCCATCTTGGTGCTTTCGTTTCATAAAAAGGTGCCATTTTTCCATCCGGACCTGGACTACAGTAGCGCAGCAACTTCCAGCGGATTATAATGCATCATTTCAGAGGAGCTGCACCACACGGAAAGTAGAAGAAAGTGAAGCTGGCTGTTTGATGGAGATTTAGCTGCTGTTGGAATCAGAAACAGAGGATGAGGACTTTGATGGGTTGCTTGATGACATTACCTCGCTCTATTTTAAATATGCACACTTGTGTGCTTGTTTTACCTTACCTTTTCATGATGATTAAAAATGTTAGTACTTTGTAATCAATACTTAAATAAAGCACAACCAACTCGCGCCTTATGGTTGTGAAGATACGGTACATGAAACTGTGTTAAAAAATGAGTACAATAATTTAAATAAGTTCAGGAATTAAAATAAATAAATATTATGTTCAGTTTTCTGTAGGGTAATTTGTATTTTGAAGCTTTACTGCACTCATTTAACATCTTTACTGCACTCATTAACATCACAAACATTTAAAACAGGGGTCTCAAACTCAATTTACCTGGGGGCCACTGGAGCTAGGGTCTGGGTGAGGCTGGGCCGCATCAGGTTTTCAACAAAAAAAACGCATTTATTAAAAACAGAAAAAAAAAGAAAAAAAAAAACTGTCTTCAATGCTTTTGCTTCTGCTATACCCTACACTTTTTCAGTGCTTTGGTTCCGGTTTTCCACAAGAAAAGCTCTGATAAAACATTCCACTGTTCTCAAATATCTTAATTTTTAATTTTCTACACAAAATAAGATGAAAAAATAAATAAACAAATAAAGAATAAAGAAAATAAATCAATCAATCAGTAATAAATAAATAAAATAATAATAAAACAGCAAATAAGAAAAACTTAAGAAACCACATATAGTTGGTGGGTAGAGAAATTATTTTTTTTCAGATTCAAATTAACAGTATTAACAGTTATTTAACCTTTAACATGAACATTAATGAAACTTTCAACATGAACTGTTCTGAACATGGCTTCTCTTGCCTACTTTTGGCTAGAGGTCTGGCAGCGCTTCCTCTCGCATAGCCGAGCCACATTTGGCTTGGGGGGGGAAGCAATTGAGACCCTCAGTAGACTTTGAAGATGCTCATCAGTAAGTCTGGTCCTGTACTTGGACTTATTGAAGTTCAAGGTGGAGAAGAGCTTTTCACACAAGTACGTGCTCCCAAAAAGGCACATGGTCCGCTTGAACATTCTGGAAAGCTCAGGGAAGCTGGGAGTCAATTCTCTCAAAAATTGCCCAAGCTTGTCTGCTCTTCCACTCACCTCCCTGAACTTGGCTTTGAGTTCAGAGTTGCACTGCAGGTCAATGAGCTCCATTTGAAGCACAGGAGGGGCATCTTGCACATCAAAGGAGAAGGGGTCCGCAAAAATTTGAAATGTGGCTCTGTGCGTCTTGAAGTCTGCAAATCTGTGGTCAAATTCCTCCTGTAGCTTCAAAATGGCATCAGCATACTTCTCACCACTGAATGGTGTGCCTGCATCCACAAGTGCCTTGCATGCTGGGAAATGGCAAAGGTTTGTCTGAGATAGCTGAACTTTCCATAGCATAAGTTTTGTGGAGAATGCTCTCACATTGTCATAGGCAGCACTGACAAGTTGCCCCTGGCCTTGTAACCTCTTGTTCAGTACATTAAGCTCATGCGTGACATCAACAAGAAAAGCTAAGTCCATGAGCCATATAGGATCACTTAACACAGGAACAGCCACCCCATTCTTCTCCATGAAGACTTTCACTTCTGCTCTCAACTCAAAAAATCTCTTTAACATGTTTCCCCTGCTGAGCCAACGTACCTCAGTGAAGTAAAGCACGTCCCCATATTCTGACTCCATTTCTTCTAAAAAAGCATGGAACCTTCTGTGTTTTAAGCCCCTGGATCTGATGTGGTTGATGCATTGCACAACAACAGACATCACGTTGTCAAATTTCAGGCATTTGCTGCAAAGGGCCTGCTGATGGATAATGCAGTGCAGAGCTATGGCTTCCTCCACACCCTCCTCTTCCAGTTTTTTTTGAACAAGTGCCACCAGTCCATTTTTCCTCCCTGTCATTGATGGCGCTCCATCAGTTGTTATCCCAACAAATCTCTTCCATGAAAAACCGGCATTCTCAATGGCATCACACAGCTGGTGAAATATCTCCTGAGCGGTGGTCTGGCCATGCATTGGCATTACTGTGAGCAACTCCTCTGTCACTTCAAAATTGTCATCAACACCACGGACATATATTGCGAGCTGGGCAGTGTCAGTGATGTCTGTGGTCTCATCAAGAGCGACTGAGTATACACTGAAACATTTTGCTTTCTCACACAGTTGATCATAAATGTCACTTGACATGTCACAAATGCGCTCTGCCACGGTGTTGGCAGAAAGGCTGATGTTGCTGAACTGACCTTTCTTTTCTGGACAGACAATACTTGCAGCCTGTAACAGGCACTTTTTGACAAATTCACCTTCTGTAAATGGCTTTCCTGCTTTAGCAATCATCTCACTAACCACATAGCTAGCTTCGACTGCTGCGTTATTCTCTTTGGTTACTTTCTTAAAAAAATCTTGTTGCTTCAGTAGACATGTTTTAAGATTGGCAACTCGGTTGGCTCTCTCATCTCCCTGGTATTTTGCATAGTCCTCAGCATGTCTAGTTGTGTAATGACGTTTCAAATTGTATTCCTTATGCACCGCAACTTTCTCTGTGCAAATAAGACACGTCGGAGTGCCCCTGTGCTCCACAAAGAAATACTGAATTTCCCACTTTTCCTGAAATTGTCTGTGCTCATCACCAACCTTTCTCTTCACTGCAGGCTTTGAGAAAGACATGTTTGGGGCTGTGTAATATATAATTCCACTAGGTATCGCTGTTGTGTTGAAGTTTAAGTTTTAGTGTTTAGCTGACGTACAAAGAACGTAATTTCCGCTGGTACCAGATTGGCTCAGGGTCCTGCGCCTGCATATGACGTCGAGCACGGCACAGTTAGTGATTGGTTGAACGTCAGAAACCATGGAAACACAAAGTGTTTGTGGTGGCCGTTTAATATTTATATTATAAGTTCTCCCTATAAACGTGCATTTTTTTCACACTGACAGGCTCAGATAGTTACAATAAGTGTCCGACAACATACTAGAAAGGAGAAATGAACGTATGTCTACCTTTAGCTTGAGATCGCTGTTTGTTGCGAGAGCCAATCAGTGTGGAGAGTCTCATAACGTTACTGCACACAGGTCCTGTGCGGTGTCCTGCAGGCTGCTGTGCCCGCTGCAGTTTATGGAAGACAGAGTTTACCGACAACCGTTTAACGACCAGGAGAGTTTATGTTTCGCAGCCGGCTCTGGAGGGAGAGAGCCGGTGAATCCCCTGTTTACTGACCGGGAGGAGAGAGCCGGTGAATCCCCTGTGAACTTCCCCTGACCGGGGGAATGGGACTGGACCGGAGTTCGCTGGCGGTTTACCTGACCGGGAGTTTCGGAGGGAGAGAACCGGGGGAAAACCGACGAGATTACATACAAAGTCAATGCAGACCGGAGGTTGTTTATTTTTTTCGCGGGACTGGACCGGAGGACTGAACCACTGCTAGCTGGCAGGCAGCCGGCTCAGAGCAGCAGCACTGAAGGAGAGAACTGGGGGAAAAACCCACAGTTTACCGGCGGCCGTTTACTGACCATGGGAGTATTTTTGAGTATTTTGCGATTATTTTTGTCGCTTTTGCTGTGAACACCCCTTTAGTCCACACAGCAGCAGAACAACAACAAACAGCGATCTCAAGCTAAAGGTAGACATACGTTCATTTCTCCTTTCTAGTATGTTGTCGGACACTTATTGTAACTATCTGAGCCTGTCAGTGCGAAAAAAATGCACGTTTATAGGGAGAACTAGGGAGAATGTGACGCCTCCAGAGGGTATCATGTACCCAGAAATGACAGCGGAGCTTCGGACTTTCAGAGCAGTACAGCGCAGTGATGGTGGTGATCTCAGTCATGGATGATGAGAGAAAAAGCAAAACAGGCGGGCTCGCTCGCGTATGGGCGGGACAAAATCGTGTCAATTGTGTCCGGTGTGCACACAGCTTTAAGCTGTCATTTCTGGGTACATGATACCATACAGCATCCATGTCAAACTCGCGCGGGCCGCACTAACATTAAACTTTCATATCAAGGCGGGGGCCTCAAACTAGCGTCCGGCGGGCCGCATTTGGCCCGCGGGCCGCGAGTTTGAGACCCCTGATTTAAAAGCACCAACTGGTAAAATAAACATATAGATAGAGTCCTACTTCAAATCTCTTTAATTTCCACAGAAATGCCAGTTGTCTAAATACTGACATAGTGGTAGCCTCTGAAAGTGACCTGATTCACTCATCATAACAAATGCTGCTCAGTTGTATTGGAAAATGTGGTTCTTTGATTAAAAACAACTTGGAAGGTCCAAGAATAAACATGATCATCTTTAACGATGACCCTAAAGATTTAGAAGGTAACTGACATCCTGTAAGTTGCAGAATGAACGGTGGAGATATGGATTCCATCATATTTGGGATCAGCAGCTCCTCACACTTGAAAACTGTAGAGGAGTAAAAGTAATGGGACGATCAACAAAAAAGTATCAAGATATGTACAGGATGCAAACTACCCTCATTACTGGGCTGTGACTCACGAAACTGAGCTGTACCATGAAATAAACTCATTCTCCCAGCTCTATTTATTTCTTTTGCTCTCTCCATCTGCTCATCCCTCCATTGATTCCACCTGATTACTCCCATCTCAAAAATGCTCACTTTCCCTATTTCGACATACTTGAAATCGTCATTGGCTTTGCTGGGAGGAAGAGTGACGCGAGCTGGCAGGATGTTATCTGAAAAGTGGCTATAAATAACCAGTTGGAAGGATGAAGGGGAAGAGAGGAACGACAGAGAAAAGAAGTGGAGGAACGGGAGGGAGTGGGAGTTAAAATAGACCAGCTGAGGGCTGAGCAAATATTTAGTAAGCAGAGAGCATTTGGTTTAGAAGGAAATCAAAGACAAAGTGAGGCCTGATGCAGCAGAGACGAGGGAGTGCTACTGAATCCAAAGCAGGGGAGTAGACAGGATGCATTTGATAAAATGTCTGAACAGAAAGAAGCGCATCCCATCACTAACATGACCTCTGCAGCCCTTTGCCTTTGCAACGCAGATCAGAAGTTCCCGGTCAAACAGATGTGGGATTTCATTGGAAAGTCAGGGTAGATGAAAATGTTTTTTTTTTCTTTTTACATTCATAGATTCAAACCAAGAGGCGTCCGCAGGCTTCTTTAACCTTTAAAGAATTTGTGTTTCTCATCATCCTGACCTCGTTTCATTCGTTTTTACTATTCACCAATGACGTTTCAACTGTGTGTTCAACCAAACAGTATATGACTATTTTTATTATATTTATATTTGCACAAGGAATTAATGGATTTATGTTTTACTGTATACTGTATATGATTATATTTGACAAATGAAGTAAATCGATTGTTTGGTGTTTTAAATGCAGTGTTTAGAAAGTTATTTTCAATTTTAGTTTCAGTTACTAGTTACTTATTGCAAAAAGTAATTAAAATAGTGACAGAGTTAGTAATTATACAAGTAACTAGTCACTTTGGAAAGTAACTTTTGCTACTTTCAAGTTTATTTTAAATATTCAAATTTGTCAAAGAATTTGGACCAAACCTTTAATCTCAAAATACATGTGTATGTGCAATCATAAACAATTTATGATAAATCAGAAGAATAAAAATGTGTTTCAGGCATGATAATGGTGGGATCCATTTGATTTTTTTTTTTTTTTTTTTTTTTTTACTGAAAACAGTAACCCTGGTTTTCCATCCCTGCTTAAATGTAGTTGATCTGGGATCAGATTTTTCGGGGAGGTTCTGCTATCACGTCTATGGTCCAGTGCAGGATTACAATGCTCAGGCTTAACATGGGAAGGAGATAGAGGGGAAAAAGAGATAAGCTATAGCTTGTGTGATTAGTTCTGGGGAACAGACAGAAGTCATTTCCAGATGAGGGTGACCGGGACTTACAGGACTTACTGATGATTATATAGAGCCGAGACAAGGAAGTAGGGTTCAAATCCACATGTGTGCTGAAGCTCAAATGAACCTAATGTCTTAGTATTTCTAACACAATAAGCACACACATACTCGAACAACGATCAGTATGCATAGACAATCACCACCCTGACCTCTTCAGCAATCTTATCTTCATCTCTGAGGCCAGATAATCCACATCGCTCCTTCAACACACACACACACACACACACACACACACACGCACAGAGCGGCATCCATGTTGCCTGCGTTCCTGCTGACTTTTAAAGGGCTGCCTTATCAGTGGCTGTGTCCGCATGCTGAAGAACACACTCACCTTTGCTGCGTGTTCCATCCCAGCCAGTGCTCTAGTAAACTGGATGCTAATCACTCCTTCATTATGGTGCAATGTCACCGCTCCCTGTTCTCAGAGACAGCCCTTATGAAACTATATTCTGCAGCAAAGGGCAGCTTGTTACTGTCAGGAATATAAAAACGTTAAGTGATCACATTAATTAACGTCTGGCCCTTTTATTTCAGTTTCGTGAGGTTTTGCTTTGACATTTCATGACTTATTGTCAAGGAGATTTAATTTGTCTTCTTTTGAGAATTACAGTCTGTTCCACAGTGTTGGTCAATGTCTAAATATGGTATAATACTACCTGATAAAATCGAAGGATTCCAAATATGGAGGCTGTCTGTATCAAATCCTTACATCATTAAATAAAGTGTTTGCATCTGCTATAAGCATGATTGAGTTTGTACATGGAAAAAATGGCAAAAAATGTCATTGATTCAAGTTCCATGCATCTATCTTGGCATAATATGGGTCATACATTGGTCTACTGATTCCTGGATTATTCAGGAAAACAACCTATTTTTCCAAGATGAAAATCACTGTAAAACATTTTTTTTTCTTGGGTAGAGAGTGAATTTTGTATTTTTTTTTTTCAACATTATGTCATAACAACACGTGAACTGATGCTGACACTTCTCTAGTCGCTTCACATGCTGTAAGTTTCTGTTGATACCAGATTTATTCACAAAGCCCTTGTGGTTGATGAGCCTTTTCATATTTATTGTGGGCATGCCATTTCTAGCAGGAAAATGGAATTGGGCTGGTCTGGATAAATGGCACAAAAAAAGGTCCACCTGGTTACATTTGTTCTAAAAAACCCACTAAAATGTCACAGGTTCAAGGTCCATGCATCTATGTTGTAAATAAATACTTATCCCACATTGATCTACTGATTCCTGGATTATTTCGACTAACATCTTATTTTTCCAATATAACACTCACTGTGGGCAGAGATTGAATTTTAGATTTTTTTTCCAATATTCTAGCTGTATTTGCTCTGTCACAGTAACACATAAATTGAATTTGACTCTTCTGTAGTCCCCTCGCATGCTGTAGATTTCTTTTGATAACAGATTTAGGTACAAAGCCCTTGTGGTTGTGGAGATGTTATATATTTATTGTGGGTTTGTCATTTCGAGTAGGAAACCTGAAAAATAAGCCTGGAGCTGATCTGGTTAATGTAAGTGACTTTTTCCTACATTACGTACATATAGAATCACTGTGCATGCTCCAAATAGCTGCAGTTGGTTTGTGTTTGATCACTGACAAGACAATCAGAGTGAATTCTCTCTGGTTTCTGATAACTGTGCAGAACCAGACCATCTCAATGGGCGACTGTTTGTAATCATGACTCCCCCCCTTCAACCCAGCATGATTTCCTGTGTGCAAGCGCAATCATTTCACAGGAATTTAATGAGAAAATCCTCAATGTGGTGTCTTTTAAAAAATAAGAGACATTTACAGTTTTGAAAGGTAAACAGATTTGCATAAGCCATTTAAGTACGCATCTTGACATATTAGGTTCTAATCAATTCCATTTCATCTTTCGCTGGGATATTATAATTAGTGTAATCTCATCAAAACATGGACTGTTAGGTGACAAATTCAGACGAAGGTGACGAATAAAGTCAGTGTTCAGTAAAAGAGAGGATATGGATTTGGGCAACATTTTTGACTCGTGTGACATCAATTTCCCCACGAGTAATGAAAACGCATCTTATGTGTAAACCGTGTGCAACAGGAATCAGCCTCCGGATCCGCCTGGAACCAGCAGATCATCAGGAGAGGATTACTGCTTTAAATGTTTAGCTGGGACTCGAGTTCAGTTGACTGGATTCCAAGCAGGGGGACCCTGCCAAGGAGGGATTAGCTTAATTTCACCAATATCAAATTTATTTACCATAGTCAGGGTCAGGAGAAGCATTCAGGGAAGGCATTTCAGGTTTTATTTTTGGCATACAATGTTTTGGGGTTTTTAAGGGACTGAAATTAAATCTTCTGTATGCCAGGCTCAAAAATGTCCAACGCCTAAAAATGAAGAAATCCAACATGGCCACCACCACGAGGTTAAAATCATATCAAACACATTATCTTCTTGACTGGAGAATTTAAAACCACGTAATGTGCTTTTATATGTGTTCACACACGAGGAATTGAATGGCTCAGATTCAGGGTTAAGAATATGAGAAATGATTTAAAATAATGTACATGGTTTTAACTAATTATTTACTTATTTATCAGTAATCTTACTATATGTGCTACTGTATTATTAATTATTTAGTAATTTATCTCATCTAATGTAGTAATTTAAGTAATTTATCTAATATTCAATGACTGATTTCTCCATTTTGAAGCATTATGGCACATTCTTGATATAGAAGATTGGAATTCAGAACCCTTCAAAACCGAAAACCAGAAACCAGAAAAATGTTGTATCCTAAATAATTAATATAAAAATGCCTCTGGGACTTTAAATAAGCACATTTTCCAAGATTCCTGTCTTGTCTACCAGACATTATTTTAAATGAATTAAAGAGGAATGTCTACAGAGTAGTTTTGTGTTCATTCCAAAACTATTAGGATAATGAAGATAATTCTTTGGCAGTCACAGTATCTTTTTGTTGTCTTCAAAACACTAAATCAACAGCAGCTAACAGGAAGCCATTTCTAACTTAATATGAAGCAGAACTTGTGCTTCTCGTGTCCTACCTGCCGCTGGTGTTGCGGAGGACCACCAGTGCGTCAGGGAAGCCGTCCAGGTTGTAGTCCCCCAGGTGCAGGGCCAAGGGCTGGGTGGGTTTACCAGGAACGAAGCTCCAAACAGTTTCCCTCTGCTGGAAATCTGACAGCACGGGAATCCACTGTAAAATCACAAAAAAACACCCCAAACCAATCAGATGACACACCAATCAACCAATAACTTAAACTACCTGATCAGAAACAGAGGACAGGACAGAAAGTAAAGGAGAGGCAAAAAATGTAAGTAAAATGAGATTAAAACAGCTCCCCCCTCCCAATTCCTATTATATTTAAACTTGTTTTAAAGCACAAACTGAAGGAACTGGTAGGATTATATATATATATATATATATATATAAATTATTTTCTGCTTCCATTCTATTACAAAATGTAAATATTGAGATTTCAGAAGGGCTTCTTTAAATTGACTTCTGACCACAATTATTTTCAGGATATAACTAATTCAGCATTGAAAAAATGCTCAAAATCAACTAATCAACAAATCCCTAGTGCTCTAATCCCTCATATTGGTAACATAATTCCCCCTATTGAAACATACTTATGATTTTTAAGTAGTTATATAATCTACTGCCTGTCCTTAAAACAGGATAAGTTAACTTAAATTTTTATTTGTTTTAAATGAATTTTTTTTGGCAAGTAAGTCATTTATAACCTTGTGTATCTTATATTTTTAAGTAATGTTTAGTTCAGTTCATTTTCAGAATATTAAATTTATCAACAGTTTAATCTGTAAATTGGTCAATGTATTCTTGTACCTGTTTTTGCTAAAAGAAAAATTTTTAGTTGAATGATTACGTTTACTAAATCTACATAATTCCAAAAATAAAAAGTAGAAGGAATTCCATCCTAATGTATTGAAGGAGAAATCTATTAGAAAATTAGAGTATTGAATTTCCTCAAAATAATTATTATGCAAGTACTGAATGATATAAGCACAATTAGTTGAAACATATATTTCTAGAGAGCAACTTCATTTTGTGCAATCACTTGACATAATAAAATGAAGCAATTTTTGTGTAACTAATCAATTGATCCATTAATTAACTCAATATATATAAAAAGTTGAATTTGAATGAACTTAAACTTATAACACATTTCAACATCATTACAAAGTATGATTCAGCATGATAACCTAGTTTTATTCATGATTCCAGAATTCATTGTCATTTCACCATGCATTTAAACACACACAAGAGAACAATAATTTGTTACTCAATTAGTGAACACAGCGCAATAAAATACAAAAGTGAAAAGTAATAGACACAGTTGTGAAATACAGTGAAAACATCATCAGACAAGTATTCAGAGCCTCTGTCTCTACACATCAGACACATGTAGTGATGAAGCCCTTCCACCTTTTAAAATGACATAAACCAGAAATCTTTCCCTCTTCTTTCCAAACATGGAAATAACAGGCCCCCGAAAGGTTATTGTAGGGAACCAATTAAACTAAATAAACACACACACTGCATTAAAACAACCTCTAAAAGCCATTAACACCTCTCACTTAATTTAAAACGCTGTTTCACTTAGCAGCTGCAGCATCACTTTTAACACCAGCGTTAGCTGTGACTAACAACTCCTCCTTTCTCCTCTTCCCACTGCTGAATGTACAAGGAAACAATTATGGTTCTTTATATTATTCTGCTGCAGAAAGCTTTACTGTGAGAGTGTGTGTTCTTGTTTTAATGGAGCTGCTTCGTTGGTGCCATTACAGTGACAGGTTAGTAAGACTCCTGTGAATTACACAGAAAATGAGAGGGGGGGGGGGGGGAGATAAAGAGTAGTGATTATTACACCTAATCCTCAGACCAACGCCGTCACCAGAGGAGATTCACGAGCAGCGTGAATCACTGCTCACTTTGGTCCACTGAAAGATGTCAGACTGACGAACCCCACGAACCCAATGATTACAGCCTTCATTAATCTTTTATACAGTCCTCTAATTACGGCTGACGTCTTGCAACATGTGGAGCATAAAACTTCTGTCGTCTTGTCTGCAGAAAGCTTCAGACAGACTCATTCACGACTCTCATTATGATCCACACTCATTACGCTGCTTTAATTTCTGATGCTCACTAAATCATCGTTTGCATGTTGTCAGTCTTCACTGCTCATGACTTTTTGCTGTTGTAACTTTTTTCTGGAAACAATATTTAGTTATATAAAAAATATAAATCAAGTATACTCCTGTTTTGGATTATAAAACATTAATGCAGTGCCTGTAGAAAGTGTCTCAACACAGGACTGCTGCTTATGAGGCAAGAACACTACCCCTTACACCACCACAGAACACCTACAGGACTTTAGGTTTTAACAATAATAATGATAATAATGATGACTGACTCTCCATCTGAAACATTTCACAGACACATTCCATGTGCAGCTATATCTTAAAGTTGAGGTAACATTAAAAGAGAAATAAGAGGAACAGACTGACAGACGGTTCTTGCTTTATAGAGAGATTAGGAGAAAGTACTCACCACTTTTGTTTACAAAAGAGGCAACACAATAAATTAACAAGTTCAACAGTTTTAAATACACATACGAGGTAATTTTATATCTAAGTTATTCCACTGCTGATGGAAAAACTTCAGTCATGTTCACAGCTACACTACACATAATAGAAAATATAGAGAGCAATTTCAACCCGAGGTTGGCAACAGCAGATTTTTTTTACCCCAAATATCTAATAAAAATGCATTTTGTCAAAATATGCCACCCTATGACCCTGAAGCTACAGCATGAACCACTGACTGTGTATATTGTTATGTTATAAACCATAAATCATATCATCATATATCAGCCATCTCAATAGATTTGTGCTTTAAGATGTTTCATAAAAGAAAGTGTCAGAAACCCAAAGCCAAGATAATGGAGGACTGAAACTGTCATAATCAAGAATAAGTAAAGACTCAGTATGTAAATAAATATACCAGTAAATGTCCTGATTCATTTAATTTTTGTGTATTATTTTCTCACAAATTATTTTTTATTAAATTTTTCCCCATTCTATTTATTTATTTAAAGATGTATTTATTTATTTAATCAATCACCCCATTTATTTTCACCTCAATATATAAATTGAAAATAAATTTGAAGTTAAATAAATTGTGCAATGCATATGTGCAAAGGTAAAATAATACACAAATAACAAGAAATAGCAACTACTGAATTAAATAAATGTATTTATTTATATATGTTTTAATAATCTCAGTTATAATATAATACAAAAAAAATCTCACTCTACATTCTGTCATTGTGGAATTATAGTAAACCCAGCACCTTTTCAAGGACCTGGGGGTTGCCGGAACACACATTGAGAACCATTTTGTTATTTGACTTTAACTTTCTTTCAAGTGTAATTTAAAGACATTTCTCCCTGATTTTACTATTTATAATCACCTTTTTGGTTAAACTACAGGAATCAGATCCTGTGTTTGACTTAATTTGTGGAACCACAATTGATTCCACAACTAAATGACATGTGATAAAATGTTAGTTAGACAGAATATTATTTTAGCTACAACAAATTCATGGGTGAATTTTATACCCAAATCTCATCTTAGAAATGGTCTTTTATCAGTCAACCTCCATTAAAAGAAACATTTTTTCTCTTCTTCTTCTTCTTCCCCCCAGAGTTTAATATCTAGGGTTATGGAATAAAGATAAATAAAGATCTAACAAATGATACAGATTTTATGTTTTAATTTGATTTTTTAATACATGTTATTAAAGTTTCCCCTTCCTATTTTTAAATGAGTCTCAATTCAGTCTGTTTTACAGTGTTTAATGTTTTTAATGTTTATTCCATGCACGTTGAAAAGCTCTGTGAGCTGCTTTTCCGAATGAAAGGTGCAAATAAACAAATAAAGGTCATCGCTACTGTTATTATTCAACGTACGCAATGTGGAAGCCTCCAGTGCAGCAGCAAGAATGTTAGAGTGAAGCGGGAGATATCAAATCAAATATATTTATATATTCAGAAATGTTGGAGTTTTTTAAGGCGGGAGGAGTAGATTCCATTTAAAGCATTTTAGATCAAATCAGGCACACATTATTGTTTCAAAATCCATTAATAGTAATTTAACTCTTTACACTTCTTATTTAGTGTAATAGTAGAATAAAGAGCTGTAAAAAAGCAAAATTTAATTTATGTCTAAAGGGGTATCAAACATGTGGCTCGGGGGCCAGAAGCGGTCTGCTAAATCATCCAATCCAAATCCAGTGGATGATTGTATATAGTCTGACAAAATAATGCTCCAGTTCCTGTTTCTTCATTGCAATATGAATTCAGTGAGAATCTTTCAGGTTTCAAGAGATAAAATAAAAATGTGTTTGTAAAAATTGGTTTGTAATGGTTTGTAAGGGATAACATCACCTTCTGCTAAAATATATATATATTTTTTTTTAATATGTATCAGTGATGTAATGTTTTAAATTTAACTGCATGAATATGGAATAAATGAGACATATTGTTCAAATTGCTCTCTTGTTTTTCTCAGGTCATCGCTCCTGTTCGAAATTGAAGCTTAATTAATCATGTAAATACAGGACTTTCACAAGATGTTTTATCCCTCTACAGGCACAAGTTATCATGTCATACACTAATACATTCTCCTTTAGTATGCTTTGTTATCCAGGATAATGACAATAAAGACTATTGAATAAAGTTAAGTTGACTGATAGATTTAATGCTAGTCTAGCCACTGTAAATCACATTCATTTATGCTTAGAACAGAAATACAAATACCCTACTACATGTTCAAATGTAACTGGGTAAAACAAGTGGATAAATTTGTAGTCATTTACTGCTCTTTATTCTTACTGGTCTGACACCAAACACGATTAAATTTCACTGAATGTAAGCCGTGAACTAAAGGTATGACCCTGCTGTCCGGTTGAAGACCTTCGGTCCGTCAATGGGAGGGACTGCAATGCTGACAGGGACGTGGTGTGGGTGGTCATCTACTGACATACAGATGGCGCCATAAAAGCAGCGATAAAACCAGGCCCAGGCTGAATATTTCTCCAAGCACACAATAGAAGTCTGGGCATTTATGTGGCTTGGCCAGGCAGGCTCTCATTAAACGATTGCTGAGTGGTACTGTGACGCAGTTTAAGAGGCCGACTGCCTGCCATATGGGGGCGTGTAAAGATCGGTGAGGATTACCACCATCCATGGTGAATGGGAGAATGGGGAAATTAGAGAAACCTGAGAGGCCAGTTAACACAGAGCAGGACATGGAAGGGAATCGCTGATGCATTTGTCATTGACTAAAACACTGATGTTTTCACACAGTAACATAGGAAACCCTTAGCCTCCGGGTAAAAGGAGAACCGGACTCTAAAAATGGCCGATGGAATCTGTTGGTGATTAATGTAGTAGTTGGCGACCAATCAATTATTCAAATAATCTTTGCAGCTTTACAAATAACTTTAATATTTTAATTGCTCTATTTAAATACTCTATTTTATTTATAACCTACATATAACCTCAGAAGTAGGGCTGCAACAATTAGATGTTCAATAAATCAATTGTTCATGTGTAATAAATGGTGTTAAATGTCGAAGAAAAGAATAGAAAATAATCGGAGAAAAGTGAGTTTTTGAGTCTTAAAATTACTCAAATTGATTATCAAAATAGTCTGTGTAAAGTAAAAGTTTGTGGATAATTGATTAATTATCAGTTTGACTGCAACCTGAGCACTGTTGTCTCTACAGATCCAACAAAACCAGATAATTTTCCTCTTAAAACTGTCAAAAATTGATTTTGAAAATAGTTGACAACATATTGTCATAGTGGGCAAGTAATAGCAACAAACTAAATCTTTAAATAGATTTTTCACTTTCATATATATTTTGTCTCAAGCCTTTGTGTTTTTGAGATGCAGATATAGATCTTATTTATTTTTTAACAGTTTCAAATGTAATTTTTTTCTGGTTCAGATCTTTTTTTCAGTCTTAGGTCTTCATCTGGCATTGGGGGCATGGCTTTAAGTAGGGAGGGGCGTGGTAACATGAGTGACAGCTAATAGATGTTCAGAAAGGATGGTTGTACAAGTTTTTCTTTTTTGTTCTTATTCTATCAATTTTAGTTTTTCCAACTATGATTCAATTTTTTTTAATTAGCAAAACCATTGGCCTTGATTTAGCTCTATAGAAATTATAATGTACATGTTGAAAGATGAAACATTTCTTTTTGTGTGGCAGCTTTTCACCAAAAAAATGTTTGCGATGCAGAATGTTTTGATGTGAAATGACTGACAGCTCATTAGATAATAACTCATTAGCTAAAGAGACGGTGCTGCTTCAGAATCTTAAATGTTGTTTGGTTTCCGTCCAAAATCCAGCGACTGATGCACTGCAAAAGATTCTTAAGAATATGCTTTCTGTTCTGGTCAGAATGGGGAAAACATCGACTGCAGGTTTGTTGCATGTCAGCAGTTATTCTTCCGGAGCAGGTGGCCCTGCTTCCAAATAGAAGACACAGCTTATATCTGTTTTTTTCTGTCTTTCAGGCCGTGAGGCAAATGAATTCACTGGTGAGTTATCTTTACGCCAGAGTCCTTTGGTCGTGACGTCCTCTCTCAGGACGGCGTGAGAGGCCTTTGCTGGCCGCCGGCCTTATCAGCAGACCACTGTGCTGCTGCTGGCCCCCGAGGCAATCAGTGTACTGTCTGCTGCCTCTTTTCTAACGCTGATTAGAGGAGAGAGGAAGAGCATGGAGAATACCAACAGCATCTCGTCGCTGCTGCAAAAAAACAAAAAAAACAACAACGCAGGAGCACAAGTGTCTACCACACATTGGGCCGAAGAGATTAAGAGATTCATCTGTAATAGGAGCTGGTAATAAAACTGGGAGGTGGCTTTTTTTTCTACAGCGATGAGGGTGACTGAATAATGAAAAATGAAGAAAATAGTTCACGGCTTACATTCAGCGAAAGAGAAAATACATTATGTATAACCAGTGAATCCGCTGCTTACAGATGAAGTTGAACTCACAAGTGATACACATATGCAGTCACTGGCATACATGGATGCACTCGAAAATTCAGACAGAAAGATGCTCAATCAAGCAGCAGTCCGATTGAAAACAAATCACATTACACTTATGTGATGCATTAACCACGCTGTCACCCTGTCATTTTTATCATTAGAGCATTTTCTGGAAAAGGCCGGATTAGGTATCTCAAACATTAGCTAATGAGACAAACAAAAATAATATTGCGTGAACATATGGCAAAACTGAGGGGAACAAAAATAAAATTGCTGACAATATAACAAAGTACAAAAGTCCTCGGATTTCCAGTTGAGCAGACGGGGAAACTGTTCAGTGTTTCCCTTTTATTCCTCATCACTATTGTGTGGAATTCATACAGGCCTCACTGAGGATATTAAAAACTTCTAATCTAATCAAATCCTGCTTCAATCCAGAAGCTGCGATGAACAGCCAAAATGACAGAGAAGGTCCTCAAATAGATCATGAAGCATTTTTTTCCCCCGGCCTGTGTGGCTGCGGAAGCTGTAACATTTTATCCCTAAACGCAGCAAAGTGTTTGAATAATGTCAAGTGTGTGTCTTTAGAGATTAAAATCTATAAAGTTTTCTCTGTCAAACAGAGCAAGTCTTAGTAACATAGAACTGATATTTACTGGTTCAAATGTCAACTTATTATCACTGAATTGAGTGTGTGTGTGTGTGTGTGTGTGTGTGTGTGTGTGTGTGTGTGTGTGTGTGTGTGTGTGTGGAGAGATCCAAATGACCAAGTTAATGGAGACCAAGACGATGATGGGATTTGTGCTTGGTAATCTGGTACCTTTAATGGCAGCAAGGGAATGGATGTCGCATACAAACAGCAGGAAAACACTAACAGCTTACTGCGGCGTTTCTGGAAGCCCGCACACACAGTGCAGAGGCACAGACAAACACACACACTCACATGCACATGGACACATGAAACACACGTGTCAAAATGCACAGCAAAAAACAGGAGGGGCACAAACACATAAAAATCCTACCCTACTGGCTCTGCTGATGACTCCAGTGAAAAAGCGACAGCATGCTAGCAGAATCCCATTGATTCAGCCTGGCGGAGAGAGCTCTCGCTTCATTAGGCCAAGAAATTAAAATGTGGGTGGCCCGCGGCGGGGCTGGTGGTGGTGGGGGGTTTACAGGCTGATGCTGGAGCAGCGACAGACAACAAGGCTGTCCAAGGCAATAAAATAAAATAAAAAATAAAAAATAAACAGGTGTGTAATGAAGCGATAGCTTTATAGGATCCCAGAGATATATTAAATATAATGTTCAACACATTAGAACTGCTGGTGAGCTGAGAGACAGCATGGGATAGAACAGTACAGGAGAGAGTGAATGACTATTGGCTAAGTCGTACTGCTATAATCATTGATGGTCATATCATTATAGCAGTTTTAGGTTTATGTGCATTATAATAGTGTAGCAATGAAGTATCTTCAATAAGAAGTAATAAAGTTTTCTTTTGGTACCAAAATAACAAGGCCAAGCTGTGCTCGATTCATTTTTTAAGGCATACATGATTCACTGAAATGCGGCTAGAAAAAGAACATTCAAAGTGCACCACACAAACAGAAGAAGCAACAAATGCAAATTATGACTGACTTTCAAGATCACACTGAGTCAATATCACGTTGTAGAATGAATATCACAGCACTTGCCTTTTTAATTACTTCAACTTTATTGCTTTAGTTGAAATTGTGTTTATTACTTGAATCCTGAAATAACCTAATGTCTTTTTGTCAAAATGAGGATGAGCTGTTCTGCAGTGGAAACTTTCAACACTTGTGGAGAAAATTCTCCCATCACAGCTTTATATTCACCTGATGGAACTGGGCATCAAGTCTGTGCAGAACCTTAAAATGTAGAATATAAATAAAGGATGATTTTGGCTTTTATCTGTACTAGTTTGGTGGCTGTAGTAAGTATGTTTTCCTGTATGAAAGTAGTAGCTATGGTTGTTTTCTGTTTAATTGAGGGTGTGATTGGATTGTCCCTTAGTCTTTATAGACCAATTGCACATTATGTAAGAAATAGACATACACTAAGATAAAGAGAGACACGGAAATACAGTTATTGCAAAAAAAACCCAAAAAAAACTCTACAATTAATGTTGTATTTGTGATGTCAATCTACTTATCAGTTTTAAATTGTGTCGATAAACCAAGAAAAATTGGACTGGATAGTAAATCTCTTTGTAGTTTTTCCTGTATAACCTGGTCATATAACTGATATGATATAAATAAATGAGTTTAGGTCCAGATTCTATTCTGTTAAGTGATAGCGCTGAGATTTCCTGAGGGTCTGTGAACGCGTCTTGGAGTCAGACCTATGGTAGCCTGAGGAATAAAGTAGTAGCTACCTGCTAATGTCTTGACATGTGGTTTTTAGAGACCTTACGATTAATCCGTTACATCGGCTGCTCGATCAGTGCAGCAAAAAAAAGGACGATGCTGGGATGCAACATGAGAAGAAACTGTGATATGGAGCTTTATACTGAAACTGAAGAGCTGCTGCAGGACAGAGCTGAAATACTAAGTCTATGGGATTTTAAGTTTTAATGATAATAATGACATTTGGAATATACATAAAATAAATCCACAAAATGGGATATACACCAGTGTGCCATGCACTACTACATCTGCAATATGAGGCTATATCTGAAGTATGTGGTTGATCAGCCAAAGAAACACAGGCGATGGATAGATGGCTAGATGTACCTTACTCTAAATCTTCTTAAATTTTCCTACATTTGCAACTAGGCAAGTGTTTGGTGTTGGGAAAAGCTCACCTATGTTTTTGAAGCTTGAGAGTCCATTAAAGTCTCAACTGTCCAGCAGCAGGTTAGATTATAAATCAGAGTTATAACTTTTATACCAGTGGTTATATTTTCACGAGATGATATTCTAACCTTTAGGACGATGTGGTGACAATATCAATATCTCTGTCTACAACCCCGCAGCTGCTAGGTCCTTCAGATGCTGGACTACAGTTTATTAGCAGTTGTATAAAGTCTGAGGTCATAGTTTGTCCTCAGGAAAAAAAGGCAGACAGACTTGGAACCAGAGATGGAGTGAGACCATATGTCATGGTGTCAGCTATGCAGGGTGGTACCTTCTGTCAGTGTCACCTCTTTGACCACTGACTGGCTGACTGGGAGGACTGGGAAGACGCTGCCAACCACCACACTGGCTGCCTTCACACCGTCAATCGAAACTGGCTGAGCCTTCATGGCGAAAGGACGTGTGTTTTGCACATGAGCACGTATGCAAATTACATTTTTACAGAGGTGAACAGAATTATGTACGTATTACTGTACACAAGTAAGAAATGCTGATTTAATTCTGTAGACAGACAAAGGTTGTGTAAAAGAAGACAATTGTGTAAATATTTCTAAAAGGGAAGAGTGCGTGACCAGTTGTCTTTTAGCCTGTGAAGGACCCAGATATAGACAGCGACAGAAAAGTAAGTGCAGAGGATTGACAACAGTTTCCCTGAAAGACACAGCCACACTTCAACAAACCAGTGGTCACTGCGTAACCTCACACTGTGAACCACAATCTTTTGAGAAAAATCAAATCCTAGGTGCACCAACATGGAGTGCTGCCAAGTCTAAGAGCAGTAGAGGCATTACAGAAGATTAATCAACCCATTTCTGAAGAGATGGTTGTGGTATCTTGGTCCTGAAGCAGCATTGACTTTTAGAGGAATTTCACAAAAGCTACCCCTCCTCATCATCGGGTCATCAGCGAACCTAAAAGTCATTTGAACCAGGGGGGTTATGATGAACCTCTGATGTTTGGGTCGTTTTGGCAGGAATTCGTGTTAAGTCCAAAAAAAGGTGACAGACATGGAAAGCTGTCGACAAAGTGAAGGTGCAGCTTTGGCAGCATGTTGAGGGACACCGTGGCGGCAAGGCAGGAAGGACTGGGCAGATTTCCCAAACCACTCTATGACAAAGGTTGTGTTAAAGGAGAAGTGAGAAACACCTACTGGTTCAATTCTGGATGATATACAAGCAGAAGAGAATGAAGATCGCTGCAGTGAGACGGTTGGTGTGTATAATCACGACACATCAAATGTACACATCAAGACCCTCACAAGATCACCTGGACAGATGGTGTATCAAGTTGATTTTTATTTCTGTAGCCCAAAATCACAAATTACAGATTCACCTCAGTAGTCAGGATCAGTTTTCAAAAAAGACCCCGATAGGTATTTCATGTTCATTTTTTTATATAATGTGTGCAACAGAAATCAGCCTCTGGTTCCACCTGGAGTTGGGAGGCTCAGATTTAGGATTAGGACAAATAAAGAAAATGCTTTGAAATAATGTACATGGTCATGAAAACACCACAGCATCAAAGCTCAAATGTTTCTAATGCGGCAGATGAAAAGGACATTTGGCACATTGGTCCAAGTCAAGGAGCTAAATACCCACTCCTAGAGCAATGGCTGCTGGGTGACGAGGTTAAGCCTGACACTCATTACAGATAAGTTTGGAGCTCCTTTGAGTGGGCCCCCAAGAACATGCTGGAGGCTCTGAACAGGCCTTGTGGCGGCTGTGGATCCGATTGGTGGAGCCTTAGACATATTGTCACCTGGGTGACGCATCCTGACGATAAAAGACCCAAGGCATACTATGATGTGTCAAAGTAGCGCCTCAGTTTTTTTTTTTTTTTTAATACTTCATATTCTGATATATTTATATTTATGTGATTTAAGTTCTTCTAACCTCTTATTATAATGTTTTGATCTTTCCCTATTTTATTGGCCTACATAGGTCACTAGTTGTTTCCTCATTTATTCAAAGAAGCCATTTTACATGCTTCTATTTAGTCGTTAGTAATGTTACCACCTGTGTTTACACTTTTTCTTGTCATAATGGCTGCTGTAAAAAAAAGGTTTATTACACTGTTTCTGCAGTCACCTCAAAACAAAGGAGACCCAGAGGACAGTAAACGTGATAGGACGAGGAGTCAAGCAGGGAGACTGCTGTGGTTTCTTCCAATACGCTGAACTAGAAGCCTGCAGCTGCCGCAGAGGTAGGGGCGAAGCTGAGGCCAAAACCGCATGAAGGAAGAAGGGAATCATTGTCGTGAGATGGAGGAGGCAGCGCGATTGTGCAGAACTATAGACACATGCGAGTTTGTGCTCAGCGGGAGGTCCGTGAACACCCGAAGGCATCTCATCACGTCTGTATCCATATCACTCCACTTATTCACTCTCCATTCCCCTTTTTCTCCTTCTCCCGCTCTCATTCTCCTCTTCGATGGGATGTTGCCCTCAATGTAGCAATGAAGGGACAGAAAATCTTCGTTTCTCTCAGTTAATCTTTGTTTCCTTCCACCTTCTCTTTCCCTCTGCATTTTTCTGCCTTATTTCTTTCCTTTCTCTTCATCTCTCTTCTTTGAATTCTTACAATTTTCATTCCTTCATAAATAATAATGAATGGACGAGATCAATACAGCAATGTAGATAAACACAGAAGCTGCGTGTGTGTGTCTGCTTCTGTTGAAATGGGTTATTGCTTTTATTCCTTCTGGAAAGCATAAATGCTTGGATAGAGTAGAGTTTCCTCCCCAGCTACCCTCCACTCCCTTTGTGCTTTGACAAACACAGAGCGACACAGAACACATCATGTTCACTTCATCCATCAGCGCCGATAAGTCTCCTCCTTCCCGCCTCCCCCTTCGTTCAACTCTCTCCTTTCACTTATTCTTTTTTGTTGCTGACGGGCAAATATAAGAAGGCATGTCCATGGTGAGTGCGTGTGTATTTGTGCGTGCGTGTGTATTTGTGCTTGTGTGTTGGGGGGGACATGGTAGATAAGCCTGTAATATTTCCATTTTACAAAAAGAAAAGAAAGTGGAGGGATGGAATAAAAAAGGAGCGAGGCCTCCTGCCAACTGGTAGGATGGAAACTGAAAAGAATCCCACAAGATGGTGTGTGGGTGGTGGTGGAGGCAGTGTGTGTGTGTGTGTGTGTGTGTGTTTATAAAAGTGTAAGGCTGGATTCACACAGACTCAGATTTTTATTTACTAGACTAGTGGAGTGTCCGTAGAAAGTGTGTATTCCTATAGAAAAGTAGATAGATTTTAGTAGTAGTAGATTTTCATGTCCCACACACTGCTCTGATAAATACAGTGTGTTTTCACATTATTTTAATATCCACAATAACTTCTATCTATCCATTAAAAGGTAGTGTATGAGATTTTAACTTCATGTTGTAAAATATCATTTTTGGCATACACACAAAGAAATATTTCAGACTCAAACATGGGTCTACTGCTTATGTGGCAAGAATACACCCTACACCACCACAGAACACCTACAGAACATTTAATGATGATAATAATAATAATAATAATAATAATAATATATTTTTTTTTTAACTAATTTATTTTAACTATCCATCCAGACAATTTCACAAAAAAGGATAGACAACATGGTGCCATGCGCAGAGAACATTCCTCTCTTTTTTATGAATTCTTTCTGACTCATTTAAAAATAGAACAAGCTGAAAGGGAGCGACAGAGAGAGGGTGTGATGCCGCTGAATGGGAGAAATAAACCTCATTTGGTTGTTATCACAGGTGTTAGCACAAATAAACATGCAGACACGTCCTCATACGTCGAAACACGCCTGTGGGAAGGTGCTGCGGTGCCGCGTGAAAACAGCCTGAAAGCAGCTGAGAGTGAGCATGTCCGTGCACACGGATTCATTTCTGAGTGCGTGGATTAACCGTATCAGACCGTGTGTTTGAAGGCATATCTGCTGCTTCTATCTGGTTTTCAAACAAAGTGGCATCAGCTGGATTTGGCCTGAATTTCAGAGTAAAAGCCTCTTGCTGCAACCATCCAGATATATACACTCAGTGTAATAGTCACTGATGAGAGTCTCAGAGAGGAGCTCTGGGCAGAATATATATATATATATATATATATATATATATATATATATATATATATCATCATATATATATATCACTAGCAAAAGCTAGTCAATCTACCATGTTTGAGTACTCAGACCTTCATCAGGTAATTTCGTTTTATTTTTTGCTAGTGGTCTTTAGTGTGCAGGAGGCCTTTTTTTCCACTACCCATTTTTGATTTAAAAAAGTAAAGTAGAAAAACATTCTGAGAGGACAGACCTTCACCAAGCTTGTTGTGACTCCCACCCAATATTGTTGTTCTATACTTATTGAATGCATGCACTATTATAGAAAGAAAAGCAGCTGTTTTCATTACTGTTATCCGGAAAACATGGTTATGGAATCCTTGAAAATAAAGTTGCTATTCTGACAAGAAGTCATCTGCAACTTCGTGACTGCATAGTGATAATCTCATACTGAATAAATATCAAAAATATGTATGGAAGTTACGTCTTCTCTTAGTGTCACTTGTGTGGACAATCTGCTTAGATGAAGGTAGTCAGAGGAGAAGTTCTATGTGAATATAATATCTTGAATGATCTATTAAACCATTATAGTGGCAACTTCAGACCCCAATTACCATCTTCCTATCCAATGAACATTAGTTTCTTTTAGTAATGACATCATTAAAATGGAAGAAGAGTACAGGATGAAATGGCTGACTGGTGTAAAATAGGGACTTGAGTGTGGTTTGTGGGTCTGGTACCTCTGAAGACCCGGGCCTGGTCAGGTAGATGGCGCTGCGCTGACAGGCGTCATCCAAACACACAGGGAGGAGGTGGTCCTGGTCGCCATCGCCGTCTGCCAGAGAGAGATTTAGATGTTGGACACTGCGTGTTGCATTGTTTTCTAAAATGAGTCGGGTTTGTTCTGGAGACAGTTTCTGGCTTTTTTCTTTTTCCATGTGTGAGCCAGATCACAGGAAAACCTGCTTGTTTACTACAAACACAACCAAGCAGCACTTGTCTGTTTGAAGCCTTTTAATAATGTCAGTTTTCCTCACTGTTGATCCTTATTATTCTAAAACCATCAGTCAGACTCCATGGTAATGTGCAAACAGGGACTGAAGCTCCACACCAGCACAGCAGCTCTGCACAGGTCCAACCCTCAGGCCACCGGGGTCATGGGAGGGCAGGATATAAGTGAAATCACACACAAATGATTTTTATAAAGTCACAGTGGAAGTACACCTCCCATCCTCTTTTCAAATCAGCCAATCAAAGCAGAGAGGGCTCATGAATATTAATGACAAAGAGCTACATTGCTTTGTGCTTTCTGGAGCTCCAGAGAGAAGCTTAAGAGAAGAAATATCAAAACTGTGAGGTGATTTCTTGCACTTTAAACTACAAATATATCACGTTAGAGGTATAAAACCACAGAAATGGTACCATTAACAACTTTTTTGATGCCACTGGTTTTTATTATTTTACTATAGGTAAAATAATAGGATAGTGAGAAACGCATAGGATAAACTCAAAACACAATTTCGATTTGAATAATTGTGCAAATAAGTGAATATTGTAGTGTAAAATTCTCTGAGATATAAGTCCGTTTACCGTTAATTTTCTGATCGATTCACTGCTACCAAAAAAAAACATAAAATAACTGCTGAATATCGTGTATTTGATCATGTGCTGCAGGGTTTTTGAGATTTTTCCAACTTACAAACACACTAAACGTGCATTTAGGGGGCGGCTTGTGAAATCTGACACCAAACACGAAGAGGTGAAAACGCTCCCAGTCCTCACATCGCATCTGTTTATCTGAATCCTCTTCAACGAGGCGAGCCAAACCCTCCCAAACAGATGTTGTGTGGAAAAGAGGAAAAAATGAATGATGCTGATGATGAATGACAGTACAAAGCAGGGGAGGAGGAGAAACTATCTGTGGCTGTCAGCACCAACTGAGCAGGAGGCGGAAAGAAGGAGGAAAAGTGAGGCAGATAAATGAGATTTGCTAGAGAAGACATGAGTCCTTCAGGGGACTATTCCACCCCTTTATATTACTACCATTTTAAAAGACAAAAGAAAATCATCAAATTGTCCAACAGTGATGATAATAATTTCTTTGCTGCTTGAAACACACTTAACAATGGAAGAAAAGTTAAATTGTTCTGATCTGGGATGCCATAGTTGTATCTGGGTCAATATGTAGATTTACCTGCTTTAAATCCATCTCACATACAACTGGCTGTTAATGTACATAAGGAACCAAAAGGGTCAGTAACAAATCATGTTTGGCAAGATGAGGAAGTCAAAAACCTTTTAAAATACAGTTTTAGGAAGCATACATGAAATCTCTCAAATTGTAAATTTTTTTTACACATATCACACAAAAAACACTAAAAAACACATAATGTGTGATTTTTTTTAAACAAAACGTGTCAAAAATAAAAGATCCACCTCGAATATAAAACATATTATTTTTTTTATTTTAATTTCTTTTTAAACTTTTAAAGGGAGTTAAACTACTTTGTACTATATTTGTAGTTACACCACATGACAGTGGCATGACATTATACCCTAAGCATATTTTACTGTCTGTTCTGCTCTTATTATTTTATATGGACTGTTTTATATTCTTAAAGAGCCTAGGTTGTTAAATCATGTTGTTTTATAATAAAATATGAAAATCTGAAGATGCATGTATTTCTGTGAGTATGAGACCAGGCTCCATCCCAATCATTAAACATGTGGAGCTGCTTCATCTATTGGTGAGACTACATTGACAGGAAATTTAATTAAAATTAATCTGCTTCCAAAGACTAAAAAAACTGTATTGACTAAAACTAGACTAAAATAATTTGGATTTTATTAGACTAAAATTAAAATGAAATGCCAAGACCTTTTGTTGAATAAAATATGACTGAACAAAAAGGATAATTACTACAGGATAATTACTGTAGTAACGAAGCAGAAGTCCTTGACCTAAACTCAAAATACCAAACTTTGCAGTACTTAACTAATGTGAATTAAGATTTGGTTTCTGTTTTCAGAACATATCTAAGTGTATGTTTTGCTGTAAAATGCTGTTTTTGTGATGTGGCTGGTACGTTGGACATAAACCCCTACAGGTGGTCACCACCACATCTTCTTGTTGTGCGGCTGGGCAGTTGAAATTAAAAAAGAAAAACTTCCACACACTGTCAAATCCCTGCAGAAGGAAAAGATTTAATTCATTATCAGATCTAAATGATGAACTGGCTCCTAATGTTGGTCCTATGATATTTATTTTTATGATATTGTTCTAAATGTATTTTTTTTTATTTATTCACTTGTTGTTCTGGCATTTTCAGCCTTTTTGCTGCCTTTTTAGACTTTATCAGAGCTGCAATTAACAACTATTCTGATAGTTGAGTAAACAATTAGTTGTTTATTATTGAAATGGTGCAACATGTTGATTAGTAACATTATATAATAATAATAAAAATAATCAAATTTGGGAAGCTACAATCAGAGACTTGATGTAAAGTTGGTAAATATATAACTATAGTTAGAACCTAATCTATCGATCGACAAGCCGTTGCAGCTCTAGACTATTATTATTGTCTTTTTTTGTAGTGTGAAGAATGCCAGACTGAGATTTATTGTGTCAACTAAAACATCGTAAAACTTTACTTTTACTAGTGATGGACAGCTTGCTGAGTTCTTTTTGTCCTTTTCTACATGTGTCATGTGCCAAAATTGAAAAAATATTCAACAATGCCCTTCTTTGGTTCCCCAGTAATACAACCTTGGAATGTGAAGTCAATCTGATTAACAGTTGTTGAGCAATGTGATGGACTAAGGTGGAAATAGCCAGACAGAGATATGTTTTCTTTGTATAGAGAAATCTAGAAACATCTTGTACAAAACCTCCATCAACTTCACATTGTCACTGCACTACTCTGTCAATGAAGACTGATGAATTCAAACTTTGATGGTATTCGAGGTGACTGTGAAAGGAGTAAATAAAGTTGTTTTTCTATTAAGAAGAACTTTTTCTTGTGAATTTTCTCAAAGTTTGTGTCTGTATCGATGGAGAAAGAGATACAGAAATAATGGATAATGGAGGAGAAATATTCTCTTTAAAATGCAGCACTTCATTATTTGTTTTTTTCTTTTTTGCAAAGTGTTTCACACAAGTTAAAGTGTAATAATGAAATGAAATATCAGGGTAACATCTAATTAGACAAATCCAATCTAAATAGAGGAAATATTTAAAGCTAGGACTTCATGTTTAGTTCCTTACTCAATAAGTGTTGAATAATTTATCAAAATTGTCATTTGTTGGTCATGAAGAGCATGATTCAAACCAGAGAAAATGACCCTGAGGATGTCCTCAGGGCAATTTTAATTAAAACTGGAGTGTGGAGGCAGGCAGGAAAAGATCCTATCAAGGTGCATTATGGGAAGTGTAGGATCCAGAGATTTTGAGCCGTAGTAGTGAATAAAGCTTTTATTTCTGCTCTGGCTGCGTAACTTTTCCTTTTTCTTAGAATCTGTCTCTTTTAATCTGCTTAAATTGATGTATGGCTGCAACAGGTAATAAAATAAAGTGATTATCAAAATAGTGTCAACTAATTAAGGAATTGATTAGTTGGGCCTACTTTATCATAGACATAAGTGCAGTTGCATTTGAAAAATAGTGGAGGATTCTAACTTCAACAGAGAGGAAAATGTATGGTGCATTTTACATTTACTTCTTTAAAGAAGAGCATTAAATGATGTGTTTTTCTGCTGAAATGGACGCATATCTGCTGAAAACTGTACACATATTTGATGATATTTAGCTATAACTGTCTATTTAGCTAAAACCTAACTGGAGAAACAGTCAAAATGAATCCTCCATTTCCTCATAACAGAATTATCTGGTCAAATACATGTCATTTGTATTTCCCCTTTATGCTTAGCAAATGGAATAAAAAAAATGTTTTTGATTCAAACGGCATAAGCTGCTTTTCATACTTAATGTAGCAGGCATTTCATTTTTTTTGAGTTGGAAGCAATTTTAGAACAAAGGTAGTTTAGTTAAATAAATGCTGGGAATCTAATTTACCCTTTTTTAATCCAGTTGATAATCAATTCTTCAAAAACAGATCAATTAATCAAAATAAATTGCAGCACTAATTTGCTGAAAATGAGATGTTTGCGTTATCAGTTAGAATCTGCAAAAATATAAACCTGATAAATGTGGATGTAAAACGCTGATGATTGGCTGCAATGGAAGAAAAACTTTCGCAGGCTGAGGACGTGGAGCTGTTTGCTGTGGAGATAATGAGCAGATGATGAGCTGCTGAGAGGAGCAACGTGAACACAGAAATCGCTCCTTATTCTGCCCGATTCCTCAGCATCAGCTCGGCTACACGTTAACGCCTCCTCTGTCCCACCTGTCCTCTCCTCCATCAATACCTTCTTTCATCCAGCTTTTCATCTGTCTCTCTTATTCCTGTCATGCTCGTCTCCAACCTCCCCCCCCCCGCTCCTCACCCCAGTCTGTCAGTCAGCCTCGTTCCCTCCTTCCTTCACTCCCTCTTCAGTCTCAACCTCCTTTTCTCCTCCACTAGATTTTCCCTCCCTCCCTCCCTCCGGCTTTTCATCTTCCTCCTCCCGCTGACGATGCGTGGTGTGATGGAGATTGGTTGAGAGAGTCGCAGAGGGAGGGAGCTGCAGGTGGAGGGATGGAGGAGGAGGTAGGACAGAAAACAGAAGAGAAATCAGACAAAAGGACGAAACCGCGTGAGAGAAAAGAGAAAGAGCTGATCTGATAGAGGTCATCAGCTACAATAGCAATGACAGAAAACACACAACTCAGAGGCTGCTGGACTCATAGCAAGTTGACAAAAAAGTACACACACACACACACACACACACACACACACACACACACACACACACACACACACACACACACACACACACACACACACACACACACACACACACACACACACACACACACACACACACACACACACACACACACACACACACACACACACACACACACACACACAGTCAGAGCGACTCAGCTTCACCTGCTGTGAAAACCTCATTTCTGCAGAAGAATCTGACCCACAGAGCCTCATAAAGCAATCAAAACCCTTGACTGTAGGTTAAAATAAAATTCACCATGAAATCAGCAGAGGAGTCATTGGTGTGTTTTAATCAACAGCTTGTACATAGACTATAGCAGACACATATTACCGTAATTATATTATTAAATTACTGGTAAAATGAGAAAAAAACATCCAGATGTGTTTGGTTGTTAATAGTGATTATTGATAATGTATAGCAGATATTATCATTAATAGTGATTATTGATAGTCTATAGCTGATATTATCATTATTGTGATTATTGGTATTCTATAGCTGATATTATCATTAATAGTGATTATTGATAGACTATAGCTGATATTATCATGAATAGTGATTATTGATAGTCTATAGCTGATATTATCATTAATAGTGAATTTTGATAGTCTATAGCTGATATTATCATGAATAGTGATTATTGATAGTCTATAGCTTATATTATCATTAATAGTGATTATTGATAGTATATAGCTGATATTAACATTAATAGTGATTATTGATAGTCTATAGCTGATATTATCATTAATAGTGATTATTATTAGTCTATAGCTGATATTAACATTAATAGTGATTATTGATAGTCTATAGCTGATATTAACATTAATAGTGATTATTGATAGTCTATAGCTTATATTATCATTAATAGTGATTATTGATAGTATATAGCTGATATTAACATTAATAGTGATTATTGATAGTCTATAGCTTATGTTATCGTTAATAGTGATTATTGATAGTCTATAGCTGATATTAACATTAATAGTGATTATTGATAGTCTATAGCTTACTCTCAAATCTCACCAGAGTGCTGCCATTAAATGTATAATTTTCTCATGTTTCTAACTCTATAACCCCTGGTTATTTCCTGCTTTAAACTGAAATGATGCCATTGGGCTCAAGTCTTGAGCTGTGAGAAAGCAGACGAACAAAATAATTTAGAAATATTCCATAAACCTTAAACCCTGTAAGGGTGTCATTGCTGCTAAAACACAATGGAGCACAAGATCTGTGAGACGTATTTTAAATTAAATTCATACATAAAGTGCTTATTAGCGTGTGGATCTGTAATAATAATAATAATTGAGAGGACTACTTAGGCATAATTAGTGCAGCCCGAGTTAGAACAAAATAGAAAAGATGCAAGTTTTACCGCCAATGATGTTCTGGATGAACTTCGAAATTTGCATTAAACTACATATTAAAATTTGCAAATTCATATCTGGACTCGAAAACTGTGAAACCCAGGAGACCTTATCATTTGCATCTGGACCAGAATATTTCTAAGTGCAAAAAATCCTCACAAAACGGCCCTTGATTGGGAGCGTTCATTTTTTCTCCTCATTAGCATGTTTTTTTTTTTTATCTTTTTCTTCCTTAATATGGTCTGTGGGGAACAATTCCACCTAAATGCTATTTAAATAACTTGTGCTGATTTTAACCCGTTTATCGGTGTTAAAAGTACATTTTTTTTACATTTTTATTTTTACAGATGCCAGAGAACATAAAAGAAAATGAGAGTAAAATAAATAAATGAAACTTGTGAGTTATAGCAGTAGTTGAGGAATGATTGAGGAAGTCAGGAAATGAGGGAGAGAAGCAGGGTCCTACAGGTTTTTCAAGTTAAATTCAAGTCTGTTTATGACCATTTATATAAAACTTTATACATATTTTACAGAGCTACCTGCAAACAAAAACATTTTTTTTAATTTGTTCATTTATATTTGTATTAAATGTGTAGTATGTCAATGAATATAAAATGAATCACTAAAACCTCTCCTGTAGTAGTTAGTTCATTGTGAATATGATGAACTACAGCAAACAGTAGAGAAAAGTCATTTAGTTTATTTCTGGTGAACATTTTTCATATGTTAATTCCTACTGAAACATGTGAGTATCAGATGGCCCCTAACAATCACCACAGAGAATGACGGTAGACTGGTGACATGGAGACTTTGATTAATGTAGTGGTTGACAAATGGAACTTTAGAGGAGAATGTGATGCAAAAAAGTATGTACTGCACAGATTTCAAGACTTGGATATTCTTTCCAAATACATAAATTCAATGCTTTTTAGACTTTTCCAGACCACATAGGAACCCTGCTGAATTAACACAATATAATAAAATGAGTAGAGGAAAACGCCTGAAGGGGAGGAACAGAGAAGATAACATGCTGAGTACACACACACGCACGCACACACACGCACGCACACACACGCAGACACACGCAGACACACGCAGACACACGCAGACACACGCAGACACACGCAGACACACACACACACACACACACACCCTTCCAACTACAGTGAGCTGACTTTGTTTGTGCTTTTACTTAATGATGAATTATGCATCGTCCACTGTCACTGAAAAATACTGCGATCACCTCAGTGATGAGGCAGATGGGCCTGTTTGTGTCCAGCATATGCTGTGAATTTATCAGGAGGAGACAGACCCCCCATCCGTATGTCTCTGTGAACATACGTGTACATCAGGAGTGCCTTTTTTATGAATTCTCTGCTCTGTCCAATAAACAGAGAGAAGACGGAGCCTAGACAGCAGCTCTGTGTGAGGCTGTAAAAACACAGCAGGGCTCCGAGCTAAATGCTAACACAGGTTAGCGCACAAGGTGAGAAAAGCTGAGGTGACAAGTGGAGCAAATGAGTGAATTTTGGACATGGACAGAGATGGAAACTAAGCAATGGGAGTCATATCCATATTTCTTATCAAACACTTTAAGCATGAGGCCCGAGGGATTTCTCCTTCATCGCTAGTGTGTTATGAATATATCTGAAATTGAATTTCCTAATCATGTGTGAGAAATATATGGATAGAGAATATAATTTTCTTTTTTCTACTGCAGCAGGTAACAAGATGGGCCTTTCCAGATTAGTTCCCAGATAAAACTCCACATTGTGCTGTGAGAAAGAAGCAGGACATCTATATATAGTGAGGATGAGGTACAATATGCTCTTTAATAATATTTACTGCTCTTTAATTATAATTATTTAAGGTAAAACATAAGAAAATATCAAGATGAGTCCTGGCTGGTATCACTGCATTAACAAGTAGGAATCTACTCATATTACTCAGGAAAAGCAGATTTGTCCACTTACATAATAAGAGAGGTAAAAACTAGAAAAATATCCCTTTAAGGTACATTTAGAACACAGAAAAATAAGATAAATTAGTGTTTGATGAGTATCTAAACCTATAGCTGATATTTTAATAGTGATTATTATTAGCCTATAGCTGATATTATCATTAATAGTGATTATTGATAGTCTATAGCTGATATTATCATTAATAGTGATTATTGATAGTCTGTAGCTGATATTATCATTAATAGTGATTATTGATAGTCTATAGCTGATATTATCATTAATAGTGGTTATTGATAGCCTATAGCTGATATTATCACTAATAGTGTTTATTGATAGTCTATAGCTGATATTATCATTAATAGTGGTTATTGATAGCCTATAGCTGATATTATCACTAATAGTGTTTATTGATAGCCTATAGCTGATATTATCACTAATAGTGTTTATTGATAGCCTGTAGTTTTTTCGATTTTACTCTTAAATTGCACCAGATTGCTGTATGTAAATTTATATTTTACTGTTTTTTCTTTGCCTAGTAGGGAGAATTCCTGCCTTAAACTAAAATGACGCCGCTAGTTGAGGTCTTTCTCTTTGTCATTGTATGTTTTTAGAATCATTTCGTGAGACGTTTCTCACAAAGGTAAAAATTCAATGTGATGATGAAGAGGTGAAGGAGACGTATTGAACTAGATAAGGTGAGGATTCCATGTGATGGAATAATTCCTCCTTTAGATCAGCAGCTTCCTGCTCCACCTCGTCCTCTCTGCTCTTTCCCTTCATTGCTTCATTATCTACGCTGCCTCTTCCTCCTCCTCAGAACATCCGGTTTTTATCCTGTTTTCCATCTTGCTTCATGGTATCTCACCCCCTCATTTGTCTCTCTGTCCCTCCTCATTCATTCTTCTCCTCGCAGTCACACATTGAAGGTTTTTCAGCAAAGCTGAGTGGTGTCTTTAATTAGTTTGTAGAGAAGCTGCTGGGCCGCACGCAGTGAGACAAACACTGAATGATAAGAACGATGACAAGAGGTTAAAAAAAAAAAAACATCACAGGGCTGGATTAAAGAACACAAGACTAAGACCTTCAACCCATGAGACACGTTTCAATAGAGCTGTCAGGAGACGAACATAATTAATCAAATTAACTGCAAGATCTGTAATTAATTAAGCTAATTAATCACATTTCATTTTTTTTTAAACTGGTAAAAGCCTACGAACATTTTTTTTTTAAATTCAAGGACATTGCATGACTGTGGCAGAAGACAAATAAACTGAATATGCTAAAAGAGATAAAAGATTCCAGCTTTACTTTAAATGAAAGCCAGATTTTATGAGTTTGTGAATAACATCCAGAGTCAGATCATTTTGTCTAAAATAAAATTCAATGAATGTCACATTTTTGGGGTATCTTTTCTTACTATTTATTAGCCTTTTCTCTCCATTCTATGTCGATAATGCATACTGTGTATGCGGATCAACAAATTCTGCGAATTTGTACATTGTGTTGTGTGTTTTTTATTTTTATTTTTTTATAGTTTTTTTTATCTTCAGCTTTATTTTCTTCTCTTTATCTGTAACGCTGCAGTAACACACAAATTTCCCCGTTGTGGGATCAATAAAGTTTTATCTTAACTTATCTTATCTAAAACACATCTCCAGCACTGCACACAGCTCAAGGTTAATTTCATTTATTTATTTTTTTAAATTTTCCGTTTCAATCAACTGCTTTTAAGTTATGTCTTGATGCTTTTCATGTTTATGTAAAGAAATTAATAAGGTCATCAATAATGTCATCATCCACATTGTTTCCATGTTCCAACTTCCAGCAGCAAGCTTTGTTTGGCAGCAAATAGGTCAAATAACTGCATAGAGAAGTGAAAGCCTGCTATAACTAATCTTTGCGTTCCTTATTATTGTCGTAATTAATGTGATAAACTGAGAACTCTATTTTTCATTATTACTTTAAATTACTCTTATTGGTTATTTACCCAGATTTGCACCAGAAACTTTAATTGTAGAGTGACAAGCACTGAATTATGTTTAAAAAAATAACAAAAAAGCGATGAAGTCCCTCTGATGAAATTTTGTTTAACCCCCTTTTTGAGCTTTGATAAAAAAAATTAAATATGAGAATATTATTGGAATAAAATGACAGATTCATCAATTAAAACCAAGAAACTTTACATGAATGCACCCTTGACTTAATGTATGCTCTTTAAATTTCTTATGATATTGATTACTGAGCACAGGAAAACTCCGCAGCATCTTTTTATACTCATTGTGTGTTAAACATTATCAGAAGTTTTGATTTGTTCTAATTATCATCACATACAAAATTGGCAAATTAACCAGTAATTAGTAAACTAAATAGTGCCTAGGACATTAATGGGTATATTTAATAGAACAAAATCCAGGGGAAAAACTGTGTAGTTTGGGATATTTGTTTAAATATTCTAAGGTTTGGGGGTGAAAAGCACATTTCAAATATTTTTTTTTTACAAACTAATTTTTATTAGTAAAAATCGGAAGTTAATTGATGTCAAACAGAGTGCAACATTATAATAAACTGGGATATAAACGCTGACGTTTATTTTTGAAAAGGCAGCTGAGTTTGCCTCTCAAAGAGAACAATTCTGGGTTTATATTGAGTAAAGAGGAATGACTATTTAAATTAATACTGGACACAAACATAAGATCCTACATTCTATTTGTGAAGTTGTAATGTCATTTTTGCACGGTTCTGATTTAAATGATGTAAATGTTTTATGTTTTGAATAAAGACACAAGTTGTACAACACACATTTTTCTATTTTCATTGAAATGTAAGTAGTTCAAGTGGGGGGAGGCAGTGTATAAATACTGAAACTCATGTTTCTTAAGCCACAGAGAAACATACACTCTGTATTCAGAAACTTAAAACAAGCAGTCATGATTTATGTAAAGTTGTGATGTCACAAAAGTGCTGTTACGACCCACACCCCCCATTCACAGCCATTCAAATCAGCCAATCAGAGGAGAGACTTAGGAAGACCTTTGAGAAAGGAGATGTAAAACTATACTGAGATGATTTTGTTCAAATATATCTTGTTAGGGACGTTAACATTTTTAATAAAAAACTGGACTAGTTTAATCTGGGGATTTTCAATGGTACAAAATAAGTTGTTAACTATCCAACCTAAAAAACATATCAAATTTGAGAAAACAAGTAATTGTTAACATCATAGTAATACAGCTTTTCTACAGTATTGGACATAATTGAAGTTTAAAAAGCTGATTCAAACATTTCCCACATGTGCCACTATTGCATATAAGCATGGGGACAAGGTGGATGTCTGGGTCCTTTTTTAGTTAGGCAGGAGTTCATCTTACACCTCTGGGCTGTAAGATGAGACATTAAACTATGCAAATTTACATTAAACAGAAATCAAGGTGTTCTAACTTTTTGACTTTTGCCCGGTAGTGTATTAGATAAAATCTGAATGTGTAGTGACTCCTGCAGGAAAGATATTTATATAAAGATCAGAGGAAGAAGTAAGAAAATAAATGTGGAAGGTGAGGAATGAGTTAGGTGATATAATAACATATTATATTAATATGATGATGAAGCAACAGACAGAACCAGAGTTCTATCCTGTATATGTCACACTATTACAATCATGACCCTCAAAGGCCTTGGCCCTGTTAAAAGAAAAAAAGGAAAGACAGAAAGAGATTAAAGAGATTACAGAAAATAATTGTCAGGATGAGTTTGAGATTTGGAAAAAAAAGGTCACTGCCTCCAGAGATGATGAATTAAATAAAACACTCACTGACAAAATTACACAAACAGGCACTGTCTTACCCCTACACACACGTACGCAAGCACACACGCACAAACACACACTCTCTCCCTCTGGCTCATACATTATTGCCAATTTAGGAAGGAGAAGTTTGTTCACTAAATATTTGATGGACACCCTGAGCTGTGATGAGATTAACAGATTAATGTTGCCAATAAGAAAGTGTGTGAAGCTCTACATGTACACGTGTGTGTGTGTGTCAGCCCAAATGTTAATTACAGGCCCACTGAACATTACACAGCTAATGTCAGCACATCAAATTCAATGATAAGGTCACTCAGACTAAAGATAAAATGAAATAGTCCTAATCGTTTATGCCTACTTTGCTGTTAAACTTCTGTGGAAAGAAATCAGATCTTGTATTTTCATAGACTGTACCTATACCTAACAACTATATTGATTTCAGAAACAATTATTTGATTAGTTGTTTCTTAAAGCTGAATATTCTACCTAAAATGTCTTTTTTTGCCGAGATCAACAGTCCACAACCCAAAGATCGTCAGTTCTTTTAAAAGATGACTGAATGGATTATCAGAATAGTTGTTGATCAATCGATTCTTCATTGCAGCTCTGTCTGAAGATTATAGTTAATAATCACTGTCTGGCCTTTACAGGACATGATGCATTTGTGTTTTTCTGAATAGCTAAAGCAGATAAATGTATCGTCAGCATATAAAGACACAGACAGAAAACCTAAAGAATAAGACGTCACTGCAGCATTTCCCTGCTGCTGAATTACTGGCACCACTGAAACCTGCACAAACCTCCTCCTCTCCAGGGCCACTGCTGCAAGCAACAATATATGTAGGTAGATGTGTGACTGGAGTCTGAGAAGTGCTGTGGGGGGAAAAAAGGGAACAAAAGCAGCACATAGATAGCTGCTGAACACAAAAATTATAAAAATAAATAAAGATTGTGCAGATTAGCTCTTCAAAATCAAAATAGTTTACATTTGGCTTCAGGCTTCCATTTATTCCTCCACTTTTGACATTTGACCAGCTCTTTTACAGAAACTGGAAATGCATTTCTCAGCACCACTTAAACATCATTAAACTGAGAGAGAAAGAAAAACAGTTTTCCCATCCAGACAGCCATGATTTCACCAGACTGCCGTACACCATCGGTCTGATAATCTGAGAAGAATTTACCTTCAAACAGAGCATAAGAAGCTGAGACAAGAGTGACCAGGGGCCACTTGGAGATTACACAGCCAGCAGAGATTTGCTGAGGATAAATAGAAAGCTGGGCTGAACAATGAAAACTACTGGCCAAGATTGTTTAAAGGGATAAGATGTTCAAAAAAGAGAATTGGGATCTATGTGGGATTGAGTGTGTGTATCACAGTTTGTTCCTTGTGCTGCATGAGATTAGCCCGTCTGCTAAAGGGTGAGGATTTGTAGTGTGTGTGTGTGTGTGTGTGTGTGTGTACAGGAAAAAAAGTTAAGTGACAAAAGAAGCTGTATTTAAAAATGGCAAAAGACCAGGGCTACACATCCTCAAATATGGAGGGAGCTTAAAGGATTTAGAGGAGAATAGGTCTGGAGGAATGAGAACACACACATACACACAGGTCAGAAATGGAGAAACACGAATCATGGACATTCTCACCAAAGTCGACAAAGGATGACTGTCCAACGTTCTTAGCTGGAGGATCTGGAACCAGGAGGTCGACTTTGGTGAAGTTCCCATCCTGAGAGAGAGGAGGAAAGAAAAGACACATGATGCAAGAGAACATGTTATTAGATGATGTGTTAGTATAAAATGTCAGCAGAACATGTTAAGGTAGAACATGCAAGTAAAACACACGTCAGTAGAACATGTGCTTAAAACACGTATCAATACAACATGTGTCAGTAATACATCTGAATATAACACATTAGTGGACCATGTGTCAGTAAAACATGTGTTGGTAAAACATGTGTCAATAGAACAGTTGTCAGTAGAACATGTGTCGGTACAACATGTGTCAGTTGAACATCTGAGTGAAACACATGTCAGGAAATCATGTGTCAGTAGAACATGTGTCAGTACAACATGTCAGTAGAACATGTGTCAGTTGAACATCTGAGTAAAACATGTATCAGTAGAACATGCATCAGTAGAACATGTGTCAGGCCATCATGTGTCAGTAGAACGTGTGTGCAGCCAATGAATTGAGGACAGTTGACATACATGTTGTGAGACATGAAGACAAATAACATGTGTGTAGTGGTCAACACATTGGTTTTGTCCACTTGTTTTTCCAGAGATGTGGTTAATTCACGTTTAATGGAGTGAGGTAGCTTGATGCCTTTCAACATGCATGTGCATAAACATGAGTGAACACAATGATTCCGTGTCACCAGCTGCATGTTTATATTTACTACAGCTGACAAACTATAAATAAACTGCACCTTCACTACAGAATGAACACTCCCAACAGCTGAATCACTGCTATTATGTCTTGCTTTACAAGCTCATCGGTGTCATTCAATTAGTTTCTTGCACATTCTTATATATTGGTTACGTTTGACTTAATTGATTTACATACATTGATTTGCATTCTTAAAAAGCACAAAAGCAGCAAAAAAAACAAGAAAAACAGCAAATGTTTCAAAGCAAATTTACTCAAGCAATATATTGAATATCAAAATCATTTAAAAATACTTGTATTTATTGTGGTTTAATTGACTAATTTTAGAAGTTTAAAACATGTTGAAACTGCTTTTTAATGCCAAAAACCAATAAAAATAAATTCTTTAACAAGTGTGAGAAAAAGCTAATTCTCACAGTGAAGAAGACGGAACCACAAAATGTTTCCTAAAAAAAAAAAAAATAATAGACTAGTAAATTGATTGATTTGCTGCCTAATCAGTCTTCTCCTAATTGATGTAGTTATCTGGTTCTAGGTGTGCTGTGCACCTGTTTCTATCAGGAGTAGTCTTGCAGAATATCCCGATGTTACCCGTCAGAAGTTTTTTAATCTACCTTGATGCTGCCTGAAAGTGACACTAAACAATGGCTGCAGCTGGTTTTCAGCAGGTTGAACAGCAGCTGTGAGCCGTGACCTTTACAGAGAATTAATAGACAAGATAAGCATATTAGTGGGGTAAAGAGGTAGGTGTATGAAGTGTGTGTGTGTGTGTGTGTGTGTGTGTGTGTGTGTGTGTGTGTGTGTGTCTAAGCAGATGCGGTTCGGTGTAGTGGGAATCTATTGCCTGCTGATACCAACATTAGTTATTTATGAGATAGAGAGAGAGATAGAGCGAGAGAGAGCGATGTATACATTACATTTTGTAAAAAAAAAAAAAAAAAAAAAAGAGTGGGTTTGTGTGCTTGTGTTTTTTTGTGTGTGTGTGTGTATGTATGTGTGTCTGGAGGTACGTATATCTATGCCTGTGTGCTTGTGTGGGGGGGGGGGTGTTAAATACTGTTGCTATTACTTACTGTATTTACACTAATTATCTTTTTAATAAACTTTTTAATAATTATTTAATTAAATAATTCTGTTAATAATTTCTATGGTTTCGGTTTGTTTGACACTAAAAAAGCAAAAGCTTTGATTTCTGCAGCTGTAACATTGACACAGGTTAATCAAAATGAAATGAGAGATAAAGTACAGTGAAGAAAACAAGTATTTGAACACCCTGCTATTTTGCTATTTCTCCCACTTAGAAATCATGGAGGGGTCTGAAATTTTCATCGTAGGTGCATGTCCACTGTGAGAGAGATAAACTAAAAAGAAAAATCCAGAAATCACAATGCATGATTTTTTAACGATTGTTCAAATACTTGTTTTCTTCACTGTAGATACATATAAAAAAGACACTAAATAATAAAACAATTTCAACTTCATAATATTATAAATATTTCATCTACTCCATTTGAATGAGGTGTAACAAATAGTCTGATTATATTATACATAGGAAAATGGAACCAGGATGTAAAACTAATATTTATCATTATTGCTTCCTTTCCAACCCCACACATCCTTTACAGGAATAAATACTGACATTTTAATATCAGTAAATGTCACTTGCTGCTAAACAGATGGGAAAAACTGGACAGGTTCCTGTAGCACTGACATTATAATGCAACACACTGTCTGTGATATTGATTTTCTGTATGGAGGGGAAGTCAATTTGCCAAATATGCTGCACTGTTAATGAATTTCTTCTGTAAAGTTTGTTAACTAACAGAATTGACTAGAATGTAAGAGTAAAACTGTTTTATTGAGACTAATGGCAGTAAATATGTTCACTGTAGTTGTAACTGTAGTTAAATAACTCCACTTAAAGGGATAGGCCCCTTCTAGCTTTGTAGTTACTGGATTTTCAATATGAGTATATACGTTAACCTGAGAGATTTGAAGCCTTATAGAAAAGACAATCTTAAAAAACTTAAAATAGGTTTGTAAATGAGTGTTAATCCTGTTTGTGAAAGAGTGAAAGAAGGCGGAGTTTACTAGATCCATGCTGTGGGAAGTATTTCCTGAACAAATCCAGCTCTCTGTTTCAATATTCACTCACTTGATTAAACTGCAGAAAATATTCCAATCAATTAATCGATTGTACTGTATCCGTTGTATTCAACAAAGGGAAAGTCAATTTGAGTTAATTCATGAAAATATATTGACAACAAGTCAGCTTAAACCATGAGCTTCATGTTGGGAAACAACTGCTGAACTTGCAGGTGAAGTAACATTATTTTAAAAATCCAGAGGCTAAAAATCTCAATATCTCTCTGCTTCGATACATAACAAGAACATAGGAAATGGGGCCAGATGTTCAAAATAGTAAACTATCCCTTAAAATAGGAAGATAGAAAACCCCCTCAGAAACAAGCCTTTTTTTCAAGGCAGAATTTCGACTTATTCCTAACAGGAAGAGGGCAGGTGTCATTAACAACATTATCGATGGCTCTGTTTTAGTCGCATGTCCCAGTAAACTAGACAATGTCAGGCAGTACAATACTGAGCTGCGGTGCTTGTTTTTGGCCTAATTCTTTCAGACACGTGTTACAGCCAAGGTCCACTTGATCATCTCGATGGCAGCTTCATACCCACAGGATCACATTCAACCCTGGGACATTTAGATCACAGAATACATGTTAAATGTTCCTAGAAGAAGCAAGGGAACATTATTTAAATAGGCGGTGACTAGGATTTTGGTCTCCAATAAAAAAAAACCTTGTAAATGTTACATGTTTTTGCCTGGTTCATTTAACAGATTTTAATGCATTATTGAGCCATACTTGTGTTTTATTTCATTCTAAAATGTACTGCCTTTCCTTTAAACAAGCCAATTAACTCAAATAAACTCACATTAATACTAATGATAATAATAACAATTTGAAAAAAGTACAATTTAATTTCCTTCTTCAGCACATGTGCAGACAAGTCAAATATTTGGTTTATTTTATTGTCTGAATGTTAAAATTTTGTTGAAATGTTGAAATGTCGGAATCACCGAGCTGACTGAAAAAGGGATGAAAAAACATCAATATTGATATAAGGTTTACCAAAAAACTCAATAAGAAAAAATTAAATCTATTGCTGAATGTGTTCAGTAAAGTCAGTGCAAGAGTTAATACTGTAATCAAACAGAGTGATTATTTATGATTGCCATAATGATCTAGCCTATTTGTTTATTTCAACCTCTGCTAATCTTGCAATGCTTAAAAAAAAAAAAAAACGCTGACATTTGTGATTCGAAAGGAAACCCTTAAAGAAAAAAAGAACTACTTAGGTTAATTATTTGCAGTAGAAGGGTGCCAGGAAAATGATAAACGATTGGCCAGTACAGATGCTGACCAAATCATAAAAAATACACTCTAGAGCGTTAAATATCAAATAGTTTGTTTTGGAAAGTGCAGCATCTACAAAAGTGCCAGTGAAACACAAGGTTAGGAAGCATCTAAACATAATATTCAGTCATGTGACGTCTCCTTGAAAAGCTCCAGTGGAGAGCTGCAGGTGAACAGTTTTATGCTGGGCAGGACATTGCACTGGCGCAGATAGTAAATTCAGCCCCATATTACCAGCCTCCCTTGAATTATGCTTTGACACTTTGAAGGCCGAAATGTAGAGGCGGTTTTTTTTTTTTGGGATGATTTATAATCAGGCGAGCCCACATGCCGGAGATTGAAGCTATTACTCGTAGTAGTGGTAGTAGAATTCATTAAAGTGAAACTTAAATTATTGAACCAAAACCTGCTTGTTTTAATTAGTAAATAATTATTTGACATTGTTACCCTATTAATATATTGGTTTAAGTTTTTTTTTAAGAAAGTGAGTTTTTGTCCTAAATCATCTCTTGATGCTGCTGCCACATCTGGTAAAATCACATTAAGGATCAGACTCTTTATGTCCTGTCATTTTATTTGTTGCCTAGGTCAAAGATTTTGTTTTCCCCTAAATAAAATTAAATAAAAAAATTGAATAAAATTACAATTTAACAGTTTGATGGTGGATGCTTCAAGAATCAAAAAGATGCTGTACACATGATTCTAGAATCAATTTCTACTGGTTAAACTTACAAGTTAAACTTCAATAATAATTAGAATCCCTGCAGTTAAAGGCAGATGCTTCTTTGAAAATTGCAAATCAGATCAGGTTTCAAGATTAGTTTAATTTAACTCCAGGTAATGCAAATTTTTAGGTTCTACATGGAATGAACGAACAGTTTAATCCAGGTTTGAAGTTGACTAAAGTCACACTAGAATGTAGAGAAATTGTCCTAAAATCACTTTATTCTATAATGTCGGTGACATCACAACATTCTATGTATGTCCACAGTCATCCACTGTCAACATGATTCACTGATACATTCTCTGGCTCTGACTAAGCTATTTCCCAAAAAGTTTAAATCTTATACAAGCCATTATTTTAATAGGGTGACGTTAATTAACCTCTGTGTATACTGTGTTTTGAATTCTAAAGATACTAGTTATACTGCTTTAGATGCTTTATTGTCTACCCTCATATAGTTTAATTTCTGCTGAGAGAAACCAATGTAATAACTGTGTTTCTTATGTATCCTCATAAGACCAATGGAAAAGAAAATTACTCTTGGAAGATGATCACTTCAAAAGCAGAAAATCAACTGCTGTCAATTAGATCAAAAGATTGCGCACGCACACGCACACACACACACACACACACACACACATACACACACACACACACACACACACACACACACACACACACACACACACACACACACACACACACACACACACACACACACACACACACGGCTATAGGGTGTTAAATCTGTTTGATTGACTGGTGCTGCTTTCCTGATTGCAAGATGTCATGATTAAATGTGCATGTGTGTGTGTGTGTGTGTGTCTGTGTGTGTGTGTGTTTGAGAATAGCTGATTGATGTGTGGAGATGAAAGGATTACAGGTCTTGTCATTATTCTTCCTTCTGTTCAGATCACTTCCGTCACATGCACAGTTGCAGCAGTAAAACACATTTTATGCCATAAAAAATATTGCAAAAAAACAACAAAATTATATGAATAAATAAACAGAATCAAGCAAAGCTAAGAATAGTCTGCAGAATAGATGCAAATACTGTAGGCAAATGTGAATGGTGCAGGTTTTATGCAGCCATCCATGACATTCCGGGTTAATTGCTTTTCGTGCTGGGAATACTGGAATTAAAAATTAAGAAGTGGAAGCATTGAAAATGTATGTGATGGTTTGAATGAGACCTCAGACATATAGTGTCAATATGTAATGTATGGTTATACTAGCCATTTCTCTTACAAATAAATTCCACTGCTGGGTTAACCTTTTTAATGAACACTAAACTGTGGTGTAGTATGGTAAATCTTGGCTTTACATTGATATAGGTTGCAAAGGTGGTGAATATAATGATAGGAGTTAAAAGATGAAAAGGCCTCATGCTTGATTACGGTAAAATGAAGCATCATTAAAAATAAGATAAGATAAGATAAAATAAGATGAGGACTTTATTGATCCCACAACGGGGAAATCTGCTTGTTACTGCAGCGTACAGAGTAAAGAAAAAGAAAGTAAAAGCTATAAAAAATAAAAAAATAAAAATAAACAACACTATGTACAAAATTCATAGAATTTGTTGATCAGCATACACAGTATGCATTATGGACATAAGAATGGAAAAATAAATAAATAATGATTAAATAAATAAATAATAATGAGAAAAAAAAAAAAAGAAACTTAAGTACGTTTCCAAGCCAAATATGATATTTTGTCACCTTGATAAGGTAAGGCCTCTAATCTGTCAAACCAATGGAACTACAGGTGAATCTCATAATATCAGTGGAGAGATAGATGTTTTAAAATACATTTTCCAGGAAAATTCTGACATTCTTTTCACCTTCAGGACATAAGGCATATAATTTAGAAGCCAAATGGGGTCACTTGATATCCATACTAGCATAATAGCACAATATCCATAATATTATGCTTTTAAGACTGGAGGAAGAAGTTGTAATTGTTATGACAAATACGCATGAAATGAACTCTTTTCCTGGTTGTAATTTCTGTGTTTTTTCTAGTTGAAAACAGTACAGGAAAAACATAGAACTTGCATATATTTCCGTGCAGGTTCTCAGTCATCCAGGTCAACTTTTTGTTCTTGTGGGGTTCTCAACTACTCGCTAAAGCATCTCTGAGAGCATATCTGTGCCAATATGAGACCCCTCTCTATTCATCCAAGCATCTTTATATAGTGTTCTTGACTCCATTCCTCCTTACAAACATGGAGTGTCTATACCTGATCAAACCTTTGATCAGATCTTTTTTTTGGTGAAGACAACTCACCATTAGCTTATATTTATCTGTATCTGTGTGTCTTTGTCCTCCTAAACCATCTTGGTTGTAGACTACTTATTATATTCAAATGTGCATCCTTAAAATTTCAGAACTGAAGAGGCCTTTTGGATGGGAATTGAAACATCTTAAAAACAAATAAAGATGTCCAGGTGCTTTTCTCGAGTGGGTTGCTTTCCAAGAATTTTGGTCTGCTCAGTCACTGACATTTTGCAGGATGACAGACTGGTTCAGTATCCAAATGCAGTTTTTTTTTTAGTTGTGTGTTTGCAGAAAATCCAAATCTCTCCTCACTAAGGTACTAAATTATAATATCACCCACTGCAGAATTGACCTTTAAAACCACTCGGCTATGCTATCCGGGCCAATGAAAACACCTCTATAACCCCCGCCTCCACACCCACCAGGACTGCCCTCGCTCTTGTAATCGCAGCGAAACAGAAGAATAAGGAAGGGTGGAAGGAGACTCAGAGGGAGCAAACAGAGAAAGTAATTAAAACAGAGTGGTGGAGAATGAGGAGAGTGCTGGCCTGTGACCGATAGATGCAGCAACGTTGAACCGAGGACCTTGTTACGGATTAGGGGGACAGTCAGTGTGTGTGTGTGTGTGTGTGTGTGTGTGTGTGTGTGTGTGTGTCTGCATCCACAGCAATATGCCACATGCCTTTAGATGGACAGTATTTCACTGTTTAATTCTAAGTGGATGCGAGTCTAAACAGGAAAAAAAAAGGAGACAAAGGAGGCAAGGGAAAAAGAAAGAGTAGAAGGCTTCTTTTTGGATTCATGAAGACAATGAGAAAAAAAATCACATGGTGTCATGCTAATAACTTGCTACGAGATATGTATCTCTCTTATTAGATACTTTTGTTGAGCACTGAAAGTTGAAGAAAATCATGAATGAAATTGCATTGAAACACACATTCATCACAAGAATGAATCATATTTTATTTTCTTAAAATTGTTCAGCTCTAACTATGTTTAATCAATCTATGTCATAAAGGACTTTCACTTTCTGAAATGATTGACAAAAATATTGAACTTTTTCCACAATATTCAAATTATGTGAGATGCACCTGCAATGCTAAAACTGCATAAATTCTTTAGATCTCTTTTACTGAAACTTAAAGTCATTATCTGTCACTCTGTGTGTGTGTGTGTGTGTGTGTGTGTGTGTGTGTGTGTGTGTGTGTGTGTGTGTGTGTGTGTCATCTTCCTCCCTCACTCCACACTCTGCAACAACAGGATTTAGAGGATCCACTTTTACCAATGATGGCTACACCAGTACAATCATGGATAATACTAGGATTAAGACATTAGACAGATTATTCCATTTACATGATTTCGAAGGTTACAACTCACTTTTAATAATCATGTTGGCATGTGTAATCAGTCATGTTTAATTAGTAATCTACAGCAAGTCATCATGTTGAAGAGCTTTGTTATGTTCAATAGACACAACAAAACAACTCACACGGAGCCAGTAAAGACAAATGTTATTGAAATGAGATTTTTGAGAAGGCTTGTTTTGAGTTTCAGGAGCAAACCTTGTATAAAACAAACCTCTGATGCTAAATCCCTAAAAAACAAGAAGCACTAATCGTCATCTTTTCGCAGAATATATAAAATGTTTAAAATTGTCTTTATGGCAGATAAAACAAAGGTTTCTCTCAGTAAAAGCACATACCTCCATGTCAAGGGAGCACAATCCTCCAGATGTCTTATTATTATTATTATAACAGAATTACACCCCAGAGTGTTTTTATCATGAAAAACTACCAACGCAGGCAGGTTGGCAAAGCCTTGTTTTGAGCTGGCTGTTGTTCCCTTAGTTGCAAAAAATGTTCATTCGGTTGGCCATTTTTAAATCCAGTTTTAGTCTTGGAATTTATTTAACTTGTATACTTCTTTGTTTAGTCACATTTTTGTTGAAGAAAAGTCCTTAAATATCAAACTCTGGCCCCTGATACTGATATTAGACGAATAGTTGTGGATAGATATTAAATGGATGGATGTTAAACTTGTTCATATTCATTTAAAATCATGAATACAACATTTTGTGAAAAAGTCAATCATTTAGTGTAAAGTTTTAAGATTAAATAGGGATTTCAGTTAAATATTCATGGTTTTATCTTCATATAACATCATAAACTGCTATTTCACTATTGGGTTTGGCCATGGATGCTACAACTTGTCTGTTAAACTCCAATCAATTTGTGTTTGGGTCGGTGACAAATAATGGAGTCTCTCAAAATTTACATTTTGATTTCATGTTTGTTTCTTGTCATTTAAAAGTCCATTTGTACCCTTTTTTACAACAATCCCACAGAATGTAAGATTTTTTCGACACAAAATGTTAAATGGTCAACAGACATTCTGTGGACCTAGAAAACATGTTTGACTGTGTTTGAATGAGATTTTGAGGTGATGTGACCTCACTACTTGACTTCCAGTATCATGTTTTCATCATGGTTGTGGAAACTTGTCCAGCAGGTCTACATGTGTATTGATGAGAAAACTGACTGTGTTTGATTTAGACCTTGATGAGATTTAAAAAGTTGTGACCTCACTACTTCACTGCTGTATTACACCTGTTAAACTGCACCTTTATATGAAACAAATCAACAGTTTCAGTTTTTCATCACTATGGAACAGTAACTGGGTGAGTTCCTCTCATATAAATGTTCAGAAGTAAATTTCTGATCATTAGAATTAGATTAGATAATCATCTGAGGCAAATGGTAGACTATTTATTTATTAATATATGTATTTTTATTGAGTAGTAAAAACCTTTATCAGATACAATCAGATAAACACCTTGATGTTTTCTTGTTTTTATCTGTAAATTTTGCTCAATTTTCCTCTCACCTGATCAACATTCTTCCTTCTGTCACCTTTCTGTTGCTCTTTGGGTGAATATGATTATTTCCTCTATTTTCTTTACTGTTTTGTCTCCTTCTCTTCCCTCATGCACATTGTGTCTCAGCCAAATCCTTCAATATCTCAGTCCCTCCGTCTTCTTTCCTTGCCTCCTCTCTGTGATAAGACAGGCTCTTGCTCGGCTTGTGCTTCGGCTGTGCTGAATTTCAAACAGTTCCTCCTCTGACAAAAACCCGGAGCCCCGGTCTCTGTGCTTCGCTCTATCCAGAATATTAACGAGTCCTGCAGCAGAAACCACTATCCTGCAGAAAACCCAAAACCCACCAAAGCTTTGCAGATCCGCCCCCTGCTGCAAGGAAATGAACAGGTGATGCGTGGGTCAACCCACACCTGGAGGTGCCTGTTAAACCAGGAACATGCAGCGTTCTGTCGGATTTGATCAAACTCAGCTAACAGCTGATGAGGATCCCTCAGAAAACATGGACATCCCTGTTGAGATTTTCAACTGGATATATACCCAGCGCCTAATTAATTAGATGCAACATCAAGTTTGAGTGGTTGATTGATGGAACAGGATATGTTTTTGATATAATACAGACCTGAACCTTCTATCATTTTAGATAAAAAACACAATTTCAGGCAACATGATCTATCTCAGATTTGGGTAAATTTACTCTTGTTTTATGAAACCAAGACTAACATTTTCTTATAAAAATGATTGAATTGACTAAAACCATTAAAAAAACTTGAAATAATGAAGTTAAATAATCTGCTAGTGAGATAAGATAATTCAATTTAATGTTGTGTTTAGTCTACTGTTCTAGTTCATGATATAAATTAGCATTGTTGCTAGACCCAGTATGTTTACATCATGTGATGCTATTACAACACAGTACAGGTAAAGTATGTGAGTTCTGATGTTTACTGATCATGTTTCCTCCTCCAGCAACTTGCTCAACAATAACAAAGAAGGGGAGTTAAGGATGAGGACACACATCCAAAAACCAGTCATTACCTTGCTGATCCAGGTCTCAAACTTAGGCCCGTCGGTTGTCAGGAATAAATCTGTGGGGAAGACGAAGTGGAGGCTGGTTAAGTGAGGCAATCATTACCAAACACAGAGCAGCCACTATTGATCTTTAATAGTGAAAATGCTGAAGATTAAAGGGACTGAACCAATACTAATGTACACAGCAGCTGAGTCTCTGCTGTTACAAGAATAGATCCCGAGAGAATTACAAGTAAATACAGCAGTGTGTGTGTGTGTGTGTGTGTGTGTGTGTGTGTGTGTGTGTATTTGATTTTTCAGGTGCAGAAAAAAATAAGTCCCTGGGTGTTTGTTTTATTGTTTCAGTCTCTCATTATGCCAACAAACATTCCTGAAACAACAATAAGTCAATTATTCGACAACCATTCCCATTAGGAAAATATCTTCTATATAGTAAATTGGTAAGATTTTGAATCTTTAATTCTACTTTTTAAAATTGTTTTATTCTATTCAACCATTCTTTGTTACAACATGACTTTATAAAAGAAATGAGACGTCCCTAAGAAAAAGAAACATGTGGAAGTGGTCACTACTGCATTAAAAGTGATCACTACTGTATAATCTAGAGTTAAAAAATGTGTTGCCAACTATCACATTTATCAACAAATATTTTGGTAATCAATTGAATTATTCGATTGGAGTCACATTAAGCAAATGTCCAAATTCTCTGGTTCTAGCTCTTCTCTGATTATTTTCTATTTTTCTAGTTTCTCTATTCTTCTATAATAGTAAATTGATGATGTTAGGAATTGTAGGTTGAATCTGCAGCTTTAGGAAATTGATCAACATTTTACACCATTTGATGATCTAAACAATTGCAAACCAGCAAAAATTCATGACAAAAGCTGCACCACAGACAAAATAATCAACAGATAAAAAGTTGATAAAATTGTAGAAAAATGCCCATGGACACATGCGTATTAACCAACTATCAGATAGTTGTTAGTGATAATTAAGAGGTTTTACTTTAGTATGAGTCAATACATTTTTTCCCCTGCATAATCAACCTCTCTGGGTTTCCTACAGTGATAAAGACAGTCAAAAGTAAGTGTCGAGGACTAAAAGCAACCTGCCCTCCACGCTGTGGAGGCTTCACTCCCTGATAAAACCTCCACGGCTGCATTGAAACCCTATAAGCTGTGTCTTAATGTGCTTTCTCTGCCTCCCTGACAGAGGACGTTTAACTTTCATCGCCGGGGTCTCTGGGCTGCAGCTCTGCCCCTGTAATTGGACATGAAAAACATATTGGCATTGATCTGGCTTAGGGCCCTGCTGTACTGCATGTGTGGCCGTGCTCTGCATGAGAAAATGATGAAAATGATAATGGAGCCAGATATGAAGGGAAGAAATGGTGCCACAATAATGGCAGGAAGAATAAAGGTGGTGTGTAATGATAGAGGCTGTTATAGTGTTAAAATCACTGGAACCTCTGCTGCTTTTGTCAAGTTCAAAATTCAAAAGTTCCTTATTATTTTTTGTTTTATTATAAGAAATAAAAATTACACAGATAAAGGCTGGGAACACTAGTGCTGATTGAAAATGTGGCAAATTTATCTGGTAACTGTAACAGATAGTTGACACATAAACTGGAACAGTTAGTTAACCCGTGAACTGGAACAGATAGTTGACATAAAGAGGAAAAGACAGTTGACATGTGAACTGGAACAGATAGTTAACACGTGAACTGGAACAAATAGTTAACCTGTGAACTGGAACCAATAGTTGACATAAAGTGGAATAGATAGTTGACACGTGAACTGGAACCAATATTCAACATAAAGTGGAATAGATAGTTGCCACATGAACTGGAACAGACAGTTAATACATGAAGTGGAACAGATAGTCAGAACATCTCAAAGTAGTCTGTTGTTTCATTTTTAAATCTGGGTTTAAAAAAATAAAGGCTTCATGGTCAGGCCACTCAGTTTTCAGCATCTCATGCATTTTATTTTCCACTATAGAAGATCATATATATAAATTGTCTATATATATATATATATATATATATATATATATATATATATATATATATATATATATATAAAATTAGGATGGAGTTTCTATGCCAAAGATAATGTGTTTGTTTCTGATTTCATTACCAGATTATATGTACATCACATTCATCCAAAAAATACTATTTTACGCTCTGTGCATTTGTGTTTAGTCGCTCGAAAAAAAATATATTATTTATATAAACCTCAAACGAACGCACAGACACGCATACTCTCTCTTAACAGCAGGTGCTGTGTTGATGATCTCTGTTAATCAGCCAATCAGGCATCTCAGACAGGATCAAGCCGTGATTGGCTGATTAGGGGGATGGTGGCGTGGGGTTCATCAGAAACACTCAACATCAATGCGATGAAATGTGCAAATCTAGAAACTGTTTAATTCCAGTTGACACTGGTGTGACTGTGGAATTGTGACTATTTCATCTCAAATATTATTAATATCAGTACTATTATTAACATAAATCTGTGCATTACATTCATATTATTATTGATCACCTCCACAATTACAACACTATATCATACTACAATATTAATTATTTAAATACTACACCTAACACTATGTCATTATCTAAATGTTGTAGTTAATACCACATTATTACTTAATATTGATATTTATATATTTAATACTATATCAATATTTAAATACTATATTTAATAATCTATCATTATTTAAATAGTGAAGTTAATACTAGCCCATTATTTAAATACTATGTAATACTATGCAATTATTTAAATGCTATATTTGATACTCTGTCATTATTTAAATTCAATATATCGAACTATATCATTATTTACACTGAAGTTAAAATTATCAATATTGTATTATATATATAGTTTTTGCTTTTTTTTAGCAAAAGCAAAAAAAGTGGTACAAATGGACTTTCAAATGACATCAAAACTGACATTAACACAACATGTACATTTTGAAAGACCTGATGCTAATACCGTATTTTAATAGATTTTTGGCTGTTTCATTGTGCCAACCATTATATGAACCAGTCAACCTATTACTGTATGTCACTGACCAATGAATGAAAATGTCAAATTATTGTTGATTGATATGAGTGATAGAGCATTAATTAAGTGTAAATTTCTTCCTGCTCCTTTTTGAATGTGTAATTTAAAATTATATTATCATATTATTTTTCCTATCTTTGTCTTTATCTTTTCTTGTTGTTTTACAGTTCTGAACAAATAAATAACCTAAATACCTGTCTCTTTTTCTCCAAATCTGCCACTGACAGACTCTTTTTCTCCATCTATTTCTTCTTATTCTGGGGTGTTCCTCCAGTAAAAGTCCAGTTTCTAAATTCCCTGCAGTTATTTCTCTAAACTTTAACCTGTTTTCATCTCCACACTCTGCTCCCTTATGCGTGTCAAGGGAAATTTGCACGGACTGAAAAGCTGTTTCCCTCCAGTAACGCGAGCGATAAGGTGATCTTAACGTGATCTTTGTGACATCATCGCCTCCCGTGCGTCGTCCTTCTTTCCTCAGTCCACAGTGATCCGAGGAATGATCCGCCCGGCCTCATAAAGAGCTGCCGGCTGATATAAACCTCCTGCTGCCACCATCACTCACTTTAACACAGCTTTACTGTTCTGGAGACTTTTAGTTGGCCACAGAGGGCCTCTAAAGACCCGCTCAACTTAAACGAGATATTACAGAGAGGAGCAGCACTAATACACTTTTATTCCTATCTTTATTCTTCTTTCTTGTTCTTCTGGACACTTTTTGGTCATTAAAACCCCTTTAGTTGAGTTAATATGTGGGGCGTTCTACCTCAGATATACAGCACCCCTCACATGTTTGGACACAGCTCCCCCTTTATTAGAATAAGAAATGTGACTGCTGCTTTATATTCAGCTTTTTATTAACATGGAAGCTGCAGCAGTTCAGGTTAATGTAAAAGTAAAGACGCACAGGACTTTGTAACTCTCTTGTTCATTGTTTGGCTTTTTATCTGCCATTTAGATTTTTATTTGCAATGTAAACTGTGTTATAGGAGGTGACGTCTGTACATTTTCGGAATAACTATTACTGAAAAATCTATTTCCAGGAGACCTTTTGTTGCATGTCCCCAAAATCCAATGATGCAAAATGCCAGAAAAACAAATGATCTATTACAAAAGATAACTTGGTGATGTTTACCATGTTGGTGTGAAAACTTTTTAAAAGTTGACTTTTTCATCTTGCCAAACTTGATTTGTCACTAGCCTTTATATCAAGGTATGTGGCCAAAAATATAGTGATATTTGATTTTGTCAGTATCACTCAGCACTATAATAATCATAATAAGAATTATTATACTGTGTTTGAACCTGGTTTACAGCACTGTTACTGTATCTTTTACTTCAGAGACAGTCTCACACATTCAGTTTCATGCAGGATCTTTATGTCAACAACAAATCCAAAATCTACCATCTTCTACAAACCCAAAACTCTGCTTTACACAAAAACACACATACACTCAAACACAGGCTAGTAGAGCTGTCACAGTCCACCATTCAGTAAGGCTGCATACGTAATGGGGTTGTATAAATATGCATATGTGTGGGTGGGGTTGCATAACAGCAGCAGGGAGGGCTTTAGAGCTCTAAATGGTTTGTCATGTCACTGGATAATTAAAGACATGCTAACTGTCGACATGAGCTGCCTGGCGTCAAAAACACACAAAACTATAAAATCATCCTGGATTGTAGGAAAGGATGTTTCTCAACAAGTTTCCTCATGCTCTCACAAAACGAATCAGTGCAGTGTGAAACCACGCCAAGCTTTTAATTGCCAAAGAGGCAATTTATAATCACTTGATTATTTCTTCCTCTGCTCAAGCCTCCTCCATCAGATTCGTCTGTTTTGTTAAATTGTTTCTTCCCTGCAAAATGACACTCGAGAAAAAAAAAAAGCAGGGCAGTCTCAGCCCACATGAGAGCATCAACAGGCGTTTACACCGCCCCCGTCACGCTCAGCTCGCAGCTACTCAAATATGTGTTTGTGCATCGGCGTGTAAATTCTTTGTGGTCGGGGTTGTGATCTGTCCAATCATCCGCAATCAGCCGTTCATGCTAACAGAATAATTGAAAGTGTGTGTTGGTAATAACAGGGTGTTCGGAGCAGAAAACCGCCACAGCTCGAGGAATTAAAACAAACAGCAGAACAAGGTGCAAGCAACTCCAACCTGCTGCTTCTGCTGGGTGGGGCCCCCGCAGGAAAGCTGGGAGGCGAGGTGGTGACCACCGAAGCTATTCAATAATACGCTGCTCTAAGGACTGTAGAAGGCAGTCTGAGGCACATTAATTAAAAACACTTGAATAAGCAGGCACAGCGAACCAACGTGTTTCCACCTCCAGGGTCAGGGTAATGGAGTACAGGCGAGTCTGTTTAAAGGGTCACAGTGGCCAACTTGAGCCATGTAGGGGGCGTCCTGAGTTCACATGATCACTGGGACCCTGAAATTTGCTAGGTTCACTCCAAAAAGAGCTCTAAAATCCTGGCTGTTGGCTATCAGATGAGGATGGTCCCTTCATGGTAAAATTCTATTTGGTCTCACTGCTGTCCATCAAACCAAAGGTCAAACGTCCGTCCTGACTCCATGCTTCCATCAACTCCTGCATGGTGTCAATAAAAAAGAAACAACTTCCAGACCACAACTGTTGTGTTGAGAATAGAAAGCAATGTGTTTTGCTGTATATGTCCCATACTACCAAGAGGTAAAGAACTGTCTGTCCCATTGCAATCGCAATCTCAATTTACACAGATACAAGATCTCACTTTAAAACATGACCATTCCTAAGCGTTTCATTTCACAAGTAATGTCACAAACAAACAGAAGTATAACATATGTAAAACCCATTTTTATTCCTTTCAACCCCCACATGAGACTCTATTTCATTTATTGTTTTATCAATTGCTTTTACTTCCTCCATTTTACTCAGTATTGCTGTTTATTCCATTGTTTTCAATAGTTTGGCTGTTTTGTGCAGCATTTTGTGGTGGCTGTGTTATTTTTAAGTGCTGTAGAAATAAAGTTGAGTTGAGTAATACAGTGTCTCCTCTAGAATTTAAAATACAACAACACATCAGATCACTAGAAGTTATTCTGTACTTCGATATGAGATTTTTTTTTTTTTTTTTTAAGTGTTTTGGAGCAGAGGAATACTGATCTGGGAAAATAAGTTGCACATCATTGAGCAGCAACAAATCACAGCAGCAACTTTATAGATTTGTTGTGCAGTGACACTTTAACATCTACAACAGGAAGTTTTCCTTTAATCTACCAGAACCTTACACATGTTTCCGTAGAGGAAAATAATCTTTTCCTCCTCCTGGTGCCGAGGTTCCTGATGTGAAACCAAACAGTGGACTTTATTGTTTCTGGCTTCCGCCCCGTCCACTCTATCAATCTTAATGGAGCGGAGGAAGATTTAGATGCTGAAACAATAGGCAATAAAGATGATGGCACCAAGGAAGTAATTAACAACATCAGGCTGCTATTAGCTGCTTCAGGTACATTTATGTTTGTTTGGAGTTTGATTAACGAACAGTGTCCCTTTCCAAATAAAATAAATTAAAATTAAATTAAACTTGTAGATGCAAAATATCTTTTCCCAAGGAAGGAAAATGAACTTGAAGGACAGTGATTTTAAAGTCATCACACACTTATGCTGTCAGTTTTTTAGGAAAACTTTTTCCTCTGCATTTCTTTGCATTAGTCATATGAGAATTTAACTGGCTTATAACTATACGTAATAAATGAGTAATAGATCATAAACAAGCTATTTTAATATGTTATTGGGACATTATTCAACTCAACTAACATTTAATTGATAAGGTATAGGTCAAATACCTATAATCAATAAATCATTAACATACAGTAATTTACAAATAAGAGCTTGTAAATCACTTATCTACATACTTATAAATCTATTGACAAGTCATTAATAACTAACAGTTAATAGTATATTAAGTATAAGGCACTGCTATAAATCCTTAACAAATCATGTATAACTTAAAGTTTATTGAAGTCTATTAACTATCTATAGGACATTGTTATGAATCATTGTTAACAAACACATGGAGTCAGTTTTGTGTGTTTCCTGCATCCATTCATTTTAATTTCCAGGGAAACTTTTTGTCCACAAAGTTTCAATCGCCAAACTATAATTTAACTTTTAAAAAAAAAGATTGATCTAAATCTCTGAGTAAAAAACACAGAGGCACTTTCCTAATTAACATAAAGAGTAGTGAGGCAAGTTAATCCGAGTTTATACTTTTAGAATTCTCCTGAGCTGGAGAGAGAAGGAAAAGAGGATAGAAGAACAGAGGAGAGAAGAAGAGAAGAGAATCACGGGGAGATGAGCAGCCCTTGAGTTATTCATAGCCTCTCCATCAGATTTGTTAAGGGGATTGGAAGCAATTTAAAGGCCTCTGCTGACTGTTTGACTGGAGCAGCATTATGTCTCTCTATTCCATTATGTTGAGCCGCGGCATGGGGATAAAGAGCAGCTTCCTATTAGCCTCTGAATAAACAGGCTGAGCCTCGGCAGAGGAGGAGGAGGACAACTCTGATGTTGAGGAGAATCGACAGCAGGAGGTGTGAGGCTCAACAATCGCCAGCTTTGTCTCACTATCACCCTGCTTTCCTCCTGCTTCTCCCTCTCTTATCTGCAGTCCTCTGCACCTCCAGATACTGGCGTCATTGCTCTAGATCCAGAGGTGATAACACTCAAAAGAAAAGAAAAGAAAGAAAGAAAGCCGGAACGTATGTGTCTACAAAATTAATCAAAGCATAACATGTTACATTCACCGTATAGAGTGATGATGAACATCATCAGGGTTCACATAGGTTCTTCCGGGGAAATTCAAGTCTTTTTAGGACCGTTTTAGAAAATTTAACACCTACTTCACAGACCTACAGGCAAGTACAACAATGTGTTCATTTATATTTGTATTGAATGTGTACAACATACATATAAAATATTATTTTAATAAAACCTCTCCTGTAGTAGTTAGTTCCTTGTGGAAATTATGAACTACAGCAAAAAGTAGAGAAAAGTCACTTAGTTTATTTCTTTTGAACGTCTTTGATCAATTAATTCCTACTGAAACATGTCAGTAGCAGACGGTCCCTAACAGGAACCACTGAAAATGACGGTAGATTGTTGACACTGGTATTGGTCTAATGTAAAGTTGACACAAATATTCTAGTAAATCAGAGTATGAAAGGAGAAATTATGTACTGCACAAATGTTAAGACCCAGGTTCAAAATTCAAGACTTTTTCCAAGTCTTGTTAAGGTGTTATATCCAAAATAATCAATTCAATGCTTTTGAGACTTTTTAAGACCCTGCAGGAACCCTGATTACTAAGTTATGCTCTGTTAGAGTGATGTGCAATAACTTAACATTGTTCTAAATGTACAACGCATGTAAAAACTGCAGAAGTTGCAGAACAACGCAGACCAGCGGCACATGGAGGTTGAGGGAGTCCCCCTTCACCCCCACTGACTGGTCTCTTTCTCTCTCTCTAGTCTTCACAGAAATTCAAGACCAAATTTGTTGGGTCATTCACTTCAAATGCTGCATATTCACAGAAAGGTGGTGATGAGAGCCCTAAATACAGTTTCCTACAGGTTTCTTCAAGTTAAAAGTCTTCTTAAGACCTTTTCAAAGACATGTATATAAAACTTTTTTTAATCAATAGACTAATGGACTCAGAATAGTCACATGTGTCAATACATTAATCAACACCATGCTTAAATTAGCATGTTTTAAGCCAACTGCAGTGATTAAGTAACTGAAAAAACTCCAGAGCCAGCAGAGTTTCCTGTAGAGTTTTCCTGTCTAGAGTTTTCTTGTTTGTGTTCCAAACAGAAACAGATTACAAAAACAATAATAACACTGCACATTCAAATTGGCTAAAAGTGCAGTACAGCAAGAGGGAGGAGGGAACGATGGTGTGTATAGTTGTAGATAATTGCTCTGTTCACACCAGTACCTATTACACACACACACACACACACACACACACACACACACACACACACACACACACACACACACACACACACACACACACACACACACACACACACACACACACACACACACACACACACACACACACACAGTTTCAGCTTCGTGGCAACCATTAGCCTCATTGATGTTCACTAAAGTAATTTTATTCTGCCAGCCTGTGCTTCCAATTAGCAGCTTTGTAAAAATGCTGCTGTGCTTTTTATGGAGGTGTCAGGGCCTCTCAAATTATATATATATATATATATATATATATATATATATATATATATATATATATATATATATATATAAAAATCTAAATTCCATCACAGAAATACGAGGTGTAGAAATGTTCTTTACAAGTCAGTGTGAACCTTTGGCCGTCGTGATGAGCTGGATTGTGAAAACCGTTGTGATGATGAGGGAGGACATGACCGCTGGAAGAAAAAGCTGCAATTATTGATTAAGGTGTTGGATGGTGCCAGGACTGTTTATTGGGATTGGATGACCGTGTGACTCCTCCTTTCATAACACAACTCATCTCTGTTCGTCCTTCCCTTCACCTGTTCTTGTGTAGGGAGCGTGTCTGAGGCTTTTATGGTGGGACTTTGCATGATCTGTTTTTTTTTTAATTTTCTTATTTTATTTTTAACCTCTATAGATTCAAATACCCTAAAACATTCTGTAAATTAAATAGTTAGCATCAGTTATCATATCTCTGATCTCTCATTATAATCCATCAGCTACCACCACTAATAGAATCTGTAGGAAACATGACACACATAGTTTTTGAAGGAATCTGTGTAGACTACTGTGGACATTCCTGTAAGTTTTGGTTGCGCACCATGCATTAATTTCTTTTTCTCAAGGGCCTTGTGCAACTGTTTTTGTGATTGTCACCTGTGATTGTCACCCGTATCCAAGACAAATTCTCCTACAAGAGACAAGATTTGTCTTATCACAATGTGAATGAACTCACATAGTATGATCACATGCAGTTTGATCAAGCTTTGCTCAAAGTTAGATTTTTTGCATCTAGTCACTTCTGCCTTTGTCTCAGTTTACCAGCAACTGGGAGAATTCTTGATTGCAAAGATGCAGATGTTTTGTGTAATAAATATCAGAACAAGAATTTTAACCTACGGTGGCGTTAGGGGCAGCTGAGTCCACTAACAATCTCATCTGCAGCCTCCACTTTGTCAGAAATTGGTCTATATTAGGAAGCTGATTTGGTTGTCTCTTATTAGGTTGTTGAAATGATCATTTGCACTAGTGACTTTGTAGAACCACGCAAAAATCAAAATTCCATCTGGACACAGGACACAGTTTTCCCCTCATACAGGGAACCAATCATAGAACAGGGGCGAGGCAGCAAGAAAATGACAAAACAAAGGAAACACTTTGTTGATAACTGTGGATCCATCATGGCGACAGACTGCAGTGTTAGAAAGTGTTCTGAGTTACTTAGACCACAGCTTCATTTTGAAGAATGAGCAACATTTAGCAAAAAATTTTTTTTAATATTCTTCAGGTGTCTGGTATGTCATGTGGCTACATACAGATGTTGTCAGACAATCATAGTGACCGGTGACCCTGGGTTTTTTATAAACCACACCCTCAATACGAACAAATGGACACATGGGTCCCAGACTGAATATCAATGTATAATGAGATGAGGTCTGGTATTAGCCAGGAACCACAAAGAGACACAAGGAACCAAAGGAAGACATGAGTAAACACATGGAGACACAAAGAACCACAGGAAGACATGAGGAACCACATGGAGACACAAAGAACCACAGGAAGACACGAGGAACCACATGGAGACACAAAGAACCACAGGAAGACATGAGGAACCACATGGAGACACAAAGAACCACAGGAAGACATGAGGAACCACATGGAGACACAAAGAACCACAGGAAGACATGAGGAACCACATGGAGACACAAAAAACACAGGAAGACATGAGGAACCACATGGAGACACAAAAAACACAGGAAGACATGAGGAACCACATGGAGACACAAAAAACACAGGAAGACATGAGGAACCACATGGAGACACAAAAAACACAGGAAGACATGAGGAACCACATGGAGACACAAAGAACAAAGGTGAAACACTAGGAACCATTGGGAGACACGAGGGGCCATGGCGATACATAAGGAACCACTTGGAAACACAAGGAACTATGGGGAAACTTTAAGTACCACGGGTAGTGACGGGGAACCACGGGAAGACATGAAAACAGGGAAAGACAATAAGAAGAGTGATCAAAATAAAAAGGCAAACAGATGGACAGAGACAATTCTCTTATTCTCTTCGTCTCCTGATGCCCTCTGAACAAGTTACTGGTTCGGCTGTTACTCTGCAAACAAGCTGTGACTCCTATTCCCCCGCTGGCTGTCAGGAGGGGACACACACACACACACACACACACACACACACACACACACACACACACACACACACACACACACACACACACACACACACACACACACACACACACACACACACACACACAGTGCTGTAACCTCTGGGGTGATGGGTTTATAGAAGTCGTGCTGACTGATCTCATTGCTATGATTATGGAGGACGAACGTCCACTTTTTGTGTTTCTGTATGAATATTTGTGTATGTGTGTGTAGTTGTTTGTGTGTCCTGTGTATATATGTGTGTCTCTAGTGGCTTGTCTGTCTTGTATGTGCGTGTGTGTGTGTGTGTGTGTTTAGGTCTGTATGTGTGGGTGCAAAGCATGTGTGTATGTGTGTACAGTATGTGTATATTTGTGTATATGTGTGTGTGTATCTTTGTGTAAACAGTATGTGTGTATATTTGTTTGTATCTTGGTGTATATACAGTATGTGTGTATATGTGTGTACAGTATGTGAATATGTGTGTACCCTGCTGTAAACCCTCCTGCATCAGTCAGACTGTCTTGTATTTGTGTTTTTGCATTAAGTCCTCCTCCATCTTTCTCCTCCTCCTGCACAGGGACAGAGGAGCCTTTTGACATTTCTGCAGCAAATGTCACGGCCGTCACCGGTGAAACGGATATGTCTACGCCTCCGACGGTGGCCGCTTCCATGGGGGCCTCCGCACCCGACAAGACGAGCATCAGCCTGCAAATACGCAGCCTTATCTATTGATATCTGCTGTTTCTACATGAGGGAAAAGGAACAAAAACAACATGTGCAGCCTGATGGGAACAGAGTCATATGACCAGCCCAAACAAGCACTGATGAACAGACAGAAACCGATTGATTACTGATCAATAATTAACGCTGCTGCTCTTTGGAAAAGTGACAATACTTCACTGTTGGAGCGCAACTGATTATTTTCTAAATTACACTGTAAAATCTCAAAATATATGGTAACTGGCCCCAGTTGTCCAGAAAGATACGAGAATTTTTTCTCGTATTTATTTTTTTCTTTTTTACAGTAGAAGGACTGTACTTACAGTATTAGGTGATTAACTGTACAATACAAATCAATTAAATACTGTGATTTTAGATGTTATAGTGTTGGGTGAATAAGTATATTATAATGCAGAAACTCTAATATGATTTTTTAAGGTAATTAATTGCAAAATAAACAATCAAATAATGTAATTCATGATGTAATAATTCTTCATTACTGTGATTTACTACAGTAATACTTTGTCTACTTAATTTACATCAACCTGCTGTAATAATCATTTACAAAAATCATTTACAATAATGTCTTTAACAGTAAATAACATTAGCTTTTAAGGAAAAGTTTTACAGTGTCTATTTTAGTCTAAAAAATTTTTGGATTTGATTTTTTCAAAATACGAACTGTGAAGATTTTTCTCATTTGCAACATATATAAAAACTCATTGTCTACATGTCATATCAGTAGAAAAACTCAAACACTAAAAAACTCCAAATCTAAAAAGAGCTTACAGAGTTATGATTCATGTAGTGATATGTAGAGGAGTAAAATATTGTTTTTTAGGCATAAACCACTGGAACCTGAGGAGCTTAGATCAGTGTGTTCTGTTCCTTCGTTTAAATTGTGTCTTAAAACCCACTTTAATGCTGAGGCTTTTTCTTTTTTATTAATATTTGTTAATTATCCTAACCTCTGATTTATTATTTTTCATATTTCTTCTTTCATGTTTGGCTATTTTACTTCCATTGTGTTTTGTATTTTACCTTAACTTGTCCTGTTTTATGCACCTTTTAGGTGCATATGGAAAGGTGCTTTAATCAAGTTTATTATTACCATCATTATTACTGATCAGCCTATGAGAAAGAGGCTGCTCTTCAATAGTGTTTCAGCCCAGAACTTGGCAAAAATAAAGCAGTTAACAATGCTAGCAAGAGAAATATGCTCCTTAAGAGACGCTTAGAGTTAGCAAAGACCTTCATAAGACAAATAGACTCACTCGTAAAGTGGAAAAAAAATAGGCTAATAGAGTTAAAACACTATATGCAGGATTCACATTTATTTTTTTGGCTTCTCAGCCAGTTGGCTGATAGATGGAAAAAAAATACCTAAAAAAAGATATTTTACCAGCCAAAACCAGCTAATTCCTTTTAACTATTGCAATTTGCTATTACAATTTAGTAGTGAGTACATACAGGTGCTAAATACTTGATTACTCTGTAATACAGGGGGATGTGTGTGTCTTTATTAGTGGTTTGGTATTTTTATTACTTGGTGTTACTACTATTACAACTTAGTGTGTTTTCTTGTATATTGTATTTCTCTGAAGTAACCTGTATACATCGTATACCAGTTACCATTACATATTTCTACATTATCAATATTTTATTAGTATGCAACAGGATTCAAAATCAACTTTTTGTTCACCAACCAAACATCTCTGACACTTGAAATATTACCAATGTTTGTCATTTGTATATTTAAGCAGCATTTGGCAGGTAAATTGTGCTAATTTCGGTCCCTGCGAAATGGAAAAATCATGCTCTGCATTAAACAGGCAGCTGGGTTATGTGTGTGTGTGTGTGTGTGTGTGTGTGTGTGTGTGTGTGTGTATAAAATCGTACTACAACTGACACTGATCATATACTGATTCTGCTATTACTTTACCATACTATTATATATTTTGGATTATTATTATCATTATTATTAATATATTACAACTGCACTGTGAAACCTGCACTGCTCTTTATATATGGCTATTAGTATTCTGTTATGTATCATATTATGACTATTATGTATTATTATTATACTACAACCTAAAGTATTAGTAGCATAATCTTGCGGCTGTACCTCATCTACTCACCTATCTTATGTATATGTATTTTATTCCTTTCTAATTCTAGTGTTTTATTGGATTCAAATGTACCAGGCTGCTGCTATGACAACTGAATTTCTCTTCAGGGATGAATAAAGTCATGTATCTATCCATCTATGTTGAGTAATGGCTCCTTGCAGGCTTTGCTAAGTGAATATGTGTGGTTTCCATAGGTTGAAGTCACCCACTCACACGTCTACATTACAGCTGCAACAAGTTTTGACCTTAAAGTCGAACACTGATATGGAGAGTTTGGAGATCTCCAGGAAGGTCGTTTCAGAGCCGTCGGGCCCCGACAACCGAAGCTCGCTCACCTTTAACCTTTCACCATGATAAACGGATAGCTTGGAGGTTTCTGCCAGAATATCACACTCACAGGGGATAAAAAGAGTTACTGAGTTAAATATCTGCAATGTAAAAAATAAATCTGGACTCTTATAAATGTTACATGTTTTTATTTGGTTTATTTAATAGATTTTAATGTGTTATGGAAGCATGCTTATGTTTTTAATTAATTGTAAAATGTTCTTCCTTTTCTTAAAACAAACTCTTTCAATTCAAAGTAATTGGGCAAAAAAGTCTCTACAATTTAATTTAATTTGCAGACAAGCAAAAACATTTGGTTTGGTTCATTGTCTGAATGTTGCATTTTTTGAAGGATAAGATACAGAAAAATAGCTTAAAGTTTTAATTAGATTGGATTTTACTTAAATATGTAAGAGTTGAACTATTACACTGACTGAATCAACATTATTTATTTTAGTACCAAAAGTAAGAAGTTGACGTAATTCCATCCTAAATGTTTTTAAGTAGAAATCTCTTGGAAAATGTAAGTACATTCAACTAATAATAATTATTCTGTAATATTCTGACATAATAAAATTAAGTATTTTTTTTCCAGTGTAGAGACATTACAGGAAACCTTACAATAATCAACAAAATCTTTCTCACTATTTTAAAATCAAAGCAACTAATAACCAAACAGTGAGATGTGGATGTACTTTCTAATATGATGCTTGACCTGGTTGATAATTGTTTTAATGAAACATAGAATTCATTTCATTATTGTAAGGTTTCTTAACTTCTTCATTGTGTTTCTCCTTTTCTTGAGTTTTACAGCCAAGTGCAGAGAGTCAGAGTTTCAGAGTTTGTGGCGTATGAACCAAATCTCCACTGACCACTGATATGTGGCCTCGTCCCTCTGCTCGCTAGGAACCAGCAGACTGTGAAACGAGCTTTTCCAAACTTGCCCGAAAGCCCACAAAAGACGATTTAGTGCAGTGTAGAGAGAAGCAGAAGAAGCCTTTAAAAAATACAGTTACTGCTGTGGGTGGGCGACATAAAGAAAAAAAAAAAAAGGCGATGTAAGCTGCTCCATCACAAACACTTCACTCGCTAATGTGCTGAAATGTGAAAATATGTCAATTTTTCCGTGCTAAACCAGTGGTTCTCAAACTTTTTCATGACAAGGAGCCTTAGACTCACAAAATCTAGACCACAGGTCTCGTCTGATCAGACATTTCCTTCAAATGTTTTCAGACAGAAAGTGTAGGAATCACATGGTCAAAACTATGAAGAAATAAAAATGGGCTGAACAAAAATAAATAATACACGACTTAGGTCATCAATGAATATGACAGTAATTGTATTTAATTTTCCCTTTAATTAATGAAATGTATTTATTTGTGTACATATTCCATTTGCACATAATTGCCGCATTTTCGTTTTATTTATTCATTTTTAAATGCATCTATTTATTCATGTATTCATCACTCCATTTATTTCACACTGCTATTCACCTCAGAAGATACTTACTGTATCTTCTGAAATGGAAAAATGGATTTAATTGAATTCCTGTGCAAAGTGAAAATTATTCACAAATATTAAGAACAAATATGTTAATGGGATATTAAGTAAGGAATTTATTATCACTATTATTAGGAACAGTCCACCTACTTGTCATTTATTTTTACTTATGGATGAAAATGCCTCATTATTTGACTTTCATTAAATTATTTTTTTTAATTTTTAAATGTATTTAGTCATATATTCATCACTCTGCATCCTCACTCTGCATTTCCACCTTCGTATATTAAACAGAAAAGACAATTTAAAATTAAATAATTCATGGGGAAAGTGGAAATAATACACAAAACAATAGGAAATAAATATGTTAATATTTAAATATTAAATTACCTTTCAAATAAATATAGCAGTCCTCCTTACATTCTTTTTCCTTATGAATGGAATTATAGTGAAACTAAATGATTCTCCTTTTTTGGTGGGACCCCTTAGCCCTACCTAAGGACCCCTGGGGGTCCCTGGACCACCCTTTGGGAACCAGATGCTGTGATTCGTTTAAAAAATGCTCTTCTCTGACAGAGATTTGTATTCAGATGCGACTACATGGCTAATTTAGCAACTTTACCACAGGACTTTAAATAAAGGCTAAATGTTGTCTTTCAGAGTCATGAAATATCAACTCAAAACTAATAATATATGCAGAAACATCAGTAAAACGGCCTCACACCTGATATGACCACGTGTACAAACATGTTTAGATATTCAAATAAAACAAAAATGCAGAAAGCCGTTGACAATCCCTGCAGAATACGTCTGTCTGTAAGCCAATATAAAGCCCTGCTCCACATGGTGCCACTTCCACCCGATCTATCAAAAACTGCTCATTTACAAACATGGAAAAGAACAACAACAAAAAAAAACACCACCAGCAGCTCAAAATGGAGCCATGCTATTCCCGGAAGAAAATAATCTGCTAAAACCATTACAGGGAACAACGGAGGTGCAGCAGCTAGGAGGAAGATTATGGACGAACCGTCTCACACACACACAAACAAATGTTCAATCCTGTTTCTCCCCACAATACTTTCTTTAAGCTGCACATGTGTGGAAATAGAATCCGCTCACGGAACAAGTGAAACAAGCGGAGGGAAGCTCTTTCATTCCCGGAGCGGAACGAATGCCGCAAGTGTGAATAGAACAGGAACGTTACAGTTACATCAGGACTGAATACACTGATGCTTGTGTGTGTGTGTGTGTGTGTGTGTGTGTGTGTGTGTGTAAACTAATTACATTTACAGAAAGAATTAATGCACAGACATGTGCAGATGTACACTAGTAGTAGTTCTACATGCATCTTGTCTGTGGTACAATAAGTCCAGTATTGAGCTAAATCATCCCACTGGAAGATTATTTCTCCTATTTCAAGTGTTTTTTCCGATTTAGGTCAAATTTCTAAATAAATAAATTATTTAATAAATAGTGTAAAATGCTAGTAGAATAAGATAATTACATAATGAGATAGGGCTGTAAATGTCCCTTCTCCACTGCATAAACTATTGAATAATAGTAATAATAATCCATTATAAGCAAATAGGCTAAATTACCTGCGGGCGGAATAAGATAATTCTACTTTATACTGGAATAACTGTAGCAAAAACAAGATTGTTCACCTGTTAAGATCTCAGTTTTTGTAGTGTAATATGATCTTTGGCCTCATTAATTAAATTAAGACATTTATTATAATTATGATTATTCTAAATAATTCATCAAAATAGTAGTAGTATTAATAATATTCAGTGTTGGGAAAGTTATTGTTTAGAGTTAATAGTTAAATAGTACAATAATAGTAAAATAGCAAAAGTAACTAGTTTATAGTTATTTTTTCTTTCAATATGTTGCTGTGAGCTTCATTTTTTAAAATCATTGCCAAAGCTCATATAGAACCATAGACTGCATTCATTTTATCAGTTTTAACGCTCAAACCAGGGAGTAGATTTCATCTTGATCCCAAATTTTGAATGCTAATCCAAAAGGGTTCATATTAGCATTTAGGGAACAGTTTCTCCAATGTAGCTGCTGCAGCTTTCACCCTCACAAAAGATTCTCAAAACTTTTTTATTCCAGTTTTCCTTCTCTGACAAACACTAATCCACAAAATGTGACTCAGGAAGAAGACAAGACTAGATATGATGACTAGAGCTTTAACTATGATGACCAGTTGATTAACTAATTAGCTCCAACTATTATCAATTGCCAAATATTTTGATAGTGGAAATGAGTCATTTTTAAGAAGAAAATATCCAAATTCTCTGGTTCCAGCTTCTCTTTTCTGATTATTGTCTGTTTTTTTGTCTTCTATAATAGAAAACTGATGATCTGAGGTTTGTGAACTTTTGGTCTGGACAAAACAATTTTAGGTTGAATCTACAGCTTTCAGCATTTTCCACCATTTTATGAACCAAACTACTAAAAAATAGAGGTTAGTTGCATCTCTAAATCACCAGAGCATGTAATATAGAGTCACAGTGACGTCATTTTAGAGCCGCCATGCTGTGCCTGGTCCTACTATTCATTTACGTGTAAAAACACTGGTGATTTCCAAAAATAAACACAGTGTCAGCTTTTCCTGTTTAGAGAGGCTGGGCCAGTTTTTCGTAGAGACGGCGATGCTCCAAATGGTGACGCCTCAAAGGCCTTTTTCACGTCACACCAGGCGGCCTGAACACGCCTGTGAGCTCACACCAAAATCTGTGTAAAAACGGGGCAAACAGAAACGTGAGCGTTGACAAGAAAACTGACGAGTTAATGAAAATGAAGCTTTGGGGTGCAAAAGGTTTTTATCACAAGGAGATGTCTTCTTCTGTTTCAGGAGACAATGAACATGCTACTGGAGAATAAGCATTTCAAGCTAGACCAAGTGTTAAATAACTGGAGACAGTCCAAAAAGCCTTCAAATAATCAATAAAAAAAAACATCTAATGATCCTAAAACCAGGGCGACACGGTGGAGCAGTGGGTAGCACTGTTGCCTCACAGCAAGAAGGTCGCAGGTTCAAGACCGCCTTGGGCCTGGGTCTGGGGCCTTTCTGTGTGGAGTTTGCATGTTCTCCCCGTGTCTGCGTGGGTTTTCACCGGGTACTCCGGCTTCCTCCCACAATACAAAACATGCTCAGGTTAATTGGCAAATCTAAATTGCCCATAGGTGTGAGTGTGTGTGTGAATGGTGTGTGAATGGTGTGTGTGCCCCACGATTGGCTGGCGACCATCTGGGGTGTATCCCCCTGCCTCTCGCCATAAAATGCGCTGGGATAGGCTCCAGCAGACCCCTGCGACCCCGAAAGGGAATAAGCGGGATAGAAAATGGATGGATGGATGGATCCTAAAACCAAAGCAACTTCCAACTTAATGGTCAGTGGATGTCAATTTCCCTTCTACACTTAAAAAAAAAATTAACACAATATTCAGTAAATTACCTCATTCCACAGATAGACAATTTAGATTATTTTGTTGTTTTATTTATTGTATTGATTTTAGTAAATTTATTTGTTTACTAATTTTGCTTTGAAATTTTTTTTCTTAAATCAAAAAAGCCAAATAAGGAATAAAAAAATCAGTGGAATAAGATGATTATACTCAATAGTGGGCGAATGGTACAAAAACAAGACATTTTCACCTGTTACGATTTTAGGTTTTTCAATGTAATATGATCATGGACCTCAATAAAATAAACAAATGCTTATAATTGTGTATAATCTGCATAATTAATTTTAGTATAACAGAGGAAATAAGTAGAAAAATGGTGGTCAACTTGTAATGGTGAGATAATTTGTGTGTGTCTAATATGATGTTGGCCCTGGTTGATTAAATAACCACATTTATTAACTCATCTGTATTATTGAAATTTACAAATCATATTTTTTGTGTTATGTTCCTCCACTTGTGGAGAAACTTTTCTGTCTGTTTCTCAGATTTGAGCTAAATGCAGAGAGTCAGAGTTTAAATCTCAGAGGTGGAGAATAAATGTGAAGACGACAGAATGTGAAGATACAAAAAGTGGTAAAAGTGAACGTATTTCTAGTAGTTTTAATCATCCTATTTTACTTTATATCCACACTAATCGAGCATTCTTCAGACAATGTTCCCTAATCACTGGCCTATGCAAAACTTCTATTAAAATGCTTCTTTGTCTTTCCAAATGTAAACCTAATCCGTGTATAATCAGTTCTTTTTCATGGTTGTTTGTGGTGAATCTCCTCTCCCCCACCACCTCCACCACATTATTAGTCAAACAATCAACCGCCACTTCGACACAGAGCTGCTTTAATTGGATGCTGCTCCATGCTCGTTGCCTAGCAATCTATCGTATGCCAGGATCTCAGTTTTTGTACATGTTTTTTAGCCTAAATGGAGTTGACAATTACTACCTTTTCCCTCAAATAATTTGCTATCTGGCTGCTGATAGCTTCTTCCTGAACTGCCATGAACCCAGGCTGATTCTGATGCTGCTCAATGCTCCCGGGGCATCTCCGTGGTCATTTTGGCTCTGATGATGACAGAGGATTCAGCTGTTAAAGCACCTGCTCACATCGGCCGTCGATTGGATGAAAACTGAAGCTTTTGGCTCCACTATAAAAGCGGTTTTCCAGATAATTACTTGTCACTGTGCAGGGCTTCATTATACTTTATTCCTTTTATATATATATAGTTAGTTTATTAATATTATTTTTTAAAGATAATTTTAGTCTTGTTTTCTTAAACATGACCAAAAAGATCCAAATCAGGAAAAAAGCTCAAAAAGAATAATTCTACTCATATTGGACTAAGTGTACCAAAGACAAGGTTAAGATTTTAGTTTTTACAGTGTATATATATATATATATATATATATATATATATATATATATATATATATATATATGACACTTGATTGTACTCCTAACTTGTTTTATATCAACTTATTCTTGAATTGTGGTGAGAACAAATCTAATATCAGACATGTTAATAAACCCTTAACCTTATTAAATGGGCTGAAACCTTCCTTTAGTCATTAAAATCCATGACCACATCAACAGGTGGTCACTTAGGCCTTCGTCGGTTTAAGTTAAGCATGAAGCTGATGAGGAATGTTCCAGAACATTTGAAATTGTCACAGTAGATCCTTGAATGGGATAACAGGGAAATAAAAGAGAATGCAGAGAAATGCTGCAAGACGACAGTAACAGAGCAGATTCCATCCCTATGCAGTTGGCTGGACACTCCAATAAGGCGGCTAAATGAGGCCTTGACACCAGCCAGGAAACAATTCCAGACTTATTTATCTATTTATTTATTTTTTCCAGCTGGCAGTGAGGATGTGGTGGGGTCAGCCAGAACAAAAACCACGGCATTATTTACAGCTGTGACACAGGGCTGAGATTGGAGTCGCGACTCCTGAAGCTCCTCTCGTCCTCTGGACCACGCCAACAAAGCAGCCCACAGCATTTACAGTGGCTAAGACACGCCACAATGACAAAAAAAGATGATGAAACGACAGGAGCCAAAGCATCTGAGCGTAAATAGAAGTGTTCGCTGAGACTGCTGTTTTACTGTTAATTTGGAAATCAATCCCCTTCCTTTTTAACCATTTCAGATTTTAAGACTTGTGATTTCCTGTTAGTGAAAAGACAAAACAAAAAGATGTGCTGCAAAATGTTTGGTAAAAGTCTGTTTCTCAAATTTAAGATAAATGCAGAGCGTCAGAGTTTAAATCTCAGAGGTGGAAAAATGTAAAAATGAAATATTAAATATGAAGATACTAGAAAAGTAAAAGTATTCCTAGTAGTTTTGTACTGTTCAGACACATTTTGGTATAAGAAAAAAAATGTTTGGTAAAAGTTTAGTAACACAAGAAGAAAAGAAACCCAGAGTGTGGAGGATGGAGTACACTGATGTTGAATTGCCAACTACACAGAGACTTTTCCCGTTTTCCTCCAGGTTTAAACTGACTTCCCTGTCCCGTCTTTCCTTCTGTGGTTCTTCCTCCCTTGACCTGCAGCATTGTTAAAGGTCCATTTCCTGGCATCATATCATCTATATCACATAGTTTCTATCTACTACAGAGTGGCCTCCCATTAAATCCTATTTTTTTAATAGTCTTTTTTTTATTCAGACAATATTCACATGTTCCTCCTGCTCAAGCCCAGTTTCCTGCAGCTCAACCTGCAGCCCACTCAGGTCTTAATCTCTTTTCTTATTGACTACACCAATACCAACAATCACACTTTAACACTGAAAACTCCCACACAAGAAATCCAGGGATCATCTCTGACCCTGGGTTAACATTTGATAAATAAATCGACTAAAACATTGATTTGGAGAGCGTAGAAACAGCTTTCATTTCTCCTTATAGCAGGAATCAGCGGGTTAGCGTCATCTCGCCTGCAGCTGGGTCAACATGCAGCAGCGAGAACAGGACTCCACAACTGGCCTCTGGTCACTGGTTAGAGTGGAGAATCAAGTTCAGGATGCTCATATTTATTCTCTGAGCTCATGTGTGGTCTGACATCAACTTATATTCTCTGAACTCCTCGATCTCTATTTTACTCTGTTAAATCCAGTCTGTACCTCCAGGTTCCCAGTTCAGATCCAGGGGTAATCAGGCCTTCAACCACTGCAGCAGGGATGATGTGTTTTTAACATCAACCTCCTTCCCTCCACAAAAAGTCAATATGATCCTTTTGTTTGACTTTTGGATTAATGCAGAAAATAAAACTCAGCAGCTAACATAGGTTTATGGTACTTTTTCAGATTATCTCCAAATATGAATTCAAAATGCAATCATCAGAAGTAAAAGGTAAATTCCCATGACTTTAACTTAACTAAAAACCTCCAGTAAAGTTTAAAGTAAAAGTTTGTTGTTGAAGCTTGTTTTAATCACATTTCAGGTATTTAACCAAACCCATTCACTTCTGACGATAGAATAGAAAGTGCTAAAATTTCTTGTCTGCTTGTTTCACCTTTTTTAGTCAAAAATGACTGTCTTGCATGGTTTCAAGCTGCAGCCACTAACTGATTAATCGACCAGTTGCCAACTTTTACATTATTCATCAACTATTTTGATTTTCAAAGAAAAAAATGTCCAAAGTCTCTGGTTCCAGCTTCTCCTCTCTGATTATTTTCTGGTTTCTTTACTCTTCAAAAATAGTAAACTTATGATCTTTTGGATTTTTTTCACAGCCCTTGCAATCAATAGTGGATTGGAGTCATTTTTAAGAAGAAAATGTCCAAATTCTCTTGTTCCAGCTTCTGTTATCAGATTATTTTCTGGTTTCTTTAGCCAGAATAATTGACTATCAGTCCCAGCAGCTCTAGGATGGACTGATGTCTGGGACCTGCAAACCCTGCAACATTCTTATAAACCTCTCTCTCTTTTCCTTTGCCTTTCATCATGAAAACATGCCTGATCAGAGGCTTTATTATTTATTTGTGGAGCGGAGGAGTCACGTCGAGCCTCCAGCTGTGATTTATCTTCACCCAGCAGGATGCAGCATGTCTTTAAAGCTCAATTCCTCCTGGTTTGTGGGAGCAGGTGGTCACGGCATGTCTGCTCCACATTCCCTCTCAATCCATCCACGCCTCAGTTTCATGCCCCCAACACTTCCGGCTGACGTTCCTGCCTCGCTCCATCTGTGTGACCTCACAGTCGGCGGCAGCCAAAGACTCGACAGCTTTTTTGTTTTTTTTGGGGTTCCTGCAGCACGTTCATTTACAGCAGCTGGATGCGCTTCAGAAGTCATTTAATTACCACTGTGATGTTCACGTGTTTAAAAAATGTGAAGTCAGAGGTATTTTCAGAAGAGATGCAGAGACAGGAGTAAAGTAAAGATAGTTTCACTCCGACTAACGGCTGTGTTGCAGCGTCCTCCATAAAACATTGATCCATAAACACACAATCCAACCTGGATTAACCTTCATACCTGATCTATTCATTCTAACACATTTCTGAATTGTGTGCCAAAAGGCACACATTTGAAACGCTTTAGAAACACAATATGTTCTTCAGTATTTTTTTTTTCTTTCATGCACTTTGGTCCTCTTCATAACAACCAAATATTCAATTAGTATCATATTTTTCACCCTTTAAATGCAAGTATTTGCAATCCCATGGTGATTTTTGGTGAAAAATAAGGAGATATTTTCAATAGACTGAATGCAAACTGGGTTTCTTGTTGTTTGGTGGAGATAATTACACTCTTGGGCATGTCAAAGATTAACAACAACATTGATTTTAATAGATTTCTTGTTTTTTTTAATTTAATTTAATTTTTCTTTGCAATGCTCAATTATTAATATGGAATCATACTTATGTTAGGTTTATGGTAAACCAGAAAAATCAACCTATTTAAGAAGCTGAAACCAAAGAGTTTAGATAGTTTCATCTAAAAAAAAATGACTTAAATTGAATCAAATCAAACATTATTTATATAACTAAAGTTTTTTTAATTAATGCTAAAATGTCCTGCCCTTCTTTAAAACAAGCTAATTTAACTTAATTAGACAGGTATTATTACTATTATATATAATGGGTAGGATATATACAAACATTGCTACCAGGATATTTTTAAGTCTGTCCCAAAATTTGAAAGTTTGACTTTCTTCTGATACTTAGATTAAATATGAATTAAATTCTTGTTTGATTAAACTGCGACAGCCCGGGGAGTGAAAGGACAGCACAGAAAGACACCTGCAGGGAGTTTGACACCGCTAAATCCTTTCTGATTACTTTAAACATGAGGATTAGTTTCCAGAGGGGAAATAGAAAAAAAGAAAAGTCGCCCCATAAGTCTAAGTGACAGCGCTCCAGTTCGTGGGCAGAGGGGCAGCAGCGAGGTGCTGTAAAACAGGAACAGGATGATTTCTCCATCCACTGGTGAAGAAAATGGCTGTTCCTCTTGCTCTCAGTCAACTGGAAAATTATGACATTAAATATATGTTCTGGTCTCTTGTCAGGGTCCCTGGACAAATCTCAGGAGAAAACACTTTACATCAACACTGTGATATACAGTGGTATATCAATTAAACCGGCTTAGTCCGCAGAGATTTCTCATTTTTAACCTGCTATTTAACGCTGCGAACGCATAAAAAAGACACTTTCTTGACTTGGAAGCCTGTACAAATTTCCACATCAAGCTATGAAATAGATTGTTAATAACCAATTATGTCCATATTAGTTTAGTTTACTACTGCTACTGCTTTTTTATTATCACTCAACTGTGCATAATGTGATCAGTGTGTGTGTATGTAAGTGAAATTAAATATAAATTATGGTGATGTGATCTGATTAATATCGTACTTCAGCATGTACTGTATATTAAATTCTACCACAACAATGGATGGATTTATAGCAGTATAATTAATTGTGTGAATAATACCTCACCTATAGGTCTGGTTATAAATAGTATAACTGTTGTAACTGACTAGGACACTTTACTAGCACTTTTCTTTTTCTCTTTCTATCATAAGTGCAGCAATGTGTGATTGTCGCATTATGATTTCCCTGTGGGGAGTGTTTTTCATTGCTTTAATTGATTTGTACATGTCTGTTAGAGAACATATGCAGCAGCAGGGCTGTAAGTCTCAATAGTCTTGACCCCAAAAGTTCTAATGTCCATTTTTAAACAACTGAATAATTTCATAGCACTGAACCACTGAACAGTACTGAGACAGCTCTGGTTAAGGTTTTCATTGACATCCATCTAAATTTTATTACTGGACCTCAGTGCTGCATTCTCAGTTGACTACAACACATTATTAGACTGGTTGAAGAACTGTGTGGGTATTACTGGCACAGCACTAAAGTGGTATGAATCCTATTTAAAGGACAGTGTTGACATTGTGTCCATATTAACTACACATTTGACCATAAAGACATCCCCTGTGGCATCCTCCAAGGTTCAATTCCCAGGCCTCTACTATTCAACATTGACATGCTCCCATTTCCATTGAGCAAATCACTGATTGAATGTGCCAGAACTTTTAAGAATAAAAAAAATAGATCATATCAGTCTCGTTCTGAGGTCCTTTCACTGGCTTCCGGTCTGCCAAAGAATTAACTTAAAACTACTTTTACTGGTTTATAAAGCAATGAATGGCATAGGGTCTGAGTATATGTCTGATCTGCTGATTCCTGATTCCTAGATGGTCTAGGACAGGTCTGCTCCCTGTTCGCAGAGTCAGAACTAAACATGGAGAAACAACGTTTAGTTTCTATGCTCCACAGATCTGAAACAAACTCCCTGAGAACTGCAGGTCTGCTGCAGGTTATTTCTTAATTAATCCTCCCTGCACTGTAACTTTGTTCTTGATTTAATTTTAATTAGATTTTGCTCTTTCAATAAACTATTTTTAAACCATACTTTTGTGTTTTTAATATTTTATGTAAAGCACTTTGAATTTACCTATTTGTTGAAATGTATTATACAAATAAACTTGCCTAAAAGGCTATTTTAAGATTTCGACTAGATTTTCATTAATTTTAGGTGGATGCTGAAACAATTTCCCAAATCCTATAACTCAGTTAAACAGGCCAGTTGCATTTCTAATCCACTAAATCTCTGATCATTAAAGAAATTTCAGTCCCTGATAGCTACTATTTACAGCAATATGCAACTCTGGTAGATCAATAAGTGCTCAGAATCCCCAGGATTGGTCATTTTTTTCCAAACTTTCATGTTATAGAGTATCCCGGTGCAGTGAGAAGTGCTCCCTTTAAAACCTTATGGCCATTTTACAGCCCTCTATCCAGGTCAGCGGCTGAAGTAAAGAATTAAACACCCAGACATCCTGTTTCTCCCTCAGATGAAAGACATGCTGAAAGTTAATTCTGATCCATCATTACAGATAATCTCTGGTGTTGTTAATAGGCAGGCCACTCTTTAATTTGCCCATATCTGTGAAGGTTAATGTCATAAAAGTGAATTGCATTCCCAAACAGAATTAGGTCATTCTCTTTCACTGCTGGATTCCCCTTTAGTAGTTTAGGCGGTTCGACAGAATAACAAAGACATTAACGTGGAATGGTGAGCGACTCTCATTACAACTCAGTAAACTACATAGGCCAGTTGATAGAGAAGGTTTAGCACTGAATAGAATGTTGCATTACTACTATTGTTTCAGTCTAAGACGCTCGGCCTACAGGGCCAGGAGCTCCTCACTGATCACCTATCAATTCCAATGAGAGGCAACGCACATCCAGTAATTGCTCAACTTTAAATGATTTTAGACTAAAAATGCTCAGATAATTAATATCGATCTGTATCTAAGGCTGCGTTCCAAACTAAACTTTATGGTCCAGCATTACACACCATCGGTGATCAAAAGCTGCTGTAGCTGAAAAACTGCCTCGATGTGATGCACATGAGGCACACTCCTAACAGAAGGGACATTCCAGCCAATCACAGGGCTCCATGGATATAAAACTCCTGTTAAGCACAGTGTGAGGTCAAACAATGCAAACAAGAAATTTTGGATCATATTTGACTTTTTTGCAGAAACTGAAAGAGGAATCTTTGAAAATCATTTCAGAATTAGGGTCCAGTGAGAGGTGAAGATGATATTTCTTTGGATTATAGTTGGCTACAAGGGACAATGAGTACTAGTTTTGCAGATGGCAGCAATGCAACTTTTTGGATGCCAGCACCTTAAAAGACCAAAGAAGAAGTAAAAAAAAAAATGTTTTTTTTCTCCATCCATACAGGACTGCTGGAACCATACTTTTCGAAAGCTTTACACTAGACTCCAGTTAAAAAGACTCCAGGTTCAAGAGCCAACAACGGCGGTTACGAGTGGATGAAAGGACTGAAACACGTGGCTACAAATATACTCACATTTATATTGATAAATCGCTCTTTGCCCATTGTTACACGAGTTATCTAAACCACATAGATGTATTCAAATCTTTCAAGGACTCTTCACAATTTGGAATGGTCCTATTTCTTCAGGTATCCTGCAAGTTCTTCATTTGCATCTAGTGATCTTTGGATCTATGTGATGATAAGTGTCAAAATATTTTGTATTTTTTATAGGGTTTTATATCTGGTCTGTAGGGTTGACCACAGCTTCCATGAACAGTAATGGTGTGGCCCTGTTTTTCATTGTTAGATGTCGATCAATCCATTTAGACCTAAAAGCCTGCCTGGCTTTGTGTAACACCGTCCCCATCAGTGTGTGTGTATGGGTGAATGGACACTTGTAGTGTAAAGCGCTTTGAGTGGTCAAAAAGACTAGAGAAGCGCTATATAAATGCAGACCATTTACCAAATAAAGTGCATTTAAAAGGTAAGACTCACGGGAGTTATTTAATATGATTTAATTCATATAATGACTAACATATTAAAACATGTCTTACTTTTAATCTGTACATCTTTGTTAATTTGCCGTCATTTTTTTGACGAGTACAAAATGTGATTTACCATTATTGATTCACATACACAGGAGGGGGGTCTTGTTGATTTTTTAAAACCATTTGACCAACAAACTATCCTGTGATTCGTTGTTTATAATGTCAATAAATGACAGATACAAGTGCTTTATAAAATGGCTGATGAATGGGAATTTGATGTGAATTACTGTCCAAGCCTTGTGTAATTTTTCTTTTTTCCCCCCTAATTCTTTTTTTTTTTTACCTCTTAATCTCTATATTTGTCCACTAGGGACAAAAACAGAGATCCGGGGACTATGGATAAATTAATACATAATAAATAAATAAATTAGTAGGCTTGCTAACTCCAATGTGTACAGCCCCTATAAATATATAAATAACTGAAGATGGCTGACTCACCGGCGGTGAAGTCCTTGTTGAGGTCGATGAAAGCGTTGGAGTGAGGGATTCTCATGTTGAGAGGTGACGTCAGCGCGTTCTGCCAAGCCTGTTTTCTAAAGGAGAGGAACACCACGAGGATTCAGAGTGGACCTTTCTAAGCTTTTGGAATCAAATGGTGCTGTAAGAAGATGAACCAGCTACCTGTTGGTGAGGTAACACACTTCAGTGGAAAACTGGTCCGTGACTCCAAAAATATCTGGGATCATGTCTCCATTGAAACTGTGGGAAGAGATTCATTCATTGGATTTAAATCAAGAAATGTACTATAAATTCAGCAGTTTGTCACAGTGGTGTTGAATTACACTGCAATACACTGAGGAAATGGGAAACCACAGGAGCAGAATATGGGAATAAAAATGCACTCACTGAAAAAAAAAAAAGAAAAAGATTCTGACTTCTTGTAAATGTTCTGTTATTTATCTTTATTTTAATGTGTTTAATGTGTTTTTTAAGTAAAATATTTAGTCTGATTTATTGTTTGAATGTTAAATTTATTGAAGGCTAGGACTAGGAAGGCTAGGAAAAATATCTAAAAGATTTAATCAGATTGTATTTGATTTAAATATGTAAAAGTTCAACTATTCCAAGATCTCAACTTTTGCAGTGTATTATGATCTTTGACATTTATTATAATTTTATATGAGCTATTATTTGTTTTAGTACTAGAAAAGAAGTAAAGGTAATTCCATGGTAATGTATTTTAAGTAGAAATCTCCTGGAAAATTAAAAGTAAATTATGCTCAAAATAATTTTTCTGCATGAAATAAAAAGCTTAAAAATAACTAGATTTAGATTAATGAATTTATTTCAATCACTCAACATTATAAAATTAAGTAATTTTAATAAAACTTTCTTTCCTCCAGTATATGCATTTATTTATCATTTATGTATTTTTTTACTATTATTGGTATTGGTATTATTTGTCTTATTTATTTTTTTTAGTGTTAACAGTTGTTATTTTTATTTCGCTGATTTTTGATCACTGATTTTTTATCACAAATAAAACATGGGAAGTGGGAATGAAATGGCTGTATATTACCAGCAGCATTCATATTTTTACTTACTCCATGACGAGAGGTTGGTCTTTGAAGGTTTTGTTGAGCTTGATCCAGCCACCCATGTCTACAGGGAAATGAAGAGAGTCAACAAGCTGTGGTTAGTGCTGGTTTATTCCTTTAGATATAAATCAACAGCTGAAACAAATGGCACAAATCACGCTTTTTTTCCTGTATTTAAGTGGTAGTATTTCACTTTGATTTTAGATGCACAACACACATTTAATTATACAGCTCCAATAAGTAGTCTGACCAATGATTTTCCACTTGGGTACATTCTGAAAGAGATGATTTACTGCCCAAAGTGTGGCATGCTCAGATATTGTGAAGGACAGAGGTGAAGATGAAGGGAAGAAGAAAAAAAAAAAAGTCTTTTCCCCTGAAGAGGGCACACACGTTTCAGCTCCCAAGAGGGCACTTTAGCACATGTTTTTGCTCCCCAGAAGGGCACTTTAGCATTTTAACTTCTGATTAAAGATTCCTCAAAGATCTTTAGAAGAGATAAACTTACAGCTGCCATCCAGTAATGTCTTTCTTAATGGATTTATTTAAAAGAAATTATATCCTCTAAAAGACATGAATGTGACATCGATGTGAGCATCAGAAATATAAACCAGACTAGAAAATCATCTCTGTGACAGTTGTCTGTTTGACAGTTTCCATTATAGATCTATGATAAAGGGCCTTTTTCCTCCAAAGGACATTTGGACATGTCACTATAGGAAAAGCACCCACGTATATAATCAAATTAATGACGGATGAGTTCCATCTCGCTGCTTCGGTATCCAGGTGCAGGTGCAATTATTGTCCATCATGGCTCCCTGTCACTTTACGTTTCCTGCCGCGACGCTAATTGAACAGCAGAGCCGTCAATAAAGTTATCAGGAGTCTTGAGTTTGGCTTTCTATACATCAGAAACAGCAGAACCAGGGGAATCTGCCTGGCGAACTGACTATTACAACCTTCATTTATTCAGATTCAACTTTTATTTAACCTTTTTTTTCCCAGGCAAGCGATTAAGAAGATTTTATTATTTACAACAGCAGCCTAAAGATGTTGAGAGTGTTCAGGTTTAAGCAAAGCAGCAACATAGTTTCTACATATGTCTATGAGACAAAGGTTTGGAACAGCGATTTATAAATTTATTCCAACTAGAAAGTAAATGTTCCGAGCAAATCACAAAAAAAGAAACAAATCCTCACCTGTAACAGTTTGTTTATTGTAAATATGATTAACTACAGCAAACTGAATAGAGAAAAGTCATTTAGTTTATTTCTGGTGAACATTTTTCATTAATTTATTCCTACTGAAACGTGTGAGTAGCAGACAGTCCCTAATAGGAACCACAGAAAATGACAGTAGATTGGGGACGTGGAGATAGTGTTTTCTGGTTTAATGTAGAGTAAAGTTGACACTAATATTCTAGTAAATCTGAGTATGATGATGCTGCTAAATTCTTCACTCTTTGTTTACATGGGCACTGCCTTGGTCTCTGAATAAAAGATCATAAATAAAACCTCATCAAGAAGATATCCAATAAGCAGCCAACTTTTAGCCAACAACCACAGTTTATTTCTTGAGTTCCTAATTATCTAAATTAAAAAATCTGAAAACCACAATAACATTCTAGATCACACAATTTTTTGGGCCATTAAACTTCCTCCACTTTTTATTTAATCACAAAAATAGTGGTGGAAAAATGAAACTTTAGAGGAGAATGAGATACGTTGCCTACTGCACAGTTGTTAAGACCTAGATATCGAAATCAAGGCTTTCTCAAGTGTTATTTCCAAATTCATAAAATGAATGAGATCCTATAGGAAACCTGAATATCCACTGATAAACTTTTCCAAAGTTTCATCCCCTAGACAGATATGCAAATACTTTAGGATGTTTTAATTTCTCTTTTGCTCTTAGATCAGGTGTCAAACTCATTTCAGTTCATAGGCCACATACAAAACTTTTTCATTTGAATGTGGGCTGATGTTATAACCTCCTGTATGAATGAATACATAAATAAATAGCACCACCACCTCTAAATTTCTCCTTTTCTTTTCATGTGAGGAGGTAAAACTACAAGCTGAATAGTTTCACATAACCCATCAATTTAAACAGCTGATAAACAGCCTGGGATGTCGCCAGAAAATAGGTGAAATTTCAAAAGCAAAAATATTATATTTATGTGTTTTGGCCTCCAAAAAGACACTTTAACAGACATGTTGCTGTGAATACAACAAGCACCAAGGCCTCACATTTCTGTTTAGAAATAGAAATTGCTTCATTTTTTTCCTCATTCCAGAGGCTAGTCGAGGGCCCGGATCGGACTGTATTGTTGGCCGATTCTGGCTCGCAGGCCTCAATTTGACCCGCCTGTCTCTCTCTTTCTCTTAATATTTTTAGAATCTCATTATGAGTGCTGTGCTGTACCTAAAGTCTGGTTGTTTCCCCAAAAGATGAAGACAGACGCGGCCATGGGGTTGATCTGAGCTGTCAGGAGAACGTCCATCTGGGAGTCCCCATCGAAGTCTCCAGGAACCACGCTGGTGATTATGGTGTCACTGAAACAACAACATCATCATCACCCCTTTTTATTATTTTTAAATTCTTCGGAACTTGTTTCCAATACATGTTTACATCACCTCTTTTTTAAAAATCTATTATAAAAATGTTGTTCAACTAGGAGAAAAAAAGGAAAAGATAAAGACAGTAGTTTGGTCAGGTAAAATTCAGTTTCCTTCTTGTTTTACAGATGATTTATTTAACTTGACTGTGTTGAATGATTCATGAGCAGAGTTTGACACTAAACATGAACATGAAAGTTTCTCTGAGCTTGTTCACCATTGGGTTTTAGGAGCCTATGAGCATGGTTTGTGACATCACAAACAGTTTGGACCCCATAATCTATTCACACGTGTGATGTGGACTCTTAAGCATCGAAAAAACAAACTCTGAGAAGAAACTTAACACTGATGTAGGAAACAAAAAAATAGTCCAGTCATTTTCAGGACATAACTTTCTAAATAAATGGCAGTTTATCTATTAGAATTATTAATTGATAATTTATAAAATAAAAAATTACCTGCCATATAACAATGGCTAGGAGGATGGGTATGTGGTGGTGATTAGAGTCTTGGATATTTCAAACATTAACAACTAAACTAAATTGATTGCATCAGTATTTTATATAGTTATTTCATTGTAACCACATGTTTTGATCTCACTAACATTACAGTATAAAGCCATGACTTCTGTGACATCAGCATTTTATTGTGAAGAAAATTAGTGACATTTAACATGTTTACTGTATTTGTGTCTCCACTGATCATTTCAGGTGGAAACAAAGAGAAAATCTTGAGAAAAGAGAAAAGCTGGACTCAAATACAAGATAACCAAACTTGTTTGGGGGGAAATCATATCAGGCACTAATATTGGTCCAGACAGAGTATATTTATGTGTTTTAACACGTGTCTGACTAATCAGTTCCCTCCTTAAAAGTAAATACACCTCCTGTAACGTTAGCCACCTCCCTAGAAATGAAAAGAGAATAATAAAATAACGACAACTGAAAAGACATGTTTTACCCTGGAAAAACGTCTCTCGTGATGTGAACTTTAGGCTTGAAGTACGGCGCCTTGGAGTCAGCCAATAATATCACCAGCTCAGACTCTGAAAGAGCAAGAAAACAATACATGTATGCTATTAAAACAGTCTGCTTTATTTCCACCAGAGAAGAAGTAAAGCAACGGGTGTTTTTGTTTTATTTATTTTTTTCAGAATAATCCACGTTAACCTACGTTCTCTGATTATGAAGATGTCTGTCTGTTTGTCCGAGTTAAAATCACCAAATGCCGCCACCGTCCCGTAGTTTTCGGCACCGAAAAGGTCGGTGGTCACATCCTGAAGGGCCAGAGTGTTAAACCTCCCCACGAAAAGGAACAAAAACGTCCAAAAATTTAGCTTAAACACCCGCATCCTCCTGCTAGCACGGCTCCCCATACCTCCGATAGCTTCCGACAACAACATCAAAAGCATTACGGCATACCGCTTTACGGCAGGAGAAATAACGGTTTCTTTTTGTTGGTCGAAACGTTAAATCAAATTATTTATTACTGGTTTTGATATTTGGTCTGTCAGATTTATTTTACTTTGAAATAACGTGGGAAAAAATCACTTGAATAAGATTAAAGGATGTGATATTCGCTCTTCCTTGTTTACGTCGGTGCCGTGCTCAAGAGGAGTTTGACAGCTGACAGTTGCGTCAAGCGGAAGGAGTAACAAACCGGAAGTGGATGGACTCTTAAAAATGCACGACTCGCGTGAGAAACAAGCAGAAACCATAAATGGCGTTCACAATAGGCATAGAACCACATTTTAACTATCATTAATATTTCGCAAGACTCGGCTTTGACGAGTAATTTACGAAAGTGGTACGCCCTATCAATTTATTACATGGCTAGGTGCCTCGCAGCATCTGTTTTATTTTGAAGGGCGATACCGGAAAGTTTTCCTCCGTTCCATCGGTTTTTGCCACCCGTTTGTAAACATGGCGAGTTTGGCAGACGTGGGTTTAAAGCTGCTGGGGAGCCAGGTCCGGGCGAAGAGAGCAGGTCTGACCTTCTTCCTCCGCACGTCGCCGAGTCGCCGCGTGTCTTTGCCTCGTTAAAACCGCCGAATTTGACTCGATTCCGAGCTTTTTTCGTGTGTTTAATGTACAGCGCCGCTACAAACGGGAAAAGGTCAGAGGTGTAAATGTGCAGCTCTGGGTTCTATTTTAAGGTCCTCAGCAGCTCCCTGCATCCCAGCCTAAGGTTACTCTGCTGCTGATTAGTTCATGGCATTTGTGTGTTAATTAGGAAGTCAGTTTATATATAGTCACCTTCTCAAAATAATGGCCTCAGTCGTTTTTGGGTAAATCACAAAAAACTTTAAAGATTAAAGTCAGAGAATGTTGTATCAGTGAATCATGTTGACAGTGGATAACTGTGGATATACATAGAATGTTGTTTTTATGTCATTAACATTAAATAATAAAGTGACTTTAGGACAATTTTTTAACATTCCAAAGTGATTTTAGTAAACTTTAAACCTGGATTAAACTATCCTTTCATTCCATAGTGAAAACTCTAAACAGACATTACATGGAGTTAAATTAAACACATGTCAGGACCCTTTTTATCACTTTCCCAGGTCTTCCTTACCTGTTTTTTATTGACCGTAACTAATTTTCAACATTCAGTTTTGGTGACATTTAGAAACCTGAACAAATTTTCAATTAAATGATGACAAATTATTTCCATCCAGTTCCTGCATGCGAACACTTGTTCAATACAGAAAATGTGTCCAGCTTGTTAGGTGTGAAGGACAAATATAAGAGGATATCATCAGCGTACTGTTTGACATTTTAGTAGCATCAACTACCCTCAAAAACTAGATTAATCACTGGATATACATTTTTCATCCAATAACAATAATCATCTCAACGACTATCACTGTTCATTCTATCCTGATTTGGGCAATCAAATGTTGACTCAGGCAACAAATAAAATGTCCTCAGTGAAATGGACTCAAGATTAAGGCAATTTTACCAGATGTGGAAACAGCATCAAGACATGATTTAGGACAAAAACTCACTTTGATCAAAAAAAAAAATAAAAAACTAAGGCCATTATTTTAATCGGGTGACAGTATATATATTAATATTTGCACTTGGAGGAAAGTGATGCCATGGTGAAAGTTTGAAGGATGTCTAAAATAACCACATTTATTGTGTATAACACTTCCAGACACATTAAGGAGCATTAGTGATTCAACTTGAGGAATAAAAACTTGAATTTTCACTTTTAAACACCTGAATCACATTATAAACCTACATGAGGCAGTGGTTTTAATAATCCCAGCAGTAACATTTACTATATATAGATTTCATCTCACAAATCATCTACTGTATCATAACAACTGCTGTTGTTGAAGAATTGTGATGAAAATGTAGCTTGTGGGCAGAATTATAAGAAAACTGTTAAATAGCTCATATTGTGCATTTTTTGGGGTTTATTTGATGTTTTGATAAATCTAAAATTATATATTTGAGATTTAAAATCATTTAGTTGTAGTTTTACATCTCATTTCTGCTCACTGGAGCTCTAGAAGGCTCAGGGCAATTTTAGTCAGGCCTATTAATATTCACAAGCTGGTTCTCTGATCTTTGATTGGCTGATTTGAATGTCGTCTGTGTGAATGCATGCAAAATATTAAACAAAGTAGGCATATGCATTCATACTCTCGTAATAGCCATTTGAATACCTTTAGCAGTAATTATTGTACACAGTATCAAAACAAAATATCAGGGATGTCCAATTGTATATGACTGTGTGTTGGTATATATATATACATACACACACATACATACACATTGACCTTCTCTATAGTGGAAAAAAATAGAAATGGATACAAGGCCTTTAATTAAAAAATGAAGTAATCTGTCTCTCTTAAAAAAATAAATATTAAAACTTGCTCACAAATTTCTTTTTACAACAGTAGTAAAACATTCAAAGTTGATTGATCACAATGGGAAATAATGATTCATGCTGTCCTAACTTAGTGATGAAGTCCTTCTCATAATTCCATCACCATGTTCTAGTCATTCATCATGTTTTTTAATGGTTAAACTAACATTTGTTCCTGTGCTTATACAACACATCGTAATTTCCTGCCTCATTACCTGCGAGCTGTAATTCACTGTTGATTGGTGCATGTGTGGTAATCCAACTCTGTGCTACTAACTCCTTCTTGTGAACTGCTGTAGATTTGTGATTTAGCTGAGAGACCATTGGCCTTATTTTCACCTTTTGAGAATGTCCGCCACAGTGGCTGCAAGTGGCCGGCCCCGCCGCAAAGTTCAGAGATTTGGTAAGTAGTGTTCTGGGTTAGCTCAGGTCAGATTAGATTTAGTTAAGAGAAAAATGCAATGCGAGAATTGAACAGGTAAAGAGAAATAAGATTTACAAAGGACATATAACACCTTCCACCAATTTACAAGAAGAGATTTAAAAAAAAACAACATTATGATCATAAAAAGAAAAATCAATGTGTATTCTACTGGAGGCCAGTGGTTCCTAATCAGATCATTTAAAGGAAATATTTATTAATTTATTACCAACCTGAATATTTACTCAACATCTTGGAAATTCCAGGATTCCAAGAAGGATGAGCAAATATCATTTGAAAGATCTTTCCTGATTTTTTTTTAGTTAAAATGCTCGTTTAAAGGGTGTTTTTCAAAGCTGCTTCGTTTATTTGTGGTAAATATTACATAAGTAAAACATTAAATATTAACAAGTGAAAATATTTTGTTTTTTTGGTACAGTTTATCCAATAATGAGTTAATATGGTCTTGTTTTATTAAAAGATAATTTTGCTTAGTTCAAGGTTTTTTTTTTCTTGAATTTAGTGAATCTAATATTGTTTTAAGAAAAGATTAAATTGAGATGGATACGATAAATCCAATAATATTTAAACTTGTTTTATTTATTAATACTATTTATTTTAGTCCAAACTATTTATTTGTTTGAATGCCTCACACAGATTTCTGTGTTAAGACACTAATGAATTTTGTTCTCAATTGTTCAAGTTAAAGAATTCAGATTGCCATTCATGTGCATGCATATTATATATAATTTTATTTAAATTCAGGAATAATTTGTTTCATGTTTATTTGCATCATTGCTCTCAAACTTAAATTATTTCCGCATTACTGGAAAACGACCAAGATAATTATCCTTGTTATTAATAGAGTATTTGTACCAAAAAGAAGACATTTAAAGTTTTTGCAGTTGATGTACCAAAAGCAGGTATATTTTTTATATTTTTTATTGAATAGTTGAATTTTTTTATTTTCAAGGCAACATATTTCTTTTTTTGTTTAATTTGAGGTAAAAAGGAAGAAAATTCCTGAGACTCAAATGTTCAAATTAAGGCGATGAAAACAAATCTCTTCTTGTAAGTATGAAAAGAAGTGCCACAAAATAAATGTTCAGTGTTAAAGAATCCTTTATCACATTCCTGTTTTATAAAAGTCTGCATCACACACACACACACACACACATATACACAAACTCGTCATGGAAACGTTAAAAAGCCAAACACACTGTGTCGGATCTCATGGTATAAATTATAGTTGGAATATTAGGCTTTCTCTATGCTCTTAAAGAAAAAAAATGGATTTTTAAAGCTGATGGAAATTATTCTAATTTCAGTCAGAATGTGAATTTTCCAGTACCTGTGGTATTGACCCAAGGTCGAACCTATTAAAATGCAAATATCAGCATAGTGAAAATTGTGTGAAAACAGAGAAGGAGGTAGAGGGTTTTCCCCTCAAACCCTGTCTGTGCTCAGAGAGAAAATGACAGGCGTCCAGTTGTATTCCCACTCCTTGTTTTAGCTGCAGGCCTGAATCTGAGCTTCTGTGTGACGAGTCCTCTGTGTTGCATTGTTCTGCAGTGAAAACCCAACGTTACTGACGGCACGCAGCAGGTCTGTGATGTGGTCTCTGCTCATGCAGCTGATTCACAGCATGTGATGGAGAAATTAGGATATATTTTCTATCTCTACACTGTCATAGCATCACCTTATTAAAATAATGGCATGAGTCATTTGTTCAAGTTTTTGGGAAACACAAACAACTTTATACATAGAATGTTGTGATGTCACTAACATTAAATAATAAAGTGACTTTAGGACAATTTGTGAACATTCTATTGTGACTTTAGTCATCTTTAAACCTGGAATAAACTGTCCTTTTATTCCATAAAGAAAACTATAAACTGACATTACCTGGAGTTAAACTAGGTCTCTTTTTCCTCACTTTCCCAGGTTTTCTTTGCCTGTTTTTATTGAACATAACTCATCTCCAACATCCAGTTTTGATGTCCTTTTGAAACCTGATTTGGTAAATTTCAATAAAGTGATGACACATGTTTAATGGATGCAGATCCTGGAACTTGCTTCATTTCTTTATATTTGACTGCATATTTATTAATTTTTTTTGATATGCACAGCGCTTTTATGTTGAGATATTATTAAATTGTAACTTGATAAATTAAAAAAAAAGGTTCCAAAAAGTTGCTATAAAACATTATAACCTAAAGCCTTTATCACTCACAAATAGAAATTGATTCTAGAATCATGTTTAGAGCTTTTTCTTGATTCTTGACGCAGCCACCATCATGAAAGCTGTTAAATTGTCATTTTATCCTAAAGAATAAAAAACTTTGACTTAAGCAACAAATAAATTGTCAAGAGATGATTTAACCTCAATTTAATCAAAAAATTACTCAGACCATGATGTTCACAAGGTGATAATAACTGAAAAAAAATAACTACCCTTAAGTGATGTGATTCTCTACCAAGATGAGACTGGTTTGTCAAGTCCAGCTACTACAGAGTGTGTTTCATGATGAGACAACAAGCAGCAGGTCTTCTTTCTCCTTAGAAGCGGTGGTTTAGATCAGTGTTTGGATCAGTGATGTTAGCATAGTTCATGTGTGACATCTTTCTTCTTCCTCAGGGTCCATTTATGAACCCCTCAAGCTGTCCTTTCTCCAGCGGGAGGGCGAGCCCTTATGGGAGAAGCTGGACCGCTACTACAATGCCGGTAAGTGCACTTCATTCATTATGGACAGGCTATCAATAGCATGAGGCAGCCGGACCCTAAAACTTCCCCAGATCATGTACTATGTCTTTGTCTACTGTGTTTGGATAGAAAAACTAGCCTGGATGCTGTGTTCCAGGAATTGGTCGTTCAGTAAACTACTTTAACCCCGTAAAACATGGCTGCTCTACTGGGTTCATGTATGAAACAAGTGTTTCCTCTCAAAATGCAGCAGGGTTTACACTGGAAATATAGTTTTTGTTAAAATTATAGTTTTTCAACTATTTATTATATTTTTAAGTTGATTGTACTTATATTTTTTCAGTACTTGAAGAATAATTATTTTCAGTAGAATTTACTTTCATTTTCAAGAGGGTTTTGCTTAAATACATACATTTTTGGTGCTAAAATGAATTATGTAAATTCAATCAATAAAATAGTTTAACTTCGACATATTTAAGTTAAATCCAATCTAATTAAATCTTTTAGCTATTTTTCATGTATTATGTAGTCTAACCCCAAAAATCTCAGATAGTTAAACTCTCTTAAAAACGTTTTAATTAATTAAAAACACATGCTATCAACTAGTTTTATATATAATACATTTCAAGTGTCAAAATTCTGGAGTTTCCTGCCTCAGATTTCTTTATTTAAGATTACCACCGAATCTATTAAAATTATATCATTATAACTTTATTCATATGAAAAGACAGCCACCAACTCTAATTCATTTCACTAGACATTGAACATAGGTGAAAACCTAACCAGGTTTCCACAGGTTTAATATACTTTTCATCACAGGGGTCTTACCTTTCTCTTTACTTTTTTAGTTATAAAGTTGAATTGTTGAAATTGTTCATTCGACATTTTCACCCAATATCCCGTCAGTGAGTGGTTTCACAGAGCTGCAGTTCAGCTTTATTCAGGTGAATAACAGATGGCTAGTGGCAACAAATATACAAAATATTCTATAATGTGACTCTTTATCTGGATGCTGCTTGTTCCTGAACACACACATAAGGTTCCATTATTTGTTATCTTTATAAATATACATATTTGTGGTTTTGCCCATATATCATCAGGCCACTGTCCTTTTTTTTACAGAAATACACAGATTCTTTAACCCAGAGCTATAGAAGAGAATAAAACAAAGTCATACCTACATTTTTTAAAGTTTGGAAGCAGCTCAGAGCAGTTACTAATAAACTATAAGTGAATGTGGCCTGGTGATGAGGTGATCAGGTTGAGCTTGAGTTATACTGGTGCAGCCTAGTCCGGCTGATTATGGGATGTTTAGTGATTAAGGAGACTGAAAAATATCTGCTGTAACAATAGCTTACTGTAAATTTACAGTTTTCTACAGTTATGAGTGAGCTATGAGTGTTTTTCAGTGTACTGTCATATAAACATTTGTGTGATTGAGTCATTAAAATCTGCAGGAGTTTAAAAACCAAATTAGAAAATAAGCATCAATTTTGTTGAATATGAGCCAATGTCAGCGAGACACCAACCAGAGGTTATTAAATTAGGTTAGATTCACTTTAATCATCCACACAACACAACAAATTTAGTTGTTACAACAGTTATACAAAGAAAGTAGAGGTAGTTAAAGCACAATAAACAAGAAAATACAAGGAACATTAAAACCACCTTTATCAGGCAATGTGCAAGTGCTTTGTTTAATAAGAAGTCTCATATCAAAGGTTTTGATTTTTATAAAAGAAAAGAACATATATGTCTATAATATGATGAATGATGATCCTAGCACTGGATCAGTTATTAATATTTAAAATATTTATTTTACATTTCACCTCTGTTTGATTGGACCATTAAAACCAGTTGTGTTCCACCCAGTTATCGTCCAATCACAGTCCAGCTACTCCATAGACTCTCAGTTCGCCTGTAGGTCTGCTTCCAGTCACTTTTGTCTTAGGAAACGTGTGCACATTTCAGTAAATGAGGCCCCAGAGCCTCGAGATCTCTGAAGAGAGCTGAAAATGATGAGCTGACAGAGCTGGAAGGAGGGAAGAAAATCCAGGTTTGCAAAGCTTGTCATTTCATACCCCAAAAAAAGTTGAGAAGCTAATCGCTGCCAAAATTTCTCAGTGAATATTTCTGTCATTGTGAAATTCCAATTTTCCTTATCCACACATTTCTCAAGTGCAGTATTTTTTATTTTTCTTAAGAAGAAAATGTCCATTCTCTGGTTCCAGCTTCTCAAATCTACATATTTTCTGGTTTCTAGACAAAAAAGGATTTCTATGAACCAAACAACTAATCAATTAATCATTTTTATAAATGATAGATTAATTGATCATAAAAATAGCAGTTGCAGCTATAAGCAGAAAACTGATCTATTTGCAGGGAGACAACACATGACTGATGAAGAAGAAAAGACATTTTAGGTTGAATCTTCAGCTTTGAGAAAAACTGATCCACATTTTACACCATTTAATGAACCAAACAACTAATTGATGATTATTATATAAAAAAGTAGCTGCAGCACTTGTTGCAGTAAGTGGGGAAAAAAAGTGCTGGGTTGTGAATAGTTGTGAATGCACTGTAACTGCATCTCATCCTGCTGTGGATAGAGGGATTGTGTGTGTGTGTGTGTGTGTGTGTGTGTGTGTGTGTGTGTGTGTGTGTGTGTGTGTGTGTGTGTGTGTGTGTGTGTGTGTGTGTGTGTGTGTGTGTGTGTGTGTGTGTGTGTGTTCTGAGTAAATTGATGGAGGACAATCCCTGGCTCAGTGTGTAACAGGTGTGTGTCTCAGCTGATTTGCTGCTATCAGGCAAGGCAGCGCTGCCTCGTCCTCTGCCGCCTCCCCCTCCCCGTGGAGGGGAGGGCTGCGGCAGGCTGCGGCGTGTGAAAAACACGACGTCGAACATCAGGCCTGTTTAATTGTTGCGTTGGGCGGCGGCTGCGAGCCGCTTGTCCGATCCTCGCTGGGGGAACAAAGCCAGTGTTGTTATCGGCGGTGCCCAGACCTGCTGCCAATATACCTGCTTTATTTCACCACTAACACACCACCCGGGTCATATTCTCCCTGTCTCCTGGCTGCTCTTTGTTGTGTCGTTGCAGAGCCACATCCTCAGTTCAGTCACAGGCGGCATTACGCCAACCAGAGGCCTTGTTTTGGATATTTTAAGGTGTGATACTCACAATTACTTGATTATAGTAGACTGATTTTTAAGAAGAAAAAACAGTCTAAGAGCACAGTCCTCCACCAGCATTGTTGTCCTGTACTTACTTACATACAGACACTATTGTGAAATGAAAAGTAGGTGTAGGTAGAGTCTGAGCTGCAGCATGAGGTCAACATTCTGTATATAATATACAATATACTGACTTACTGGATTATCGTATACAATTTACTGGCTTACTGGATTATCGTATATATATATATATATATATATATATATATATATATATATATATATATATATATATATATATATATAGATAGATAGATAGATAGATAGATAGATAGATAGATAGATAGATAGATAGATAGATAGATAGGATAGCCACATTATTTAATACTAATTTTTCATCCAAACATCCAAATCATAACCTATTTTTACTGGATAATTCATACTGTGACTAAACAAGACCTTAAAATATTCATATTTATGTCCTTTCACATTTTATCCTGGGCTAAATTTACAGCAGGTTACAGGTTAGCACTTCTATTGGTGTCTGTTGAAGCATCTGAAGCTACTTTACTATTTTAGAATATTAGTTTCCACCTTTCCTCCTCTTAGTCTGGTCATCCTCCGTCTTTCTTCCTGGTAGAAATGTGAACTTCGACTGATGATGCAGCCTCTTACGTTGCATATTCTGGTTCATTCAAATGTCCATAAACAGACCTGCATTCACAGTAATGTTGTGAAGGTTTTTATTTTCACTTTAAATGAGTCAAATATCTGAGCATCTCTGTCACCTGAGAGCACACGGATGTCATGATAATAAGTTGGTACTTTATGGATTTTTTTTGTTGCTTTGTGGTAATGTTTTTATCTGCTGAAAAGTTTCCAAAGAGGAACAATTATAATAGGAAAAAAAGAGTCTACAGCCCTGGTTAGAGCCTTCTTTTCATGTCTCTGGAGTTGTAGCAAAGAAAACAAGCTGCAGATACCGGATATGACCACCAGTTGGCGCATTTTTTAAAGCTCCATATACCACAATGTTAGCAAACAGCAAATTATTCAAAGTGATCCAACAAACAGGATTTGTACACCAGTATGTAACTCGCTGTAACACTTTGTCAGGAAATGTTAAATTTAACAGATCAATATGACTGAAACTGGTTTGTGTTGAACATGTTTTTTGAGCATTTTAAAAACAGAACTGAGGTTTGATGTTATTGAGACTATTTCTCATTGTTCCAATAGCTGATATTATCATTAATGATTGCTGACATTATACAATAATACTAATTATTAGTCTATTGCTTTAAATCACATTTTCCATTTCTGTTCCTAACCCTAGGGAAAAAGGAGATTTTCTGCCTAAACTGGAATGTTTGCTATTATCCAGATGCTATGAGGTGAAGTTTTCCTCTTCCCGTCCTTGTCATCAGCTCTGTATTTATTGACTCTCTTCCTTGACTCTAACACTGGAGGCAGCATCGCTGTGCAGCAGCTGGCTCATGCTCATTAAGATGCTTTTTATTAATATTATGGTCACTTTGAGCTTGTTTGTTTCTCTTCTTTACTTTTTCTCCTCTTTTATGATTTCAGTCTTTTCCAGCTTCTCTTCTCTGATTATTTTCAGTTTTTTTGTATTCTTCTATAATAGTAAACTGATGATCTTTGGGTTGTGGACTGTTGGTCTGGACAAAAAAGACATTTTAGGTTGAATTTTCAGCCTTTGGAAACAACTAATCAATTAATCATTTTAATCAGAACAATAGTTAGTTACAGCTCTAGAAATCCTGCACCACTAGACTGTGTTGACTCAGTTTAATTATTGTAATGCAACATGTCTCTGTTACATGATCATATTTTCACCCTTTTATGCTATTTAGTTGAAAATGATTCAGCCTCAAACACATTTCTCTTGATTAAATATGAATTTACATACAAGCTAATCAGCTGTTAACAGCCTGTTGAAGTGCATTTGTGTGCTTCTTGAAAATGTTAACGTCAAACTTAATACAAGTGCACTTTAATGTTAAAGCCTCTTCACTTCTCTTTTCATCTTTAATGCTCTTGCATTAAGAAAAGAAAAGGGTGAACATGAAAGCTCTTTGCCAACATTAAACATTAGGTCCAGTGGAGATTTGTAGAATACAAGCAGAACTGCTCGAGGCACTGTTTCTACATTTATGGGTTTATTCAAGAAGGAAGTAAGAAGATTATTATCAATCTTCTTACTTCTTACTGTTTGAACCCTATTTTAAGGATTTTCTTAAATTAATTAGTAAATATTAGCCTAATATTTAACTTCTGGGATCTTCTTTGCAGCTTCTGATGCTTTGAGACATGTTCAATATGTTTTATATCCCACAGAATTTTCCTTTAAACAGAAATGGCTCCAGGTTCTTACAGGTTAATGACATCGATATTGATCTTCTCTCACCTCACTTTCAGAAAAATAAATGTAATAAAATGTAATAAAACAACAATACAGAAATGTATTGCAAAATTAAAGAATCGTCAGCTTTTTGGTGCTTTGAATCGGTTTATTTTTCATGTCACAGATGCAGACAAACAAGGTACTAATGATGCTTGCGCGGACAATGAATATCTCTGTTTTTGGGTTAAATTTCCATTCTCCTGCTTCACCAGCTGCTCAGATATAATCTCTCCTTTATCTTATTCTGTTTCCCTTTTCAATCTATCTGTGTGTGTTTTTTTTCCTTCTTCCTCATCATCTTCTCTCATTTTCTCCACCCTGTCGATGCAGTCAAATGGCCCATTGTGCGACTGAGACATAAGCTGCTGATTTAGTGGGACATTAGCTTGATGGATGACGAGATAGAAAACTCCCAACAACACTTCATTTGCATCCAGAGGAAACTTTGAGCAGTGTTGAGCTCGCTCATCCTTTACATTCTGATGATGACCTGCTTTGTTCTGCAGCAGATGAAACCTTGATTTTTGTACTGATGGAAACGCATCACCTCCAATCCACGTGTCTTATTGCTGTTTTTTTTTTATTGTGATTTTTCAACCAGTAAGGTTCAGAGAAATAATTTATTGTCTTGTGCTAACTTGAGTTACAGTAGATGAGAAATCATCTTTCCTGAGGCTGCAATACATATCTAATGTGAGTGTTTTACTGCAGTTTTATGATAATTCCAAACGACTGCTGATATGTCAAGTCATAACAATAATGAAATATACATTAAACATGTTACAAAGTCTGAAAATCTGCAGAAAAGATCCTAACAGATAAAAACTGTGCTGATATTTACTTTTATGTTTGATGTGGACTTCTCGCTATTTAAAATAATTTCAAGAAATTACAAATTAACTGCCAGTCAGAGACTGTGTTTTAACCCCTTTTCTCCTCAAGGGAAAATTCAGTTTGATATAAAACAGATCAAATAACGACATGGAATATTCCTGAAGCTTGATGTTGAAATACTAAATCCCAGTATCAGAGATCTGTGATGTCACATTGGGCCTTTATGGTAAATCTATCCTCGATTGAACATAAGGCTTAGTAGTACATATTTAGTTTGATGTAGCAGGATATTTCCCCAACTTTTTTTATATACATTTATGGAAGAATTGTGGTCAGAATAGGTTAAATGTAATATAGGACGTATTATTATTTATCTTTACATCATATTATACGAATATTATATATGAAAAAGAAATATGTTATATTATGTGATAGATCCTGTATATAATTCTGAATATTATGTTATATTTCTGCTAAGTCTGTTCTTACAGACTGTACCTTTAAATCTGCATTCATTCATTAATTAGAATTCCAAAGAACAAAAAATGTTAATAACCTGATTCTCATTTACACATCCAAGAGTTATTGAGGAACATTAGCTTCAATTTGTATTTGCATTTCCTCAACACATATCATTGTTATAACTTTGCTGGTTCAGTTAAACTGTAAATTATTTAAACAGAAACTAAATTAATTCAAAAATACTTGAAGTTAAATTAATTGAGTAGTGGCTCCTGATTGGTACCATGGCATTCATGTAAACCCCTTGAGATACACACATGGAAAAAATTGTTGGTACCCCTCAGTTAAAGAAGGAAAAACCCACAATTCTCACTGAACTCACTTGAAACTTACAAAAGTAACAATAAATAAAAATGTATTGAAAATTAAATAATCAAAATCGGCCATTACTTTTGAATTGTTGATTAACATAATTATTTAAAAAAAAAACTAATGAAATAGGGCTGGACAAAAATGATGGTACCCACAACTTAATATTTTGTTGCACAACCTTTTGAGGCAATCACTGCAATTAAACAATTTCTGTATTTGTCAAAGAGCGTTCTGCAGCTGTCAACAGGTATTTTGGCCCACTCCTCATGAGCAAACTGCTCCAGTTGTCTCAGGTTTGATGGGTGTCTTCTCCAAATGGCATGTTTCAGCTCCTTCCACAGATGTTCAATGGGATTCAGATTTGGGCTCATGGAAGGCCACTTTAGAATATTCCAACGCTTTTCTCTCAGCCATTCTTGGGTGTTTTTGGCTGTGTGTTTTGGATCGTTGTCCTGTTGGAAGACCCATGACCTGCGACTGAGACCAAGCTTTCTGACACTAGGCAGCACATTTCTCTCCAGAATGCCTTGGTAGTCTTCAGATTTCATTTTACCTTGCACACATTCAAGACACCCTGTGCCAGATGCAGCAAAGCAGCCCCAAAACATTACTGAGCCTCCTCCATGTTTCACCGTAGGGACAGTGTTCTTTTCTTCGTATGCTTGGTTTTTGAGTCTATGAACATAGAGTTGATGTGCCTTACCAAAAAGCTCCAGTTTGGTCTCATCTGTCCAAAGGACATTCTCCCAGAAGCTTTGTGGCTTGTCAACATGCATTTTTTTTTACATCCGTATCTTTAATTTGTCATCAATTTTCCTCTTGCGGCCACGTCCGGGGAGGTTGGCTACTGCCCTGTGGGTCTTGAACTTCTGAATAATATGAGCCACTGCTGTCACCATTTTTGCCCAGGCCTGTTTCATTAGTTTGTTTTTTAAAATAATTATGTTAATCAACAATTCAAAATTAATGGCCGATTTTGATTATTTAATTTTCAATAAATTGTTATATATTGTTACTTTTGTAAGTTTCAAGTGATTTCAGTGAGAATTGTGGGTTTTTCCTTCTTTAACTGAGGGGTACCAACAATTGAGTCCGTGTGTGTGTATATATATATATATATATATATATATACATACATAAATTTAAAATAATAAAAGGTCCCATGTATTCTTATTCATATTCTTCACAATTGGCAGATTTGGATTTGTAGAGCAGCGAATTAATTTACCCAGCACACACTCTTCGTGTTTTGTGTGGTGTGTGAAAGCCGTGGTTTGTGGCGACTGTGATGACCAATAAATCTTTCAACCTTTCATATTCCACAGCAATGTAGCCGCAGTCAGAATTAGCTTATACCCACAGGCCCTGTCCTATTACCAGTTAACATATGAAACAATCCACACCAACCAGGAGGGGATTGCTGCGCCTCTCAGTGTGTGGAGGCTAATAATTTAACTCTGGTGACATTACAAGGGCAGAAAAAATGGAAAAGCCTCCATTTGTTTTTGTGCAATTTGTGATATTTGGATGAGCTCAGAGCAGAGGAGTCGTAATAAACAGGCTCTCCATTCCTGGACTATGGGAGGCACATGTTAATTAATTCTTATTCAAGTTAAAACATGGACATCCAGATGTGTCCATGGTGGACTCTATGTTGTTTGATGAGGTTATTGAGACTATTTCTCATTGTTCCAAAAATCATAGTGCAAATGACCAAATAACATCCTGGGTGTATAGACCTATAAATATAGACCTGTACCTGATGTTTAAAGGGGACCTCGTGGTAATTGGAACTCAGCTACTATTTTTGGTTGTTTACTCTTAATGGTTTATGTCAAGTGGTCAAAACGAAGACGTGTCAAACAATGTCAACTTTGTAGCAGCAACGTGTGATAATTAAGACCTAATGTTGATGGCAGGTGTCGCGTCATGATCTCAACACTGCGATGAACTTCACTCAACCTCTAGGAGTGCGACTTCCTGCCTGAAACTGCAATGTGTCCTCGAGGTTAATGAACAGTTTGTGTAATTGCTGATGGATGGATAGTCCCTGCTCGTGTGTCTGAGTCGTCACTTCCTCTGGATTCATCCTCCTCTCCTTCTACTCTCCACCGTCAATCACCCTGTCATCATTTTGGCTCCGGAACAAACTCAGCAGCAGAGAATGGATGAATGGACCTTGCCTTCATCTGCTGCTGCACAGTGTGCTGATGAAAAATTAAATGATGCCTCCACAAACATAAGTCATCACCGAGTTGTGTGTGTGTGGGTTGGTGGGTGCGGTTGTGTATTTGCATTAACAGCTTTTGTTTCATCCTTTGTTCCATCCTCACTAACTGTTACAGATGAACCTGAAGCATCTTTGTCCATTTACAATACCAGTGAAAATCGTGTCCCTCATTTCTCAATAAATGACGAGGTTCATTATATGAATATGAATTTCTGATTCTCATTGTTATTTTTTTTTACATTCTATACATCTCATTTATTCATTTACACTCATTTGAAATCACTTAAATTATCATCTTGTAACAATGTTCTTGTGGTTTGTTTTATTAATTCTGCAGTAAATATACAAAATTAAATGTAAGGGTCAGTGACAGATTATATTTGGAAAGATTAGAAAGTCAAAACTTTCTAATAATTCTAATTCTTTCTAATATATATATATATATATATATATATATATATATATATACACGTCGACAAAATTGTTGGTACCCCAAGGAAAAACCCACAATTCTCACTGAAATCACTTGAAACTTACAAGAGTAACAATAAATAAAAATGTATTGAAAATTAAATAATCAAAATCAACCATTACTTTTGAATAGTTGATTGACGTTATTATTTTAAAAAACAAACTAATAAAATAGGGCTGGACAAAAATGATGGTACCCATAACTTATATTTTGTTGCTCAACCTTTTGAGGCAATCACTGCAATTAAACGATTTCTGTATTTGTCGATGAGTGTTCTGCAGCTGTCAACAGGTATTTTGGCCCACTCCTCATGAGCAAACTGCTCCAGTTTTCTCAGGTTTGATGGGTGAACATGGACAACAGAAAAGTGAAGGAGAGAATTGTCCCAGGACATCCGAAAAAAAATTATAGACAAACATCTTAAAGCTAATGGCTATAAGACCATCTCTAAACGGCTTGAAGTTCCTGTGACAACAGTGGCTCATATTATTCAGAAGTTCAAGACCCACGGGACAGTAGCCAACCTCTCTGGACGTGGCCCCAAGAGGAAAATTGATGACAAATTGAACAGATGGATCGTTCAAATTGTATCCAAAGAGCCCAGAACAACCTCCAAAGAAATTAAAGGTAAACTCCAAGGCCAAGGTACATCAGTGTCAGATCGCACCATCCATCGTTGTTTAAGCCAAAGTGGACTTCATGGGAGACGACCAAGGAGGACACCACTGCTGAAAAAAATCATGAAAAAGCCAGACTGGAATTTGCAAAAATGCATGTTGACAAGCCACAAAGCTTCTGGGAGAATGTCCTTTAGACAGATGAGACCAAACTGGAGCTTTTTGGTAAGGCACATCAACTCTATGTTCGTAGACTCGGAAACCAAGCATACGAAGAAAAGAACACTGTCCCTACGGTGAAACATGGAGGAGGCTCAGTAATGTTTTGGGGCTGCTTTGCTGCATCTGGCACGGGGTGTCTTGAATGTGTGCAAGGTAAAATGAAATCTGAAGACTACCAAGACATTCTGGAGATAAATGTGCTGCCTAGTGTCAGAAAGCTTGGTCTCAGTCGCAGGTCATGGGTCTTCCAACAGGACAACGATCCAAAACACACAGCCAAAAACACCCAAGAATGGCTGAGAGAAAAGCGTTGGACTATTCTAAAGTGGCCTTCCATGAGCCCAGATCTGAATCCCATTGAACATCTGTGGAAGGAGCTGAAACATGCCGTTTGGAGAAGACACCCATCAAACCTGAGACAACTGGAGCAGTTTGCTCATGAGGAGTGGGCCAAAATACCTGTAGACAGCTGCAGAATGCTCTTTGACAAATACAGAAATTGTTTAATTGCAGTGATTGCCTCAAAAAGTTATGCAACAAAATATTAAGTTATGGGTACCATCATTTTTGTCCAGCCCTATTTCATTAGTTTTTTTTTTTAATAATGATGTTGATCAACAATTCAAAAGTAATGGCTGATTTTGATTATTTAATTTTCAATAAATTTTTATTTATTGTTACTTTATATGGTATATATATTATATATATATACACCAAATGTCAAATGGTGTAAACAAAGAAGAATGCAATATCATTTTCAATCAATAATCATTTTATTCATAAATATTTAACCCATTTAGAATAAAAAACTAGTTGATAAATAGTGATTATTGGTAGTCTATAGCTGAATTATCATTATAGTGAATATCGATAGTCTAGAGTTGATATTATTAATAGTGATTATTGATAGTATTTAGCTGATATTATGATCAATAGTGATTAGTCATAGTCTATATCATCATTTATAATGATTATTGATAATCTATAGCATTTAAATTTGTAATTTTCTATTTTTTTTTTTACCCTGTACCCACCCTTAGAGGGAGAGTTCTTTAATGTAAAAGTCGTCTGTAAAACATGAAGTGAAAGAGGCTTCATCACATTAGCTTTTGCTACCTTTCATCAAAGAAGACAACCTATCTTTAAATTGAATTTAACTAAATTTAATCAGATTAAATTAAATTGAATTTGTCGTTTTTTCTTGTATTGAGCCAAAATGAAAGTAGACGAATCCACTGAGGATCAGAAGTGGGTCATAAGGCAGATTGGTGCAGCTGCAGAACGTCCGTCAGAATAAAAAATAGAACAACTGAGGTCATGTAATTTTTTTTTTTTTGTATCAGGTCTTTATGATTGAATTAATGAATGATTTAATAGACTCAAACATGGTTTACTGTCTTCATTGTGTTTTAAGTTGAGACTTTACAAGGGAGATTCAACTCTTAAACCATGAAATAACATAGCAGTTGTATCAAGGGACATCTTTTTGAATTAAGGAAACATCAAACTGATTTCCCCTGGTTAATCAAACCGTTTTATTATGTCCTGAAACATTAAAGGGACATTTCAGCTTTGCTGCTTATAGTATTATACTCAGCGAACTCAGAAATGTCTGTCATTGGATTATAAGACCTGAATGAAATAAGTTTCTATTTCTATTAGTATTGTACATAATTTACATGATTCCTGGGTTTTATTTAAAGTTAACGAGATGTGTTTTTGCTATTAAAGATCCAACTTTTAAATCTTATCTCTAGAAATACTTAGTAGAAGTACTTTTGTTTCATTAATATTAATGAGTCTCTCCTCTAAATTGTAGGATTTTGATAGTTGCAAATGTGGGTTGGGTGGCAAGTGTACAGTTGTGACATCACAACTACACCGATGTCGTGGGAGGTGGTTATAAGGCAGGTTTTGAATAAGGATGTGTGTGCATTACTCAGTGGATTAAACATGTTGAAACATAGGACGACATTAATATAACAGTTAGAACCTCACTTTCTGCTACATTGGACCTTTAATTTATTCATTTATTATTTATAACTTTGATATTGTAGTAGTTTGAGTTAGAGGAAGTTCAGTAGAAGCTCTCTATCTTTTCATTTAATTTCTCCAGTAAACACCTACCGTAAACAGAAATTAAAAGTTCAGAAATGTTTATGCCTTTTCTGAATATGAATATTTAACAGTTCATGACTTTTAAAACAGTTCTTACTGTATTTACAAAAAACTGCTGCATCCTGATGACTTTTTCCCTCCCTCCTTCTTTCTCCCTTCAGTTAAATCAACTATCCTTAACCACCAGAGCCCGACTACAGGTCTGTTTCCAGTTAAAACCAGCTCCTCCTGTAAAGAGGCCAAGGTTCGTGACTCCCTGTACTGTGCTGCTGGAGCCTGGGCCCTGGCCTTGGCCTACAGGTGGGTACACACACACACACACACACACACACACACACACACACACACACACGTATCTGTGACGTCTGACTCTTTGTTTGTGGCAATTATCACAGGTTAATTGGACTTTATACTCCCTGAGTGGGTGTTGAATAAGTGGTTCACTAATTAAAGTTTAAATTAATTGATATCTACAGATTTTGGAAAAATACACGCGGCAGCACAGCTCAGTGAATTTTGTTTCTCAGTAATCATCTGGTCAAAGACATAATCAATGACATTAACTAATACTTTGTTTTACACCCAAAAACTAGATTAGATTAGATTCGACTTTATTGATCCCATAATCAGCAAATGTGCAGGTTAACACAGCTCAAACAGTGATCACCCTGAACACACTAGCCCCACTTTTCAGTTTTTCAAACAGCTGTTCAGCAACAAAAAAGACCATTTCAGAATGAGCCTGTAATAGTCCAGGTAGAGAGGAGAGGAGAGAGGAAGAAATGATAGAGGGAGATAACAGGGGAAAGAGTGAGGGGATAAATGAGATGGAAACAGGTGGGTGGAAGGAAGAGGAGTAAAAATAGAAGAATGAGGAGCAGCCATGTGACAGCTCCTCAGTCATCAGTGAGGATTTAATTAAAATGATTCTAATCTGTAATCTGGCACTGGCAGTGTGTGTGTGTGTGTGTGTGTGTGTGTGAGAGAGAGAGAGAATCACTCACTAAACTGGCAGATGAAATTGTCTTTTCTTTCTTTTGTATTTAGTCCAGTAGTTATTTATTTATTTATTTAAGATAAGATAAAAGATAAGATAAAACTTTATTGATCCCACAACAGGGAAATTTGTGTGTTACTGCAGCGTTACAGATAAAGAGAAGAAAATTTATAATTTTTATTTATTTTTCTCCCGAGTAAATGTGCATCTAGCTGCTTTACCAGGGTTATTCATGGTTCCTCGTGGTTGTGCCACCTCTACAGTTCCTTCTGTATCTGCTGGTTAGTTGTGATAAGGGGAAATCTAAATGCTTGTGTTTTGTTAATGGTGAGAAATGTATGAATTTTACAACACTACAAGTTATTATTTCACATAAGGAGGGAAGGGTAGAAGGAAGAGAGATGAAGGGAGAATGAAAAGGATGGAGAAGGAAAGAAAGTAGTAAGGATTGAAAACAAACTTCTCAGGAGAAACCAACAAACTACAACAATAATGACCAGCTGTCTTCTTATTATTTAATATTTTGTTCTGATTCAGACGCATTGATGACGACATGGGACGAACCCACGAACTGGAGCATTCAGCTGTGAAATGTATGAGAGGAATTCTCTACTGCTACATGAGGCAGGCTGATAAGGTGGGTTCTCTACTCTAATAAAGCTCTATTAAAGCTTTATGTACCTATTCCAGCTCTATTATAACATTAGGCAGGCTGATAAGGTGGGATCTCTACTCTAATAAAGCTCTATTAAAGCTTTATGTACCTATTCCAGCTCTATTATAACATTAGGCAGGCTGATAAGGTGGGATCTCTACTCTAATAAAGCTCTATTAAAGCTTTATGTACCTATTCCAGCTCTATTATAACATTAGGCAGGCTGATAAGGTGGGTTCTCTACTCTAATAAAGCTCTATTAAAGCTTTATGTACCTATTCCAGCTCTATTATAACATTAGGCAGGCTGATAAGGTGGGTTCTCTACTCTAATAAAGCTCTATTAAAGCTTTATGTACCTATTCCAGCTCTATTATAACATTAGGCAGGCTGATAAGGTGGGATCTCTACTTTATTAAAGCTCTATTAAAGCTCTGTAAGGTGGGTTTTCTTACACTTTTAAAGCTCTATTACAGCTCTATTAAAGCTGCATTACAACATGAGGTGGGCTGATAAGGTGGGTTCTATTACTCTATGAAGGCGCTATTCATCTATTTAAAGCTCTGTTTAAACATGAAACAGGCTGATCGGTGGCTTCTAATCATCCAATAAAGCTCTATTACAACATGAAACAAGGTGGGTTATATTTATCTATTGAAGCTCTATTCATTGGCTGGTATTAAAGCTCTATCCATTGGTTGTAATTAAAGCTCTATCCAATGGCCTGTACTAAAGCTCCATTCATTGGTTGCAGTTAAAGCTCTATTCATTGGCTGGTATTTAAGCTCTATTCATTGGCTGGTGTTAAAGCTCTATTCACTGGTTGGTATTGAAGCTCTAATCATTGGTAGGTATTGAAGTTCTATTCATTGGTTGGCAATAAAGCTCTATTAAACACCACTGATCAGAGTTGGAACTGCAGCTTATCAAAGCTCAACAGACTCTTCTTTAATATTATCACAAACGGAACAGCATCTCCAGTCCTGAGGGTTTATTACCAGCCGAACCGGTAATTACTACAGACTTTAATGCTTCCACTGCAGGAAAATTAATGTTAGAGCATGACGTCACAGATGAAACATGCAGCTCTGTGTATTTTTATACAGTTTTTAATAAAACAGTCTTTTCAGTTTTTTCTGCCTTTGTGAATCGATTCTGCTTCATCTCGCCTCGACCTTGATGACATTGTTTTGGTCGACTCCTGTTCCTGCGTCTTAATTAGTGAGCTGCTTTTACACGGTTAATTACGCGGCAGAGTGGCGTTCGCCAGGACCCAGTCTGCAACGCTTAGAGAGAACACGGCGTTCCTAATGGAAATGTGACACCAGGTCAGATGAACAGGAAAACACAGCAGCACTGGCTGTTTACAGCACGGAGGGACTCGAATATAGTTTAATCTACCTGGAACTCCACATGATGTTTCATTTTTGTCTTGATTTTAATCAGCACATTTCAGGACAATCAGCTGATTTCTTTACTTTTGTTTATTGAGGAGGTATATACAGAAAAAGTGAAGCAAAAATGATTCTCGCTAAGGCTCAATGAAAAGCAGCAAGTCATCAAAACTAAGGAACTGAATCCAGAAGATTTTTTTCTTTTTTTTTTTCCCTCCTAATTTTTGCTTTAAAGAAGACAAACAATTTTTATAGCCCAAATAAAACCAAAGTTAGAAAAACATGACAGATATTGATGACTTTTGTTGTGTATATAAATAACTTTAACATCAATATCTCCTTCAACCTTTTAAAGATGCCAACTTATTTATTTTAATTTGCTGAGCCACAACTTCACTTGTTTGTGTGTTTTTTGGCCTCAGTAGAAGTTTGTTTTTGGGTAAAAATTTGGGTAAAAGGAATTAATAATTATACTGAAGTTTCTGGCTAATTTCAGGTTACATATTAGTGCATAGCAGCATTGGAAAAAAATAAGCAAGAAGCAGAGTGAAGGAATAAAGGGTGAAGAATGATGAGGAGTAAGGCTAAAAGTAAGTAAGGAAGAAAGGTAATAAAAGGTAATTTAGGAAGAAGAAGGCTACAGTATGAATCAGAGTACTAGTTGCATTTAGATCACCTCCGATGGTGAAATTGAACATTTACAATGTCTAACGATTGATTGATATCATGTTGTGATGTAAGTTGGTCTCTGACTGAATTTCATAATTAGCATGGAAACATCAGCAGCAGCATTTATTGTTGCTGCTGACACACACACACACACACACACACACAAACACACACACTCTGGTAATATCTGCTGAGGGATGGCAGGAAGTGGAGCAGGTTCCAGTGAAAGTGGGACAGCAGGTCTCCACTATGACCCGCTAGGACATGAAGAGAGCGCCTGAGGAAAGACAGACACGGGGGGTGAATAATAGATAGGACTGGTGAAAAAAGAGAGAGGGAGGTAGAAAGAATGGAGCCGGCAAGGAGGGAGATGTTGGAGGGAGAGGTGGAGGGAAACAAATGAGGTAAAAATGGGACAAAGGGCCAATTATTTATAAGAGAGGAGCAGCTGTGATTCGCTGTCAATGCAGCAAAGAAACCAACGAACCGACGTGATTAATGTGTCGCTCAGAGTTTTCATGTTTATCGGAAACCACGTTAGAGTTTTCTTTGCTCTAAATATGAGCCTGTTTTAGAATAGTGCCACTGGACATGAAACACTCAGTGTCAGTGTCACAGCGAGAAAAAATGACACTGAAGACATTAAGAGCTGAAAATAACCACTTTTTTGATAGTGGATTAATCTATTTATTACTGAAAAAGATGGATTGATTAGTTGTTTTAAAAAAATGTAAATTGTTGATCAGTGTTTCCCAAAGCTGAGGATTCAACCCCAATGTCGTTTTGTCCAGACCCAACCAGCCCACAACCCAAAGATCATCAGTTTACTATTATAGAAGAATAAAGAAAAGAGAAAATGATCAGAAAAGAGAAACTAGAAACAGAGAATTTGGACATTATCTTCTTAAAATGTCTCAAATCCATTAATTGATGTCAAAATAGTTGGTGATTATTGTAAAAGTCAGCAATTTAATTAATTTATTAATTAATTAAAATATTACTGGTGTATTGTTAGTATCTGATATTTATTTTACTTATTTTAGAGGTGGATCGAATGCCTAATCTTTAATTCGATTCATCTATAAATTCTTTATTTATTCAGATAGTTGTTTGGTTTCAGAAAATTGTGTAAAATGTTGATCTGAGTTGGCAACTAATGGATTAATTGATGAATCATCGCAGCTATTTTAAAATAAATGGGGATTTCAGTGGAGACACAAGTGGAGAGTATATTAAAAAAAATCTAATCCAATTTATTCATGAAGCACATTCCTTTTGTATTAAAATACAGCACAATGTGTTTTACAGGATTAAAAAAAAAAAGAAACATATTAAAACTAGGCAGTAAATCAAATATCTATTATAACTAACAGATATCAGTGAAACTTCTACAGTTCTAACAAAACTTTTCTGGTTTCATTTTGTCATATGAGTATTATAGGTTTTTTTTTTACTGAGGGAGTTTCTGTGTTTCTTCTTTCACCGTCAACAGTAAAACAAAAATCAATCTTCACTGCGTTGTAGAAATAGAATGTTTTATAAAGCCGACTATAAATGATATATGAAGCAGCTCCTCTGTCAAAACCTGCAGAATAAAGTTAGGAATAAAACTGGAAATTGTGGTGTCATGACATTTAAAGTTTCACTTCAATACTTCTTTCTTTTTTGCTGAAATAAAATTCATTATAGTATTGTACGTGATAGTTGACTTTTTGGTGAATTAAGCACAAATATACAGCTACAGCATTCATTGATAAGTTAAATAAATGCCTGAATGTAGATTTAGAACTATTTTTTTCACCGTTCAGTGAAACAATAGCAGCGAAATTTTTTTAAAGCATTTATAGGATTCAGCTAAAGTTATCGATATGGCATTTGATATTTTATGCACTGAAAGAACTTGAAGAGTCAGCTGAGATTTACATGGTTGAGGGTGGATAATAATAGTATCCAGCTTAAGAATGTGTTTGTTTTCATGTGTTCAAATTTACTTAAATTTATCATGTCAAGTAGTTGCACAGTGTGAGTTTCGGTTATCTGATTCTAGATATAGATTTTTAAGTGGATTGTACTTTATATATATTTATTAAACTGATTGTAGTTAAAGAATAATTATTTTGAGTAGAATTTACTTTGTTTTAGAGATTTCTAATTAAATAGATTATATTGGAATTACTTCTTTTAATTTTTGGTGCTAAAATAATTAATGCAAATTCAGTCAATGTAATAGTTTAACCCCTACATATTTAAGTTAAATACAATATAAGTAATTTTTTTAATTTAATTCGTTTTTCTTATTACTTTTAATTAAGTTAAATTAGCTTATTTTAAAGAAGCATCCAAAATGAATAAAAAATAAATGAGTTAATAAATCATTAAAAACCATAAATAAAACCACATTTACAGGAATCAGAATCAGTGTACTGTGGTGATTTTATCTTTAATGATTAACAGTGATTTAGTCTTTCTGGTTTAACCCTTGATGTTTTCTCTTGAAATTTTTCTTGAATCGTTGTGTTTCCTCTGACCAGGTGGAGCAGTTCAAACAGGATCCAAGTCCGTCCAAGTGTCTTCACTCTGTGTTCAATGTGGAAACAGGAGATGAAGTTTACAGCTATGGAGATTATAACCACCTGCAGGTCAGCGGCAGATACCGTTATATATACAACAGTAGTATATATATATATATATATATATATATGCCCTGAGGTCTCACAAAATGTACATTTTGTGTTCATGTTTCTGTCATTTAAAAGACCATTGTATAATTTTTTTAACTACTTGAATATTATTATTTTCCACAACTACAAGATAAGAAGTACATTTTTGGAAAAAAAAAAAAAAGTCTATAGTAAATAGTCCATCTCGTCTCATCTAGTTTTTTTCCCTGATCTTTATACAGGCATTTTTTAAATAACAACATATTATTTATTTTTATGTTTAATTTGAGTTAAAAAGAAAAAAAAAGTTTCATAATTAGATGGAGAAGCAGATGTCATCATAAATGGGTTTCGAATGAGTAATAAATTAGTAATAATTGTTATGTTCTCTACTTTTGAAGATTAATTTATAATTCTAACCCTAACCCTAACCCTGTCATTACAACAGGTTGGTGTTTATTTTACAATAATTCATAGTAGTCAGTATTAATCTATTATAATAAAGTTAATCACCTAATACTGTAAATACAACTTAAATCACAGTATTAGTATTTGGAAAAAGAAGTAGAGTCCTTCTATTGTTAAAGATAAATGCAGTAAGTATCTGTCTAGTTGCAGCCAGTTAGTAACAGTAAATGTTTTACAGCGTTTTTTCTTCCTCAGATTGATGCTGTTTCTCTGTTCCTGCTCTACCTCGTGGAGATGATCTGTTCTGGCCTGCAGATCATCTACAACACTGATGAGGTAAACACCTTCTTACCTCCCATGTTTTCTCATTTAATAAAAAATGATTATTTCAAATAGTTTCACATTAAGTAGCTCTCTGCTGTGAATGATTTTCTGCTTATGATAATATTGTATATTGAAATATTTCATTTGGACAATATAGATATTATAGAATGATAAGTTAATTAGGCAGAGAATAGAGATGCAATAATTAGTTGATTAATCAATTAGTTTTTAACTATCACATTAATCACCCCATTTTTTTATATTTGATTAATTGATTTCAGGTTCTGGCTTCTCTTCTCTTATTATTTTCCGGTTTCTTTATTCTTCTATTATAGTAAACTGATGATCTTTGGGTTGTGGACTGTTGGTCTGGACAAAAATACAGAGATAAGATAAATGTGATGCTACTAAAGATCCTGGTGGACTACCCCAGTAAAGTCTAGATGACTGTGGACATTGTGTGAATCCCTGCAGGCATCTGATCAGGGACAGTATTAAATAAAGATGAGCTCAGCTCCCTGTTCTCTGTCTGCTGCGCTGCTGACGTTCAGCAGGGAAAGCGTTCGCTTGACTTCATTGTTGAGGCTTAAACGTCCTTGTGGGGATGATCTGATCTATGTGGAAGAATCTGATTTAGCACCAAACCTGTTGAAACCCCCCCAAAAAAACTTGATCCATTGAGTTTTAATCATAAATCACATAGAAAACCTCAGTTCCGACACTAAATAAAGTATTTTTATCTGTAGTAAAACAGACTGTTACAGCATGGATATATATCATCAATATCCACATCATCAATATAATAAGAAAATAGTTTAATATAATACCAGTAGTAGGGCTGCAACTAACCACTATTTAGATTTTAAAAGCTGTTTATGTGATTATTGGCTTCTTTATAATCTCCTTTTTAAACATCTTACAGAATATTTTCTACATATCTGAAATGATCCTCAGTGTGTTTTCAGACAAATAATTGATTTTTGAACTCTTATCTTATTCAGATAATTTAGCTTATTTCAAGTTTTTTTTTCCTGAATTGGGTCATCAGGTCTTGTTTTAGGTTTTAAATAGTATTTAGGAATTTAAATCTGTAGTAAAACACAATGTTAGAAGTTTTTTCAATATTCTAACTTTTTATTTTCTTTCTTTTTTTTTTTTTTTCAATATTCTTTATGACTCTTCTGTAGTCATCTCAGCTGCTGCACCCCAGCTCCTTCTCAGCTTCACTTAAACACAGAGCTGCAGAGAGTTTGTGGCGCTAGTGATGAGAATCCATTCGTTTTACCCCACTCGATCACGAGAAAGTAAAAGGCGTGGTGAAACATTACAGCACGAAGCAATTACAGCGTGAGACAAAAAAAGAACCTAATAACCTCTAAATTTTCTATTTCCCGCTCCTGATGGCGAACAAGCGGCCGATATAACTTCTTTTATGAGCCCGTCCTGTTTGTGCAAGCAGCAATTTGCATGTTGATTCGCTGCTTATCAGGTGGTGGAATTCACAGCCTTCATCCTGGTGTTAACACACATCACAACAGGCTGCTTCATCCACACTAATCTCATTACTACGCCATCGTTTATTAATTAGCTGTCGCTGCTTGTGATTTTCAGTCGGTGTTGACGTAGCTGGAAGCTGCATTGCAGTTTTTTTTTCTTCAAGAAAGGTGCAGCGTGTCCTCTGAGAAGATGCACTATCGACCTCCTTCCAGATGCCATTTTCAGTTTCATGCAGCATGAAACGGAGCGTCTCATTAGCCTAGTGTGTGTGTGTGTGTGTGTGTGTGTGTGTGTGTGTGTCTTCATATTCACCGTCTGAGTGCTGCTGGTAAATGAGTAAAAGTCGCAGCAGCAGACTCTGAAAATGTGTGGAAAAGCAGAAGCTGCTTGTTGTTTTGCTTATAAAAATAGAAAAATGTCTCCTAACTTTATAATCTAATCAGCACTGATTTTATTACAGTGATAATATCAGTGATTTCTGACAAGGAGAATAAACATGGTCCATTAAATGGGTTTATTTTTCTTTTCTTCTTTTAATATGTGTGTTTTAACATTCTTTGACTGGAGGCTGCTTTAGTAATTTCACTTTATTAAATGGGACAAAGTCAAAACTGTCATGTTGTATAATTCTAAAAACTTGATACCAGATAGGTTAACTCTCTTAAAAGGGTTAAATGGATTAAAAACACATTATATTAACTAGTTTTATATTCTAAGTGGATTACATATTTAAAATGTATAATTTTTTTGTCACACACATTTTGTGTCAAAAAAATCACACATTCCTTATGATTTTTATAAAAAAACATATGGTACCAATGGACTGGTACAAAAGACAAAGAGAAAGAAACACTGCAAAACATTAAAATGTATATTAACTAACTGGCACTATTTTACACATACTGTACTTTATTAAAAAGTGTTAAAAAAAAAAGAAAAAAAAGTATATTTCCAACATGTAGTATTGAGAATATTTACTTATCATCTTTACAGTTCCATATTTCCAAGATGACTATAGTGATACATTCAAAGATTTCTGACAAGGAAGATAAAAGGTATGATAAAGGTGTTTAATAATATCCTTTAACTGGAGATTAAGTATATCACTTTATAATACACATCTGTCATCATACATTCTGTATCACACACTTCAATATAATGTGTTTTTAACTTGCAATATTCCAAGGACTGTGCATACTTCCTAGTTTTTTTATTCCTGTTCTTATGCCTTATTCTGTGGAGGTTGCTTAATTGTTCGACTTTTTTTATATGAACCCAAAACTAATGTAAAGAAGTAATCCGATTACATCTCATTATCATAAAATGACCATTGTTGGTATGTTTTGTAATGTTCTCTAAAGACCTCTTGTGTTTACATTGAAAAAATGTTTTGCTGAAATTATTCACTTTTAGTGGTTTCACCAAATTAATAATTAATTAATTAATCAAACTCTAGATATACATTTTTAGGTTGATTGTAAATATTTTGAATAAATATTGCTAATTTTTATTTGAAGACATTTCTTCCTTAAATACATTAGGATGAAATCCCTTGTACTTTTTATTTTTGGTACTAAAATGAATAATGCAGATTCAGTCAACATAATAGTTTAACTCCTACATATTTAGGTTAAATCTTTCAGCTTTTTTTCTGTATGTTAACCTTCAATAAATTTACCTTTAAACAATGAACTGAACCAAATAATTTACTAAAAAAGATAAAACATACCAAATAAATTCCACATAGCCTACACATAACTAACAGAGACTAGCGGTAACAGTGGTTAACAGTAGCAGTAACAGTAGATACCAGTAGCTAACAGTGGCTAACAGAGGCTAATAGTAAATAACAGTAACACACTGGCTAACAGTAACTAACAACAGCTAACAGTAGCTAGAAGTAGCCAACAGTGGCTAACAGTAGATAACAGTGGTTAAAAATGACAGTGGCTAACATAAATATGATTCAACTAGTATCATTCATTAGAATCTATTAAATAAAAACATGCATCATTTACAGTTCTTTCAGTAGTAGATGATGTGTATTATGTGTGTTATATTGTGTTTTATGTAGGACGACAGAGGGAATGTGTCTTCCTGCTAAATCTTGTGAACCCATCTTATTTTTTTAACTGATTATTATAAGCACTCACTGTCGTGTTCAGTAAACTAATCTTTAATAAAGACTCAGACCTGCAGCAGGTTCAGTCACACAGAGAAGCTGCTTTAGCCACTGGGCAGCTACATTCATTAAGATGCTATTAAGATACTGAAAAGTTCCCCTCGTTAATCAGCGGGCTCATAAAAGCCCCAATAAGAGGCTCAGCCAGCCCCTCGTCTCCTCTTCCTGGGCCGCTTCCCTCCTTCTCTCTGGCCTGTTCCAGTCCTCTACAGGTCTGATCTACTCCTTCTCTCCACAGCACATCATTTCAGATTAAATCCCTCATCACTCACACACATTCACATCGTACACGGCTACTTTCAGCTCTTTTTTAATAATTCAAGGCCTTTAAGTCATCATGCATTTCCTGTCTCTCCCTTTTTATTTTCTAGCTGTGCCTATTGCTTCTGACGTGAGTCTCACACACTTTTTATTTGAGAAACTCTTTGAAATCTACTAATTATGTTTGGTGGTGGAGTCAAGGACGTCACTGATGACTTCTTAGTTCATGATGAAAAGGACCATCCGTTAGTAATTAGAATTTTTAGCTGTGTGGTAAATGGACTTTGTAATTCGTATAAAGATGTCGTGGACGCTTGATGAAGTGAAGCAGCTGCAGCTTCATTACACATTTTAACCTAGTAAAACCTCCTAATACAGGGGATTTATTCATAAATCACCTGATAAAACCTCATCTCCAACACTAAATAAAGTATTTTTATCTGTAGTAAAACACAATGTTACTGTTATAGCATCAATATATATCATCAATATCCACATCATCATACAATAAGAAAATAGTTTAATATATTATCAGTAGTAGGGCTGCAACTAACCACTATTTAGATTTAATTTAGATTTGAGCTGTTGATGTGTTATTTAATTGGCTCCTTTATAATCTCTTGTCTAAGACTCTGAAACTGAAACAAATGAGACCAGAATCAGCCCCAAATTCTGTGCTAGGTTCACATCTGATAAGATTAGTGCTTTTAGATATTATAAGAAAGTAGATGAAATCAATGACAACAATGTCATTGAACTCTATTTCTTATTAATTATTGAGCTTTGCAGATAATTTAGTTTATTTCAAGTTTTTTTTCTTTTTTCCTGATTTCAGTCTATTATCTTATTTAAAAATATATGTTTTAAAGGAGGAAAATTGTACAACAACCTGGGACATTAACAATGATCCCTGATGAGGAATCAGCTATTTTGTCTTTTTTATGAGAAGCAGCCCAAGCTCCAACCTCAGATCATTAGTTCCCTTATCACCTGAAGTTTTGTGTGTGTGTGTGTGTGTGTGTGTGTGTGTGAGAGAGAGAGAGAGTGTCTGTGAGAGGGATGTTCTTTTTAAAACTTGTCTTAAACCCACTTCGCATATTTCGATCATTGTACATTGTTTTTAAGTATGATCTATATACTATATAGTTTGTTTTCTTGTAGTTTTTGATATATATATAGGTTAAAAAAAAAAATTCCCAGTCATTCTTTTGTCTGCAATGTGCAGCACTCTGTTGTTGTTGTTAAAGCTCTGTATGAATAAAGTTGAATTGATTTTTTTCCTGTTTTCCAGGTTTCCTTTATCCAGAACCTGGTGTTCTGTGTGGAACGGGCCTACCGGGTCCCTGACTTTGGGATGTGGGAACGAGGCAGCAAATACAACAATGGAAGCACGGAGCTTCACTCCAGGTGAACGTCCATCCATCCATCCATTTTCTATCCCGCTTATTCCCTTTCGGGGTCGCAGGGGTCTGCTGGAGCCTATCCCAGCGCATTTATGGCGAGAGGCAGGGGGATACACCCCAGATGGTCGCCAGCCAATCGTGGGGCACACACACCATTCACACACCATTCACACACACACTCACACCTATGGGCAATTTAGATTTGCCAATTAACCTGAGCATGTTTTTTGTATTGTGGGAGGAAGCCGGAGTACCCGGTGAAAACCCACGCAGACACGGGGAGAACATGCAAACTCCACACAGAAAGGTCCCAGACCCAGGCCCCAAGGCGGTCTTGAACCTGCGACCTTCTTGCTGTGAGGCAACAGTGCTACCCACTGCTCCACCGTGTCGCCCCCCAGGTGAACGTCTTCTTATTAAAAAAATATCAAATCTTTTCTCCAAAAAGTGTGATCATTGGTGCCTAAACACTTATTCAATGAATGGTGCGGCTCTAAATGAAACACGTTCTCTGTACTTCTGGCCAGTTTGGTATCAAAACAATATGTATCCTAATTGATCCCCAGTTGTTACTACCAGCAGTATTTGTAACAGACGGCTGATCATTGGCTATAAATCAAATGTTCTGACCTGAGCTGCAGCTCCACGTGAATCCTCAGAAAACCTCACATCTCTTTAAAGATTTATATCACAGTGACTCTGCCTGATGCTGGTTCCATTTTTACTGTAGTATTTGTTTAGGTGTCATAAAGTAGAACTAGTTTAACGTTTAGTTATTTGAAGTTATTTGAAATTCTGAGTGTGTACAGGAGGTAAAAAAAAAAATGTGGGTGTTCTACATGAAGCTTCAAATGGATGAGATTTTAGTTTCTCCATGTTCTACAACAAAGACAAATCATTAGATCACCGCAGAGATGAACCATGTTTTTTCTTCAAGTGAAACATCACTTTGATTTATTCAATAATTCAGGTTCATATCTACAACTTTCACCACATTACCAGCTGCATCATTTCATTCATTTCATTTACTTTTCTGTCAAGACTTTTTACAGACAGATCTTCCCGTTGAACAAAAATGTAGTATAGTTAGAAAAAAGAACACAAACACAAAATGATATTACATTTCAAAAGAGAAACAAAGACATATTTATGCATTGTTCCTCTTTTCTAGATATCTGTCAGGTTTTATGTTTCACAAGTGAACAACAACTCTTTCTGTTGTTGTGCCTCATTCATATTTAATTCAAAATTAGCTTTTATCGCATGGTATAAAATGTCACACAGTTCAGAAAATAACAAAATAGAATTTGTTTTTCATATGATTTAAATACGTCGGATATATCTGCTTTTGTTTTTCTAGAACATCTACAGAGGAAAAGCACCTAAAACATAAAGTTTCAGTGTAGTTACCTGACATTGGTGCAGAAAAAAAGTAAAATAGTCAAGAGTTGTGTGCAAATATGTCAGGCAATGATGAGATGGACAATAGAACCTTGTTTACATGATTAGGTCACTACAATAGAGCTGCAGCTAGTGATTATCAGTATTATATTGAACCGTTTTCTTATTGTACTGATGATATATGATAGAGCAACAATTAATCAGTATTCTGATAGTTGATTAATCTATTGATTATTGAAAAGATTAATAGATTAGTTGGCTCATTAAATGGTGTAAATGTTAATAAGTGTATCCCTAAGCTGAAGATTCAACAAAAAATGTTCTTCTTAAAAATGACTCCAATTTAGTAATTGGTTATCAAATTAGTTGTTAATAATGTGATAGTTGGTGACTAATTGATTAATCGACTAAGCAGCTCCAGTTGCTTAAATCATACAAATGTTTTTTTTTTGTTTTTTTCCCCTCCTCAATCATATTGTGACAAAGTAAAAACAGGACGATATAAATGTGAATGAAAAGATGAATTCCACATTGATGTTTTACTTAGAACTGTAACAGATTCGAGAAGCTAGAACCAGAGAATTTTAACATTTGTACACATGACCCAAATCTATTAGTTGATTAGCAGAATAGTTGGAGATTAATCGATTTATTATCAACTCTACTGTATCTTGGTATCTCCTCAAGACCTCTGTTGCACAGGTTGTATTTTATAAGTCAATCTTTTTTAGTTCATATTCATGTTTTAATATAGACTCGATCACTAGAAGGAATAAAATTGAGGGATAAAGACACAAGGAGAAATAGAAAAGTCCAGAATGGTAGAAACAGAGGTGTTGATAAATGACGTTTATCAGTCTGCTGCTCTGAGGTTTGTTTCCAGGAGCTTCAGCAGAGCCTCTCATTCTACTTCTTTAAACTGTTTAATATATACAAGAGATTTTTTCTCTTGTGTTTCTGATGCTCTGAACCACACAAACATCTTATATGAGTCAGATTAATAATTAACATCTTCCTGTTGTTGTTTTATGCATTTTACTTTCTGCTCCTTCTGTCCTGTTTGTTTTTGGTCTTCATGTTAATCTCTGATTCTTGACTAAATAGAAAGATAAAAGATGGTTTAGAATTTCCATCCCTTTTGCCTGTGGGATCCTCCTGTATCCATCAGACAAAAGCTGCTGATTACATGTAGAAATCACATGAAATCCTCCAGTCAAGTCAATTTTATTTGGTCAGCCCCAAATCACAGATTTGTTTAATCTTTTATTGAATTTCTCAGGATTTCAGGTAACTCGATAACTTCAGTTTTGTCTTATTTAAAAAGCAGAAAGTTGCAGGTCATCTAGGATTTAATGTCCTCATGATATGAAGTTTAGCTGCTTGCTTCAGTTGGTTTAATATGCAGGTACAGGTGTGTGTCATCCACGTAACAAAATTTCACGTCAAATCAATTGATTATTACAGTTTCTTCCTGTTTCCACCAGGTGGCGCTGTGACTCTGAGTCTTTAATGGTTGTTCAGGTGTGTTTAGGGTCATTGATGAAACAGATTGGACAAATTCTGAAGAAGTTATAATAGACACTTCATTTAGAAAGTGTTGACATTGATTCAAAATTTGTATTTGTGTAATTGTCATAAAGCTAAAGGTGCTTTGAAGTAAAAGTCATTTTATCTTTGAATTCCTGCTTTGAAAAGATGAGAAGGATTAAAAGACCAAATTATTTCTTCCACCAAACAGCCTTTTATCAGCATTTCTTTCTTCTTCTAACTGTTGTGCCTCCAAATTATTTCTAGTAAACCATATCTTTATTTTTTATCATTATATATATTTAAATGTGTAATCCAGTCATTTAGCTGGTCAGCAACTCACTTATTACTTCTATATATTTTATACCCATCAGATGCTTCAAGACTTTTATAGTTTTTTAATGGCTTGAAGTCATATTGCAGGAAAATAAAATGTTTTCACCTTTACTAAAGTATAAATCCAGTGACCTTTTTCCATGTGGTATTTATCAGAGCCGGCGTTTCTAAGTCTTCACATGAGCCTAAAACCAGATTGCTCCTCACCTTTAAACATTTAAAAATTTTTGATCATGACATTTGAAGGACTTAAGGACATAAATCTGTAGTTTGTGAAGTTTGGATGTGTCCAACTTACGTTTTTCTCCTTTTTTCTTGTCTCTCTTGTCTGATTATGTTGATGCTGTTTCTGTTCTGGGTAAAAATCAATTTCACTAGACCAGAATAGAGAATAAATGAGTATATTTAACTTTCAAAAGGAATATACTGGTTTATCCTGCTGTATAAATCCTGCTTTATTTGTTTTTGAAAGGTATTTTATTTTGAAAAACCAACACTCTGTGTTGTCTGTGTGTGTGTAGGTTTGCTCTGCTCTGTTCAGGTTGATGAAATCTCTCTAAAATAATAATGTGTGTGTGTGTGTGTGTGTGTGTGTGTGTGTGTGTGTGTGTGTTTTAATCAGTTTTTATGCACCATTAGACATGATGACCATTAGTGTGTCTGACAGAATATTCAACATTCCTACTTTATGTTGTAGTAATGAAATGCAAATCCCCAAAAAATCTTTTTTACAACATATAGGAATCAGGGGAAGTGATGACTTCTATTAGAAAAAAAGTCTCAGAGGTTCTTTATCAGGGTGATTTAATATCAGCAGTTTATTCACTGACTGATGTCAGCTCAGCACAAACAGAATAACAGGTTTCAATGATCTAATTGAATCTAACTGCTTCATAAAATTGTGTAAAATGTTGATCACATTTAACCTAAAATGTAAAATGTTTTTGTCCAGACCAACAATAAGCAACCAAAAGATCATTTTATTATTATAGAAACCAGAAAATATTCAGAAGCTGGAACCTGAGAATTTGGACATTTTCTTAAAAATTGACTCAAATCCATTAATCAATTATTAAAATAGTCTTAATGATGCAGCTCTAAGCTCAGATTTTCTTCACATGTTTATGTAATAATTAAAACTGATGCTTTTTAAAATACTACTTTTAATAATAAAAATGTTTTTATAAAAAGATGAAATAGTAACTATAAGCAGAAAATAGATGTGATTCAGTAGAAGTATGAAATAGAATAATATGGAAATGCTTTACTTAAATTGTCATTCATCTTAGCCATTTTTATATTTTCCACCAGTGATTCTAACAGAAATTTAAGATTGTTTTATGATTCTGAAAGCCTTTCCTTTTTAAAAAATTATTTATTTAATTAATAATACATTTTTCAAATATTCTGCATACATATTTCATATCAACACTTCATCACATATTTTTAGTCATGTTTGTCTGTTAATGCTCACTGTGATTAATATATATATATATGGATGTCTTGCAGCTCTGTGGGTTTGGCTAAAGCTGCTCTAGAAGCCATCAATGGATTCAACCTGTTTGGGAACCAGGTACGTTATTTCCTATTTATGTAATCTGATTAGAGGGCTGTGACGTGCTGCTGCAGGACGTTGATGTTTGCTCCATGTGTCCCAGTCTGTCCATTAGTGGAACTGTTAGTCTGAGGAGAAGGAGAAACAGGGACATTGATTCAGCTGCTGATGGATTAAATGAAGCTGTCACTTACTGCAGAGACTCTGCTCTCATTGGCTCCTCCTCTTGTTTCCCTCAGCCTTCTCACATATGACTGATGCGTTATGAACTTGTGTGTTTTTTTCCTGCTCATGACGATGTGAGATAAGTGTATTTAAAAAAAAATGTTTCTTCTTTGGGCTTAGAAATGATTGATGAATGAAAGATTTTTGTCATCAAGCTCAGATTGTTGAAAGAATCAATTTATAGAGTAGTGGCTGCTTTATGATCAGTGTGTGTGTGTGTGTGGGGGTCTGTCCTCTGGTGAATAGGAGTGCTACCAGCCATCCAGTGCTTATTAATGATCTCTATCAGTCTTGATTTCCCAGTTGACTCTGATCCTTCCAACAGCAAATGGAACTCAACTTTCAGAAACCGGAACCTTCACTGTCTGAAGCTGTCCACAGTGTTTGTGTGTGTGCGTGTGCATGTGTGTGTGTGTGTGTGTATGTAAGTGTTTCTATGTGTATCTGTGTGTCAGTGTGTGTCTGTGTGTGTGTATATATACAGTCGTCCTCAAAATTATTCATACCCTTGCTGATTCTTGTGATTTTTTCATTTAGTGATTAAATAAATGCTTGTTTTCAAATTTGTGTTTTAGCTTCATGTGACCAACAATTGAAAGAATGACAACAATATTAAATAATTTTAAAAAATCATTTCTGGGGTATTTTATTAACGGAGTCCAAAAAAATGCCATGTTCAAAATTATTCATACCCTAGTCCATCGTCTTTATTTAATAGTCAATGGCATAGCCTTTATTCTTTATGACTGCTTCCAGACGATTCTTGTACGTGTCCACAAGCTTCTTGCACGTCTCCTGTGGGATGTTGGCCCACTCTTCCTTGGCCAATGCCTCAAGCTGGGTCAGGTTGGTTGGTTTCCTCGCCATCACTCTGGTCTTCAAGTGATGCCACAGATTCTCAATTGGATTGAGGTCAGGACTTTGACTTGGCCATTCCAGGACACTGATGTCATTGTCCTTGAACCATCTCTTGACTACCTTGGCGGTGTGTTTAGGATCATTGTCTTGCTGGTACATCCAGTTTTGGCCAAGCTTGAGTTTTTCAGCAGATTCCTTGACATTTTCATCAAGTATCATGATATAATCCTCCTTCTTCATGATACCTTGGACCTTGACGAGATTGCCTGTGCCACTGGAAGAGAAACATTCCCACAGCATTATGCTTCCACCACCATACTTGACAGTGGGCACAGTGTTCTTTGGTCTATAGGCTTCTCCTTTCTTCCTCCAGACATACTGGGTATCCATATGGCCAAATAACTCCAGTTTTGTCTCATCAGACCACAGGATTGTTGACCAAAAGCTGGGTTCTTGCTTCAGATGACCTCTACAAAAGGCCAGGCGAGCTACCAGATGTTTTTTCCTGAGCAGCGGCGTCTTCCGAGGTTTACGTCCATGGAGACCTCCTCTGTGCAAAACTCGCTCAATGGTGGACCGTGACACCTTTGTCCCTGTCTGCTCAAGGGTTTGAATTAGGGCCTTGGTTGTGGTCCGTGGGTTGGTTTTGACCTCTCGGCAGATTCTCCTGGCAAGTTTGGGGGACACCTTACACTTTCGGCCACGCCCACTGAGGTTTTTGACAGTGTTGAACCTCTTGTGCTTGTTGATGATGCTCTGGACGGTTGAGACAGGGACACCATACTGCTTGGAAATGGCCTTGTAACCCTTTCCTTCACTGTGGGCCTGCACAAGACGCTGACGCAGGTCCTCACTGAGCTCCTTCTTCTTTACCATGATGACCAGAGATTAACAATGACCTGAACCCTTTCCCACTATTTATACTCTTCTGGAAAGATGCTATTTTTTTTTAACCTTGTTTAACATTTGGTCAACAAAAAAGGTATTCATTCCGATGAGACATCATGAAATAACTTTGGGACAAAGATGAACACATTTGGGACATTTTTGTTGAGATATTGCCAGGGGTATGAATAATTTTGAACATGGCATTTTTTTGGACTCCGTTAATAAAATACCCCAGAAATGATTTTTTTAAATTATTTTATATTGTTGTCATTCTTTCAATTGTTGGTCACATGAAGCTAAAACACAAATTTGAAAACAAGCATTTATTTAATCACTAAATGAAAAAATCACAAGAATCAGCAAGGGTATGAATAATTTTGAGGACGACTGTATATATATATATATATATATATATATATATATATATATATATATATATATATATATATATATAATTATTATTTATAAATTTGTCTGGCTTTAGAAGCAGTGTAAAGGTGATTGCAGAGGCAGAGAATGATTGATGTTTTGTTGTTGCACCTCTTTAGAAATGGTGAATATATAGATAAGATATAAAAACAATGTTTAGATGTTGATATATACAGTTTGCACTACATTTTATTACAAAGGTGTCACCTGAACAAACACAAGCAACAGTTTAATTGGACCAGAGGATCAGGAAACTGTTTCTGATCAGAATCATCTTGTGTTAACATCCTGTTTTTATGATTTTAGCAGTTTTATCAACTAAATAATGTTCAAAAAAATTCTGCTGTAATATGTTTCAAATACAAATTCACAGAGGATTTTGAAGAACAAACAAAGATGTATTTAATATGTCTGTTCTGCTGGTTCATTAGTCTTTTGCCATTTTGATGCCTCTTTCCTGCTTTTAGATCTATTTGGAAGCTTTGTGACCCAGCTGTCAAGTGCAGCATCTTTTTAGGAACCTAACACTATGAATCCATAACAGTAGTATATGGTTTATTATCCATTTTTCTGTCAAAAACAGCACAAAACTGCAGCTCTATTTCCAGTTTTCTTCCACTGTCCCCACTTCTTCCACTGAATTATATGTATACAGTGGGGAAAATAAGTATTTGAACACCATGCTATTCTGCTATTTCTCCCACTTAGAAATCATGAAGGGGTCTAAAATTTTCATCGTAGATGCATGTCCACTGTGAGAGAGATAAACTAAAAAGAAAAATCCAGAAATCACAATGCATGATTTTTTAATGATTTATTTGTGTGATATAGCGGCAAATAAGTATTTGAACACCTGAGAAAATGAATGATATTATTTGGTACAGTAGCCTTTGTTTGCTATCACAGAGGTCAAACGTTTCCTGTAGTTTTTCACCAGGTTTGCACATACTGCAGGAGGGATCCTGGCCCACTCCTCCACACATATCTTCTCTAGATCAGTCAGGTTTCTGGGCTGTCGCTGAGAAACACGGAGTTTGAGCTCCCTCCAAAGATTTTTGATTGGGTTCAGGTCTGGAGACTGGCTGGGCCATGCTAGAACCTTGATATGCTTCTTACGGAGCCAGTCCTTGGTTTTCCTGGCTGTGTGCTTTGGGTCGTTGTCGTGTTGGAAGACCCAGCCACGACCCATCTCAATGCTCTGACTGAGGGAAGGAGGTTGTTCCCCAAAATCTCACAATACACAGCCCCAGTCATCCTCTCTTTAATGCAATGCACTCGTCCTGTCCCATGTGCAGAAAAACACCCCCAAAGCATGATGCTACCACCCCCATGCTTCACAGTAGGGATGGTGTTCTTCGGATTGTACTCTTCATTCTGCTTCCTCCAAACACGCTTAGTGGAATTATGACCAAAAAGTTCTATTTTGGTCTCATCTGACCACAAAACTTTCTCCCACGACTCCTCTGTATCATCCAAATGGTCATATGCAAACTTAAGACGGGCCTTGACATGTGCTGATTTAAGCAGGGGAACCTTTTGTGCCATGCATGATTTCAAATCATGACGTCTTAGTGTATTACCTACAGTAACCTTGGAAACGTTGGTCCCAGTTCTTTTCAGGTCATTGACCAACTCCTGTCGTGTAGTTCCGGGCTGATTCCTCACCTTTCTTAGAATCATTGAGACCCCACGAGGTGATATCTTGCATGGGGCTCCACTCCGATTGAGATTGACCGTCATGTTTAGCTTCTTCCATTTTCTAATGATTGCTCCAACATTGGACCTTTTTTCACCAAGCTGCTTGGCAATTGCTCCGTAGCCCTTTCCAGCCTTGTGGAGGTACAATTTTCTCTCTTGTGTCGTTGGACAGCTCTTTGGTCTTCGCCATGTTACAAGTTAAAGTCTTGCTGATTTTATGGGGTGGACAGGTGTCTTTATGCAGCTAACCACTTCAAACAGGTGCATCTGATTAAGGATGATACATGGATGCAGGTGGACTTCTAATGGGCGGACTAACAGGTCCTTCAGGGTCAGAATTCTAGATGACACACAGGTGTTCAAATACTTATTTGCCGCTTTATCACACAAATAAATCATTAAAAATCATGCATTGTGATTTCTGGATTTTTCTTTTTAGTTTATCTCTCTCACAGTGGACATGCACCTACGATGACAATTTCAGACCCCTCCATGATTTCTAAGTGGGAGAAATAGCAAAATAGCAGGGTGTTCAAATACTTATTTTCCCCACTGTATATATATATATTCATTATGGAATGGAAATTCTAAACCATATATTCATTCTTTGGTCAATTCATTTTCATTTTTTTCTCTAGCAGGTGGGGTGATATTTTTTATTACTCTGGTTTTATCTCACTTTTTTTATTTTTTACTGTAAATGGACATTTCAACCTTTTGATGGAGGCTTTTTGTAATTCTATAAAAGAAGGTTGACCAGTACAGTATATTTTATTGTAAACAAAATGTTTACTTTGAATAAAACCACAGTGAAGTGAGCAAACAGCCAAGCATAAATGATTTTTGTGTTAGATGATTGGATTTTTTCTAACAGCATTCCACCGCAGGAAAACTGCAGCAAAGCTTTGCTGATTTGACTAAAAGCTATCACCAGACCTGTTTGAGGAAAGTAAAAAAAGAAAAGACTCTGGCAATAATCATACATAATGCATTTGCCTTACATTAGAAACTGCTTACCGAAGGTTGTGGAGCGACACGTTTGGTTTCATGTCAGAGCTGCTGATGGATGGATGAAGTGGACTGGATCAGCTTTTTTTGAAACCAGAAGTGGTTCATCATTTGCTTTACTAAGTAAAAGTATAAACTGGCTCCTCGCTGTAAGTGCGGTGGACAGTGGTAGTAGCAGCATTTCATTCATGCATGGGAGGATTTTTGAAGTGATATGATGCCTTTAGACTCTTGACTCGCTGTTGTTGGAGTTTAAGGCTTCGCTTGTCTATTTTAGGGAACAGCTTCTCCATACCTGGACTATAGGAGACACATTTTATTATAATTCTTCAATTTAAATTACTGTTAAAAGAGGAGAAAATATCCAGATGTGTCCAGAGTCCTGATTGTATGTCACTGCATATACTGATTGGACTCTTGGACGTTGTGTGTGTAGGATTCATATTACTCAGGAAATGTTAAATTTAACAGATCAATATGACTGAAGCTGGTTTGGTTTGTGTTCAACATGTTTTTTCTGAGTATATTTAATATAGAACTAATGTTTGATGTTATTGAGACTATTTCTTATTATGTTTCCATCCACCTTTTCTTATTTACATTTTTAAAAATTACGAAGAAAGCAAAAAATCTGTAAATTAGGATAAAAGCTTTTATGTTTTATCAATAGAAGGAAAATGTCGCTTTTGGTTGTGGAAACAGGTTTTTTAAATAAATCATTACCGACCTTAAGCAAAAAAGAGGTTTGACATTGTTGAGAATTTTTTGTTATTGTTCCAATAATCATGAAAATATACCTTAATTGTGATTATTGATAGTCTATAGCTGATATTATCATTAATAGTGATTATTGATAGTTTATAGCTGATATTATCATTAATAGTGATTGTTGATAATCTATAGCTGATATTATCATTAATAGTGATTATTGATAGTCTATAGCTGATATTATCATTAATAGTGATTATTGATAGTCTATAGCTGATATTATCATTAATAGTGATTATTGATAATCTATAGCTGATATTATCATTAATAGTGATTGTTGAAAGTCTATAGCAGATATTATCATTAATAGTGATTATTGATAGACTTTTACTATTTTCTAACCCTAACCCACTTGGAGGGAGAATTTCAACCTTAAAGTGGAACACTCTTGCATCTCTCATGCTACATTTCAAATCAATGTGCAACCCAGAAATATCTTGGTGTTTTTTTTTTTTTTTTTTTTTTTACAGTTGGAGAAAGTTATGATGTGCAGAGGTGTCATGAGACATGTTGTTTTATCCATTTTGCTGTCAAACATGTTTTCTGACTGACTTTTTTGAGGTTATGGTGTGTGCTTGTGCAGAACTCACTGCTTTCTTTGCAGTGTGTGTAGAACTATAAAATAATCCATGTGTATTCTGTGTTTTCCCTGCAGGGCTGCTCTTGGTCAGTGATATTCGTGGATCTTGACGCCCACAACAGAAACAGACAAACCCTCTGCTCCCTGCTGCCCCGGGAGTCCCGCTCCCACGTGAGTTCGTCAACCATTGGGTCACCCATCACCTGAGAATATTTACTTTTCAGCTTGGAAATTCCAAGATTCCAAGATGATATGTAAATTCCATTGATATGTAAATTTCGGTGAAATGTAAACTTTGCTATATTAAAAAAAGCCTTTTGATAAAAAAAAATAATTATTGATGATTTAGTTTTACATATTTGGGATTATTTTATGTTTATTGACCTACTTTTAATACATAAATGTAGAGGTGGTTATATAACTAGAAAATATATTGATATCAAATATTGCCTGTCAGTGGATAACAATAATTATTGATCATTTTTAATATCTATTTTTGATAAGGACCAGGAGAAAAAGGCTGACTATGACCATTTTATATTAAAGTTGATTACTGGTTTGTCTCTTAAATGGCTGGCTGTTTTATTCAATGAATGATCCATAAGCAATAGCAAGGATTGGGGCTTACTCAGAAATAAGAGAATATCATCAGCATATAAAGAGAGTTCAATGAATCGCTGTTTGATTCAATCATTAAAATCAAGGGAAAAATTATGGTTATGACCCACAGATTTTTACACAAACATTAAGCAAAACTACCTGCCTGTATTATATTGAACTGTTTTCTTATTGTATTGATGATATATAATAGATCTACAACTAATGGGTGATATGATAGGTAATTAATATATTGATTATTGAAAAGATTATTTAATTAGGCGGTACATAAAATAGTGTAAAATGTGGATCGGTGTTTCCAAAGCTGAAGTTTCAAACTAAAATGCCTTTGTGGGATTTTTTTGGGGAATTTTCTCCTTAAAAATGGTTCAAATAAATTAATACATTATCAAAATAGTTGATATTGTTTTATTGCTCAGGTCTAATTGTTATATTGCATTTCATGACCCAAAGTGTGATTTAATTGATCTGTGTTTATCTTGAACTTCTGTTTAAACTAAATCTGTAGCCGAATTTTTTTTTAATATTGTTTTTGTTAGAATAGTTGTGTGTTAACGTTCATTTTTTGCCTGGCAGAATGCCGACGCCGCACTGCTTCCGACCATCAGTTACCCAGCCTTCGCCGTGGATGACGACGCCCTCTACAGCCAGACGCTGGACAAGATTGTCCGCAAGCTGCGCGGAAAATACGGCTTCAAGCGCTTCTTCCGTGATGGCTACAGAACCGCCAACGAGGACAAGAACCGCCGCTACTATAAACCTGCGGAAATGAAGGTGGGTTCTGCTGCCCAGAGGGTTTTTATGTTTAATCTGTGATTTATATATATATCTATATCTATATATATAGCTATATATAGATATATATATATATAGCTATATATATATATATATATATATATATATATATATATATATATATATATATATATATATATATATATATATATAGAGAGAGAGAGAGAGAGAGAGAGAGAGAGAGAGATATTTAGATATTATATAGATATTTTTATTCAACACAGCAGTGGTTTGAGCTAAATGCTAACACCAACATGTTACCAGAGCTACCTTTACAATTTATTAGCTGGAAAAGCTCTTTCTTGTGCTTTGACAACACATATGACCTTAAAAAATGTCAGCCTGAAAGTGCTTGAATTTCATATTAAAACATTTTTGGTGTTATTTTAAGGTTTCAAGCATCTTTAAGGAAAATGTATTAAACCTAACTAATATTTACGCTCTTCAGATGTTTAAAATTTATTAATTAAACATGAACCCTGTTTATGAGCAGTACAAACAGACAAAGCATGTTTGGCAAGATGAGAAAATCAAAAACGTTTCAAAATACATTCATCAGGTCTCTCAAAATTTGGTACGTTTTGTGTTCTTGTCATTTTAAAGTCAATTAAATTATTTGTTTTTCAAAAAAATCATGATTTCTGTGATTTTGTTGACGTAAAAAATAAATTAAATTTCAAATATTTAATTCACCTAGAATATAAAATGAGTTGATAGCATGTGTTTAATTATTAAAGACCTTTTTAAGAGAGTTAAACTATCTGATACCAAGTTTCTAGGGTTACACCACATTGTCCTGAAAATGTTCCAATTGGAATTTCAGATTATTCAAAAAACATTTTTTGACCCTCCGATATTGACCTGAAGTTGTCGCCCCTACATTTAACCTAAAACTCTCAACCCCAAAGTGCTAGAATGTAAATAAAAAAAAAATAGCCTGTAAATGTTAAAATCCATTTATAATAATACTTACACTCTTGCATTTCGAGTGTTTAAATCCTCTTTGAATCCTTCTAATTCACCACAAGTCTATGTTTGGGCAAATATGAGTGAGTTTCTGTCACTGAGCTCATTATTGTGTGATGTTGTAAAATCCTCCTGATGAAAGGAAATTGAAAATGCATCAGAATGAGCTCTGTGAGTTCAGGATGAGGTTGGTGTCGGATGTTGGGTTGAAGGAGTGGGTTGAAGATTTCAGGTCTTGGTTATAACTTTAATATTATGGCCAAACTTGCTGCAGTTGTACCTGAAAATGCTTGGTCGTTCATTTTATTGGTGAGTTGAGGGAATTCTGCCCCTTTGACCCAACCCCGACCTGCAGCACAAAGATTGATGGTTGGAACCCACAAAAAGACGTAGTTTGAAATATTTGCCTTTAAAATAGACGAGTTGTGTCCTGCTGGGACTTAAAGAAGCTCGTGGGCAGTGCTGACCTGTTTTTCGTGGACTGAAACAGGACTCAACAGATGCACTAAAGTCTCACGGCTGCTGCATTAGAGGGAAAATAATGAGACAAAATCCCTTTTATAAAATAGATTTTTTTATGTAATTGTAGGGTTGTAGAAATGTGAGACAGGTGCTAAAAACAAAAGTGCCTGACACAGTTGATATTTTAGGACTATCTCTTTAATCCTGCAGAAATGTAAGCATCAAAGCTGAATTCCTTGCAATTGGGTGAACTTTTATGCATTATGGTGGAAGTGTCTTTCCACAGACTTCAGGCAGCAGGTGATGTGTTAAATAACACAGTCAGACTCAGACATTTGTGTTGCGTTCAAAAATGTATCCTCCTGTAGACCAGCTTTTCTCATTTAATGTGATCCAAGCTGAGTCGACACACACAACAGTGATTTATCTGAGGCAGACTAAAGTGATTCTGTACACATTCAAATTCTCTACTGGCAAAGTGCTGCATTCTTGGAGACGCAAAGAAGAAAACTTATAGCCCTTAATGTCTGATTAGATGGCTCCAACATGTAAAAAAACTAGATGAAACTGTGTTAAAAACTAGTATAACATGTTTTAAAATTATTAAAACAAGTGTGTCTTGGTAATATGTTCAGTAATAGAACTTTATTGCATTCATTTACATCAGGAAAATTTCAAAGAACAAACCTCAAATATGTTGATTAGTCTGATCAATGTTATATATTAAGTTGAAAATGCTTTAATTTAACCATGTTTTGCACTTAATCTTAAATATCTTCCGCAACCATTGTTATTTTTCTTTCAAAATAAAAGTCTTCTGCACCCTGTGTTTTAAATATGAATGGGTACTCATCTTATGTTTCTAATACAAAACACAACTATATATTTTATGTGAAGTCTCAAACTTTCACTCAGAGAATGAGGCTGATACCAGGTGAGTTTCATCATTTAAACTAATGATCTCTGGTGCTGCAACTTCTCTACCAACATTATATATTTGATCATAAATCAGTAAATACTGGTGAAATTAATCCATCAATTTATATGAGAGGAAACTGTGCAGCCAGTTCTTAGAAATAAAAACTGAAAGTATCTTCTGATTTCTAAAAAATGTAATAAAAGGGCAGTTTAACGTGTATATATGAAGAGATGTTTATATGAAGTGAAGCAGTGATGTAAAATCTCCTAAATCTCCTCAAAATCTGAATAATTTCAAAAATGTCATGTTGTGTAACTCTAAAAACTACTACTAACTAGATAGTTTAACTCTCTTAAAAAAGGGTTTAAAAACGTATTTGGTTAGTTGATTGTCAAAAAATGGTACAGATACATAAATCCAACATAAACATGAAATGTACAATTTTAAAGACCCACTGAATGCTTCTCAAAACTCTATTTTAGTTTAGTTTTTGACTTTCTCATCTTGCCAAACATGATTTTTCACTGACTCATTTTTTGAATAAAAATGTAAACTATCTGCATCAGCTGAAGCTGCTCGAGCGCAAAACACCAGGATGTTTTTTAAACCATAAAAACCTGGACTCATTTCTCCTTAAAGGAAAAAGGTATAAAACAGACTGAGTAGACCACATGGAACATTTTTGAAACCTTATTGAAACACTAACTCTCAGTATCAGAGATCTGTGATATCACATTGGGCCTTTATGGTGAATTTATTCCTTATTTGCAAATTAATCTTCGTCACACATATGTAATCTTTTTATTTGCATTTTCACAACATATATCACAGCTATTATTATATTATATATTATATAACAACAGAAACTATATTACTATATTAATTGAATCATCTAAATCAATTGAGCAGCTTGTTACCATTTTTATTTCTGAGGTTTAACATGACTATTTTAAGGTTAAAAACCTGATATGACACATCACATTCCTTCATTGTTATATCACATTTAAACTGTGCTGACAACAGTTAAATAAAATGATAAAAAAAAAAAAAACAAGTTAGGAAATATCTTGTTTTTGGTACACTTAGCTTAGTACTGAATGGAATGATCTTCATCTGGCTGATAATTATGCTTATATTTTTTTTGCTTGCTGTAGATGGGTTTAATCGTTTCTAACATTACTAGTTGCCAAACAGGGTTTAACACATTCTCAATGTGTGTGTGTGTGTGTGTGTGTGTGTGTGTGTGTGTGTGTGTGTGTGTGTGTGTGTGTGTGTTTGTATTTGTATTTGTGTGTGTGTGTTTCAGCAATTTGTTCTTGCATTAGGATGTAATCTCTGTTATCTTCCATCAGTCTAGCAATTACTGAAAAAGATGAGGGACAAAGATAGTGAAGACTAATGACATTTATACGTAGCTGCAACACACACACGCACACAAACACACACACACACACACAAACACACAGTGATTGAACCTAAACGGGTTAATACGAAGTGCAGCTATTTTAAATGTGGTTCCAGTGTGTGTTCATGTTGATCTTCTTCATCTGAGCACAAACAGACTGGAATTGAATTATTGTAATGAAGAGATTCGCTGGACTGTTTCAGCCAACACCAACGATCCTCTGGATAACCCGGGTTGGGTTTGTGATCTGGAACAGAAGTCAGACAATAAATAGGAATAAGCCAAGTGACGGCACTCCTGTTTGTTCTGGAACATTCAGTCCAGCTGATTCACACATTTACACTCAACCATTAAACAATCTGAGCGATCAACTGCAAATGATTTAAAAGTTCAATCAATAATATGTGTTCAGCTTTATTTTGACAAATAATTCAGTTATAAAAGAAATTTTCTCTAATGTTTAACCTTCCTGTTTCTACCATGATCAAAATGACCTCACTGTTCCTTCCTTCTTTTCTTTCTTTCTTCCTTTATGTCTGCCTTCCTTCCTTCCTTCCTTGCTTCATTTCCTCCTTCCTGTCAGTTCCTTTCCTTGAGAAACACAAATAAATCATGTTGATCAAAGTAATAATCAATCAGTCGATCAATCAATCAAGTTTATTTATAAAGCAAATTTCAAAACAAATTGCAGTTGAGCAACTATTCTGATAATCAATCAATTGATTTGAACCATTATTATGTAGAAAATGTCCAAATTCTCTGGTTCCAGCTTCTCTTCTCTGAGTATTTTCTGATTTCTTTATTCCTCTATAATAGTAAACTGATGATCTTTAGGTTGAATCTCCAGCTTTTGAAACATTGACTTACATCTTACATCATTTTGTTAACAAATTAATTATTTTTTTTTAATCAATGAAGTCAGTATTTCAGTCATCTTTGTTGATGCGTAGTAAGAAATATCTGTAAATAAATGAGAATTTGTAAATACAGTATATGATTAAAAATGATAATCAGCAAATAAACTCCTTAAAACAATAAATGTATCTCTCCATGTATTTGTGAACTTAACCTTGAAGCTTCACTATTCTTCTTCCATTCAGCAACATGTGTGATATCTTCTGTTTCATATTCATTCCACTCAAACTCTTCTCTCCTGTCTTAGGTGGAGTAGCAGTAATATTATATAATAATAATAATTCTCCTCTCTGCTGTTTCTCTGCAGCTTTTTGATGGGATTGAGTGTGAGTTTCCAATATTTTTCATCTACATGATGATTGACGGTGAGTCTTTTTCTGTTTTTATGACTCAATACAAATCAAAACCTGCAGCATTTGACAGGAAATGACATTTTCTTGTTCACCAAGTAGTTTTTTAAAAAGAAATTTGTAGGTGAACCTTAGGGTTGAGTCATAAGTAAACTGATGTGTCTTTTAATCCCCTCGCAAAGTATATTGTCCATAAACCTTTTGTGTTTCATGTCATGTGGCTCCATGTCAGACATTTTACCATTTTTTTATCAAGCCAAAAAGCAAAAAGAAATCCATCAAATGAGTCTAAACATATAATACTAAATCACTAGAATCAAGAATAAAGCAAAAGTATATAAAAAGCTCTAAAACAATCAGTGGGGTTTTAAATTAGATTTCTTCAATTTCTTTTCAACCTGAGCAGGTTTTGCTGTTCAAGGACATTTTAGCATCTAATTAAAAAGTAAATAATCTAGCCTATTTCTGAATTGTCAAAATTAGATTAGTCTCATATATTGTTGTTGTATTTGTGTATTGCACTACAGTGATGCTATAATCAATATTATACATTAATGATGGATCAAATTATTTATTGCAAGTGACAAACCCACTGATACAATCACCAGATTCCTGCATTTTAACATTTTTAGGAGTAATTTATTGGGTTCCACCTTTGTTCCATTGTTGTTTATTTTTCCTCTGTGTTGTCAGAAAATTATTTATTGCAAGTTTAGGGTGGAATATTATATAGAAAAAAGTTTCATCTGTTTAATTTCTATCATGCAAAATCAGTTTGTGCTGTGTACATCTCAGTAGAGTGACAAAAGAACTGAATTAATAAAAAAAAAATTGTGTGATTATTTTGTTATATTACATTACATTACATTGCTTTTCATTAAATGACGTTAAATAACATATTTACCATTTAAACTGTATAGATTTGTATAAAATGTGGATGTTGCATGATGTTGTAACATTCAGTCAGTATTAATGACTTTTATGTGTGTGTATTTGTGTGTGTGTCACAGGCGTGTTCAGAGGAAATAAGGCTCAGGTCAAAGAATATCAGGAGCTTCTTGAACCCATCATCTTCCAGAATTTTGATGGTGAGTTATTGCATGAACACACACACACACACACACACACACACACACGCACACACAGGGACGCAGGGCCCGATGGTGGGGGGATATTACAAGTGCACAAACATGGAGATGAATAATTTGGTGTGATTGGTGCATGGACCTGACTCGTCTTCCAGCTTCTGCCTCTGTTCTCTCTGCCTCCAGCAATGAAACTTTCTCTTATTAAAACACCATCATCCATATTCATTCACCACATACTGTGACCTGGGCTCAGAGAGCAGAACTTCCATATTCACCGGCTCATCTTTGTGTGAAATGATGGGATGTCAAGAGCCTTTAGTTTTATATCGGTCTGTTCATGACAAAACAGGAATAATTGTAGAGCAGGGATGATAATGAAGAGAGTCAGAGGTGAGCTAAATGAACGTCCTCTCTTCTCAGCTCCTTTGCACCAGTTACACTGAAAAAAAATGTTGAACTGTTGAAATTACTTATTTTAAAAATAAATAAATCAATTTATCTAACTAATATATTTTTTTAAACTGATTGTAATTGGTGTTAGCCAGTGTTAGTTATTGTGACTTATTGGTAGCTACTGTTAGCTAAAATAACATAACGTCTATTAAATAAAGCAGATAAACACATGGTACATTTACATGGGGTCAGAGTCACTTTTCTCAGTGTATGTATGAATTTAGTTCTGTTTCTGTTTCCCCATTAATGTCCATGAAGACTCTAAAATGCAGATTCTTCTTAAACCTGAGTAACAGCTCCTGTTGCTTTTTCGTTATACAGACACTAACTTGCAGGATTTTCTTCACTTAGATTTGGAGCAATACAAAGATTTTACTAGAGGTGCTGGAATCTCTTTAAAAATGCATGAATTTCAAATTTGAACTTTTTTTTCTGAATTGAAATTTGTTCTATTTGCTATGATTTAAACTCAATCATTATTCAGCTGAGTAAGCATACAGATTCTCTTCAGATTTTTTTTTATTTCTAGTTCTGATAGGAACTCCAGTGATCAGACATTAATCTCCAACTGTTTTCATAATTGTTTTTTGCAGCGCTGCAGCGATAAATTGAATAATCAATTAGTTGCCTGCATTTACTTCAATTATCAACTATATTTCTAAATTGATTAATGGTCTTGAGGCATTTTTAAAGAAGAAAATGTCCAAATTCTCTGGTTCCAGCTTCTTTTCTCTGATTATTTTCTGGTTTCTTTACATATTTATTTATATTTAATATATGTTCAGAAATATAAACTTTTTCTCTTTACTTAGCGACAAAACTCTGGATGATGTTGTCCTATGTAAAAGTGAAAATTCTCTGGTTTCAGGTTCTCTAATCTGATTTTCTATATATATATATATATATATATATATATATATATATATAGTCTGTGGAAAATATGCAGATAATTGAAAATTATAAATTTTACGGATATGTTTGCTCCAGCAATCTTTTTTCCCCTAATATTTTACTTTCAGAATAATTATCCATCAAAAGCATCAGACTCAGACCAAATATTTTATTTCACTACAATATTTAGACACTGTTCTGACATGATAACATATGGTTACAACAACTGGAGCTGCTGCCTCATCTTTCTGGGCTGTGTTTGTGCCTCTGTCTTTCATGGATTGAGCGTTTTTTTCTGCTCCAGCACACAGATCATCAAACACAGTCCTGGTGCTGCTGTTGACAAAGCTGTGACTGGATCGGTTGTTTTTCCAGCTGCAGAAACAGTCGCCAGAACCTGTTTGAATTAGGGGATCAAATCTGCACCCGTGAAGGTGGTGAACAAGTGTTTTTACTGGCTGCTGCCTTCGCTCACTTTAATCACCCATGGTATTTAAATTTGAGTCTGAACTGGCTCAAATCTGCACGGTATCCAGCAAAATCAGAAAGTACTTTGTTCCTTCATGGTTGATCAGCAGGCAATAATCCTCCTGCTGTGGAAAATGGACTTTGAAGAGGAAAAATGTACACTGAAAAAACAGATTTGGACTCTTTGGAAAATGTTCTACTTTTTACCTGGTTTATTGAATATGTTTTATTGTGGTAATGAATCTGTGAACTTGTGTTTTTCTTAATTCACTCTGAAAAGGACTACCATTCATTAAAACAAGGTATTAAAAGTAACTAGTATCTTTTTCACATCTTCTTAACCTGATTTAAAGAATGTCTAAGAGGGGAGCTAAAAAATCACCTGTTGGCTCGGTGGTCCACTGCTAGATAGGTACACAAGGACACACACACACACATACACACACACACACCCTCATTGTTCTCAGAGTCCTCTCCTGGCATTCCAGGCCACGCTGTGATTCCCAAGTACTACTATGTCCCTGCTGACTTCGTGGAGGCGGAGCAGAGCAAGCCTGGAAGTCAGAAACGTTTCCCCAGCAACACTGGAGGTGATGGCAAGGTTTTCCTGTGGGGGCAGGCCCTGTTCAACATTGCCAAGCTGCTAGGTACGGGGGGGGGGTGAGAGAGAATGTGTGTGTGTGTGTGTGTGTGTGTGCGTGTCTGTGCATGTGTGTGTGTGTGTGTGTGTGTGTGTGAGACAGTGAGTCTGAAATTGATTTAGTTTTGTCTTTCTGCCTTTAAGCTTCCTGTTGGTGTGTTTACTTGTGTGCTTGATAATGGTTTGTGTGTTTTTCCGTGTGTGTGTGTGTGTGTGTGTGTGTGTGTGTGTGTGTGTGTGTGTGTGTTACGTTCTAGCCGATGAGCTGATCAGCCCTAAAGACATTGATCCCATCCACCGCTACGTGCCTCGCCAGGACCAGCGGAACGTCAGCATGAGATATTCCAATCAGGTAAGAGTCTTCTTTATTCACCTTTTTCCAATATCCTTTTTATTGGAACAGATTGGAAGATGTAGGAAGGACAGGAATATGGAGATGCAACAAATACTTTGATAGTCAATTACTCAATTATTGATTATTGAAATGATTATTTATTAAATAATTTGCTTCATAAAATGGTTTACAATGTGGATCAGTGTTTCCCAAAGCTGAAGATTCAACCTAAAATGTTCCCAAAACAACCTGTGGAGCTTTAGTTATTGTATATTTGAGTCAGTGGAAAATCTGAAACTTATGAGGCTGTGTTTCAGCTATTTAACTGTTAAGTGTGTTATTTTTCTGCACAATCTGAATCCTCCTATTAAATATGGTCATGTTTTATTATCTCAGCAGCACTACTGCTAAATCTGAACTCAACACTTTCACAGTATTTAAGAGCTTTCGGCTTCAAGTCGTAATAACAAGTCAATTAACACTCATTGTTGGTGCTGTCGAGAGTGAACAGGAGGTTTGACTACCACTCACCATGAAGTTCAAGAAAAATTCTGTTTGTGATTTCTACAGAACAACTTGTCAGAGATAAAAAAAAAACATTGTCTTGTATTGAATGACCTTACACCTGGTTTTTATGTTTTATAATCCTGGTCTATGATGCAAAATGAGCTTTGAGGCCTGTAACTAATCATTATTTTCATTATCAATTAATTTACTTCTTGTTGTTAATTAGTTTTGTGATGAATTTTTGTCTGCATTTAAAAAACAGTTCTCAATTATTATTATACAAAGAAAAGCATCAAATAGTGTGTTTTGAGAATTTGCAATCAGAGTAACAAATGTTGGAATTTTTAGCTTTTTCTTATTTCATTTAACGTTATTTATTTTTGTTTGATGTTCAACATTTAAAGGGTTTGGAAAAGAATTAATTTGTATATATATATATAGCTCACCTCCTCCATCAATTTATCATTGATTATCACAAGACTATGCAGATTAGTTTTCAGCCTCTCTTTGCTGTGTTTTTCACGAGTTCTAAACCTTTATTTGTCATTCATCCATCAACACTTTAAAAAGCAGACTTTGCCACCTTGCCGATGGCCAGTTTCAAACACAAAGATCAAACTGGTTTATTTCTTCCACCAGCAGCTTGTCTGATGGTCTGAGCCTTAATTCCTAAACCCTGAGGATCCAGCAGATTAAAGCAGCTGTTGTTCAGCCTCTTTACTGCATGTTGTTGGTTTTTCTTTCTTTTTTTTTCTTTTTGATAAGAAAACACTAGAACATGAGGAGTGAATCATATAAGTTACAGGGAGAGATAACACAGCAATTCTTTTTCATTGTTTTACCCTTGAAGGAAAATTAATCATCTTCAACACAGTAGCAACAGAAAGAGACGCCATTTGTACCTAATTTCACAGAAAGGCTTTGACATTTACAAGCTGTGTCATCTTTTCCTGGTTTCATGTAATCAAACATTTACATATTGGACTTTTTTGAATTTAATCTTTCACTGAGATTATTTTAAACGTCGTTATTTATAACAGAACATGAGCGTGTGTATTTTAACATCTTCTCAATACCTGGACTCTTAAATTACTGTTAAAACATGAGTAGAAAATCCAGATGTGTTAGAGTCCTGGTTGTGGATCGCTGCATTTACTAGTTGGACTCTACTCATATTACTCAGGAAACGTTAAATTTAACAGATCAATATGACTGAAGCTGGTTTGGTTTGTGTTCAACATGATTTTTTAAGCATTTTAAAAGCAGAACTGAGGTTAAGGTATATTTAGAACACAGAAAAATTTGTGATTGATGATATTATCATTAATACTGATTATTGGTAATTTAGCTGATACATCATTAATAGTGATTATTGGTAATTTAGCTGATATTATCATTAATACTGATTATTGGTAATTTAGCTGATATTATCATTAATAGTGATTATTGGTAATTTAGCTGATATTATCATTAATAGTGATTATTGATAGTCTATAGCTGATATTATCATTAATAGTGATTATTGATAGTCTATAGCTGATATTATCATTAATAGTGATTGTTGATAGTATATAGCTGATATAATCATTAATAGTGATTGTTGATAGTCTATAGCTGATATTATCATTAATAGTGATTATTGGTAATTTAGCTAGGGCGACACGGTGGTGCGGTGGGTAGCACTGTTGCCTCACAGCAAGAAGGTCGCAGGTTCAAGACCGCCTTGGGCCTGGGTCTGGGGCCTTTCTGTGTGGAGTTTGCATGTTCTCCCCGTGTCTGCGTGGGTTTTCACCGGGTACTCCGGTTTCCTCCCACAATACAAAACATGCTCAGGTTAATTGGTAAACTCTAAATTGCCCATAGGTGTGAGTGTGAGAGTGAATGGTGTGTGAATGGTGTGTGTGCCCCACGATTGGCTGGCGACCATCTGGGGTGTATCCCTGCCTCTCGCCTTAACGCGCTGGGATAGGCTCCAGCAGACCCCTGCGACCCCGAAAGGGAATAAGCGGGATAGACAATGGATGGATGGATGGTAATTTAGCTGATATTATCATTAATACTGATTATTGGTAATTTAGCTGATATTATCATTAATAGTGATTATTGGTAATTTAGCTGATATTATCCATAATAGTGATTATTGATAGTCTATAGCTGATATTATCATTAATAGTGATTATTGATAGTCTATAGCTGATATTATACATTAATAGTGGTTATTGATAGCCTATAGCTGATATTATCATTAATAGTGATTATTGATAGTCTATAGCTGATATTATCATTAATAGTGATTATCGATAGTCTATAGCTGATATTATCATTAATAGTGATTATTGATAGTCTATAGCTGATATTATCATTAATAGTGATTATCGATAGTCTATAGCTGATATTATCATTAATAGTGATTATTGATAGTCTATAGCTGATATTATCATTAATAGTGATTATCGATAGTCTATAGCTGATATTATCATTAATAGTGATTATTGATGGTCTATAGCTGATATTAACATTAATAGTGATAATTGATAGTTTATAGCTGATATTATCATTAATAGTGATTATTGATAGTCTATAGCTGATATTAACATTAATAGTGATAATTGATAGTCTATAGCTGATATTATCATTAATAGTGATTATTGATAGTCTATAGCTGATATTATCATTAATAGTGATTATGGATAGTCTATAGCTGATATTATCATTAATAGTGATTATTGATAGTCTATAGCTGATATTATCATTAATAGTGATTATGGATAGTCTATAGCTGATATTATCATTAATAGTGATTATTGATAGTCTATAGCTGATATTATCATTAATAGTGATTATTGATGGTCTATAGCTGATATTAACATTAATAGTGATAATTGATAGTTTATAGCTGATATTATCATTAATAGTGATTATTGATAGTCTATAGCTGATATTAACATTAATAGTGATAATTGATAGTCTATAGCTGATATTATCATTAATAGTGATTATTGATAGTCTATAGCTGATATTATCATTAATAGTGATTATTGATAGTCTATAGCTGATATTATCATTAATAGTGATTATTGATAGTCTATAGCTGATATTATCCTTAATAGTGATTATTGATAGTCTATAGCTGATATTATCATTAATAGTGATTATTGATAGTCTATAGCTGATATTATCATTAATAGTGATTATTGATGGTCTATAGCTGATATTATCATTAATAGTGATTATTGATAGTCTATAGCTGATATGCATTAATACTGATTATTGATAGTCTATAGCTGATATTATCATTAATAGTGATTATTGATAGTCTATAGCTGATATTAATATTAATAGTGATTATTGATAGTCTATAGCTGATATGCATTAATAGTGATTATTGATAGATTATTGATTTTGCTTTTAAATCTCACCAGATTTATAATTTTCTAACATTTCTAGAAGGGAGCGTTCCTGCCTTAAACTGAATTGCCGCTGCTGGTATAAGCTCATCAGTGTATTTTATCACCAGATGTGGTGTGTGATGTCTCTCTGTAGGGAACAGCATGAGGACACGTATCTGCGCTGCTTTTGTGAATTCTGTTTCTGAACTAATATGCAGCTTGAGCGGCGTCTGACTCGCCTCGGGTCGACTGCCTGTTTTTTGTGAATCTAATCTGAATTTCCATCACAATGAGACTTGTGTAGAAAGTGGGTTTTTTCGCTTGGAGCTCGGTGCCGCTCTGTGTGCGGCTCATCAACAGATACGCATCACATTTACTCTGATGTCTCCAGCCCACAAGCAAATGTGAGTGTGGGTGAATGGTTCTGTGAAACCCGGTGGTTCTGCTGCTGCCGTGACGAGGCGCCGTCTCTCCATGGCCTTTTGAAATAGTTTCTAGCTGCACGCAATTTGTTAAAGACGTCTTTTGAAACACTGACAACTTGTTACAGAAGTTATTGCAAACTGTGAAAGACTCCAAACTCCAATAACGTCACAAAAGAAACATAACACACTGTTTTCATTCTACTTTTTTAGTATATTAAACAAACAAGGTATGACAGATTTTTTCCACTGTTACCGGTGCTGCACAGTTGAACCTTAATGCAGGCTAGCTGTTTAGCTCTGATTCCAGACTTTGTGCTAAGATAAACTAATTAATTTAGCGAAACCTAATAAGCTTAATTAAGCTTGTTAAGCTAAGCTAAGCTAACTGGCTCTAGCTTCTTCTTGAGTTGACACATAGTTATCAACTATCAGTTATCAATTCTCATCTAAAAACTGCAAGAAAGCTCCAAAAAGTACAAACTCCGCTATCATTGGTCATGCTCAGTGGCTAACCTTAAGCTAACATCACTTCGCCTGTACATTTTACTGTTGGTTGACTGAAGCATTTTTTTGTATTCATTTTGTGTTATCCTGGGTTACCGAAAACAAGTAAAGTAAGTAAGTAAGTGGGTAAAACTTGGTAGACTAAAATTTGTTTCTAGGTAGCATCATTTACTCACTACTATTTAATACTAACTGATTATTTGATTATTTTACTAGTTTATGAGAGCAGTTGATCATAGTAAAATCCTGCGTAGGTGAAATTATGTTTTATATCTAATAATGACCACAAGAAAACAAACATATCACAGTAAAAGTTGTGTTGCTTGTATCGCGAAAAGAAAATGAGATGATGTGAAGATCTTTTTGTTGGAAGGTCAGGTGATGAGATAGGAAGTGGTTATATTTCTGCAGGTGTTGGTTTGTTCCTGAGTATCTTTAGACCTCAGTAAATCACTGAATCTCCAGAGTTTTACCACCTGGGAGCTGCATGAGGAGGATTTTAGAGCTCAGAGTTTCAACCCTCCGGCCTCTTTCAGTCGGTGTGAATTAGACGTTTATTTTATGCATGTGTTGCTGCTATCAGCGTCTCACACAGGGTCAAACGGCTTCTTGGCTTCATCCTATGTTCTTCCTTGTTCTCTTTCAGCATCTTCTTCTACTCGCATGTTAACTGATTCTGTGGTTTTGTTGGCCAAAAGCCTGAGCTGAGCAGAGGAAGAGAAAAGAGGAGGAATTTGCCTTTTTTGATTTTACATTGCATGTGCGTGAGTGTGTGTATATATATATATATATATATATATATATATATATATATATATATATATATATATATGTGTGTGTGTGGCGCACATGTGGCTGTGTGTGTGTGTGTGTGTGCAGCTGTCTTGTTTCCTTTACATCACTGATGTTCAGTGTGTGTTCTGGAGACATTAAAGAAACATGTCTGTGTTCAGCTTTCACATGTAGTTAAATCTTGATTTTCTTTTTCCCTCTGTGTCAGTGTGTGTTTACTGTTGATCCAAAAGAAAAAAAACACATTTATATTATGTCTGTAAGTTATGATCCATGCACACATGTTGACATATTTTTATCCCTGTGTTAACGTGTTGCGGTTTCAGAGAAATGTACGTGTGCATCTGTGGCCTCTATGCATGCATGTGTGTGTGTGTGTGTGTGTGTGTGTGTGTGTGTATTATTCATAGTCCCATTCCCTCCCAATGTTATGCTCCTGCTAAAAGTCGCTGCATCAATTCATTTTGCATCTGCAGAAAATAGAATCCAGTTGTACCTTTCTGCTCTGAGCTCATACATAAAGTTCCAGCAGCGTGTTTGGCAATCAGAGTTTTGATAAAAAAAAACATGTGCAACTCCTTTATCATATACTATATTCCTGTGAATGCTTCTTTATATCCCTGCTACTATATCCCTGTGAATGCTTTTTCATTTCCACTGAAAATATCTAGAATCCTTAGTTTCAAAACTGATCCAATTGGAAACAGCAGGTTGTCAATATATTTAACATTTGAGTTACAAAAGCAGATGATGTGTCTGTAATCTTAATGTAAGATTGCAGCAAATCCCCACATAAATATCTCTAATATGTGTGATGCCAGTGTTATTTATGTATTTATTGCAGTTATTTAAGGTTGTAAATTTCACGTTGTTTTAATCCTGTGGAAGCCATGACTGGAAAGCTGACATGGCAGCACATTATGCTGCTATGTATGTATGTATGTATATAGATATATTAATTATATTTAAAATATATTATTAATTATTTGATTATTTTAGTAGTTTATGAGAGCAGTTGATCATAGTAAAATTCTGTGGTGGTGAAATTATGTTTTATTTATTATCATCTGCAGGTGTTGATATGTTTGTTTCTGAGTATCTTTAGACCTCAGTAAATCACTAAAGTTATTTTATTTTAAGAGGAGTACTCCCTTCAAGTAATCGTTGAAAGGGAAAGTTTCTTTTTTTGCCCCAAACAACCAGCATTTGGAGTCAGAAGTTGTGATTTTATCACCGAATGGAGGCTTGATGCATCTCTAATGGGTAGTGGAGCTTAATGTACAGTTACATCCAATGAGCTGCTCTCCTGTTAATAGAATATGAAGCTTTAATTTAAAGTATACAGCTTAAACATGTATGTGAGTGTGGTGAGAAATCAGCAGAAATGCATTAGGACAGTAAAGCTGCAGAATCAGGCAGGGCAATAAAGATGAATTTAAATTAATAGAAAAAATAAAAAAATATATAATTGTTAGATAGTACAGAAGAATAATGGAATTCAACTTATCTGAAATAAAATATCAGAATTCTGACAATTATAGAATAAATATGAGAGTAAAGGTGTAATCCTGAAAAAAAATTCAAAATTCTGATTTAATTTAATATTCTGAGATTGAAGTCAGAATTACATTGCAGCAAAATCCCTTACATTTCTACATTTCTTACATTTCTGACTGAATTCTGACAGTACTTCTCAAAATTCATTTTTTTTTGGCAACTTTGACATTAAAGTGTGACTTCAGATTTTTTGATGGAATAAATAAAAGTAATTTTTCCCTTTGATTTTTTTTTAATAGTGGCCTTAATAGAGACTTAATACACAATGTCAGAACTGTCATTTGGTGTAATCCTAAAAACTTGGTACCACATAGTTTTAACTATCTTATAAAGGTTTTAAAAATGTATTATTTTTTTTCCTTTACACCATTTAACATTCCTTGTCAAAGAATCTCCAAAATTGTGATTTTGTAAAAATAAATGGTACAAATGATCTTTGAAATGACAAGAAACTAACAGGAACACAAAATGTTGATTTTGACCTGATGAATGCTTCTTAAAACTGTATTTCAAAAGGTTTTTGTCTTTCTCATCTTGCCAAACATGATTTGTCACTGACCCTTGAACACCCCTGAAGAGAAAAAACTTGATTTTTATGTGAAAAACCTCAAAATTGTAAACATATTTTTACAGAAATATGAACAATTAACACAGACACAGAGGATTACAACTGGGAAGATGCATTTTTCATTTCACATGGCTCTAATAACAGCTGTGGATGAATAAATCTGAGCTTTGACCCTCAGGATAAGTGCAGCCTCCTTGATATTTAACGTCTCCCTTACGGCCGGCTGTGTCATTTTTATTTATTCATTTTTTTGCGACGCGCTGGCAGAGTCGTGAGGGTGAGCAGATCAAACGCAGCCCGGGGAGCGGGTTGTGACGTCCCACTGACAAACACGCCGTAATAAGCCGCAGGATCAGAGGCCGCAGACGTGAATTAGTAGCTTTATGTCACTGATGTCGCGCACTCACTTCTAATGTTTTAATCTGCTTTTCTATTCAGGCTCCATCATGTCATCTCTGACTCTTCTTTTCTTCTTTATCTGTTTCTACATCTGTCGCTTGGAGTTTCGCTCTTGTTTTTTTTTTCCTTCCACACATACAGCGCTGAAGCATAAATAGCACTTTTCTGTGTAAGAAACAAACTCTACGATATGAAGCTCTCTAGGAAGCTTTCTCTCTCTCTCTCTCTCTCTCTCTCTCTCTCTATTTCACACACACACACACACACACACTCACACACAAATCTCAACAAGGTTAATGGAAAAGCTGCGTCGTGGTGGACGCTGCAGCAGCCGTCAGTCATCAGCCGGAGATAAGGCGAGGGTCAGGAGAGGCCTCTGATTGGATGGTTACAGAGTAGGAAACAAACAAACATAATTCCTATGAGGAGGAGAGAAGGAGAGACAGAGGATGATGGGAGAGGAGGAAGATAGAGGAAAAGAAAGAGAGAGGGACTCATTTAATTTGGGGTATTTCATTAGTGGCTGAACCCTATTGCCCTATTGTAAGGAGTCTTCTTCATGGTCCACTTGTTCTTCTTCTTTTTATTGTTCTTCTTATTCTTATTTCTCTTGTTCTTGTTCTTGTTCTTTTCTTTTTGTTCTTGTTCTTGTTCTTGTTCTTTTCTTTTTGTTCTTGTTCTTGTTCTTGTTCTTCCTCTTCTGTGGAAAATTGATTGTCTAATTGATTTTTTTTTGCTCATAGATATGTATAGACACCAGATGAGGAATGTTAGCACATGGCCTAACCTTGTTTTTGCCCCTTAAACATGACCCAGAGATTCCAGAATCTTCCAAAAATGTGATATTTTATGTTTTGCATTCATTTTGGTAGTTAGATGTCGCCTGCTGGGAATTAAAAAATAGGAGTCCCTGATTGACAAAGGGACATTAAATTCACTGCACATGTCAAGATGCATCAAGAGTCTTTTGGACCAACACCATGGCACCGACAGGATGTCAGCCATCTTGTAACAAATAACATATTTTTCTGTGATTTTCACATATAATATTTGAACAATGTAGAACCAAAGATTTTATCACATTGATAAATTGATTGAATTGAATTCACTCCGAATCACCTTGAGACATCAAGATGAAAAGTTGCGTGGCATAGCTCACCTGCTGGCAACAGGAAGTAACTGCAACATGACAGAAACCACATGATTTACATGGAGTAGACAAAGTTTGATTGGATGCAGCAACATCACCTGCAGCTTTAATTAAATATTGTAATCCTCATCTCTAAGTTAAAGTTGTCAAACATATTTAAGGAATAAAACTCAACAACAATACAATTATAATGTATACACATTATTTGCAAACTGTATGTAAATAATGTATACACATTATTTACATACAGTATGCAGTATTTTTATTTGTATGCTTATTATATGATTTGCTTTAAAAAAAATGTGACTCTATTCTTTAAAGGAATAGTTCAACAATTTGAACCGTTTTATCTGGCTTATTATCATCCTGCTCTGCTTTCATGTCTGAATAATAAAGAAGATGCTGCCATCAAAAGCTGTTTCTAGTCTTTTGCTCAGCTAATCGGCTGCTAGTGGCAGCTTCTTCATTAGCACAGAGACAGGCAATGGAACCAGACTATTCACCCCGTCATTAAGAGGAAAACCTGGTCTGCTGTTCCAAAAGGTGCTTTCTCTTTTTAGAAAATACAGATTCATTACAATTATGCTCCCCAGGTAGGGGCCATAATTGTAATAATTGTAAAACATATCTCTCTTTGCTCAGTCTTTATTCAAAAAAAATTATAAAAACACAACATCTCCTTTTTTTAGTTGTTGACATTTCTTTATTGAAAATGCAAAGAATGAAGCTAGTTTTTTAATGTATTCATCTTTATGTTTAATGTTTCATTTAGTGAGTAAACCCCTTTTTTATGAAAAAGCAGATGGACACACAAACTCATACTGACAGACAGATCCAGAGTGTTAAACCGTGTTAGTTGACTAATGTTGTGGTAATGAAACAGTTAAACCCATCTCTGGCTTTCATGTACTTTCAGAAATGTGTTGTTCTGTGGTACTCAGGAATTCTTATGCTAGTTCTTCTTGTTTTCCTTTTTTTCCTTGCTTTCTTTCTTCATCCAGAAAACAATTCATCTCCTGGTCTAATGAAAACACCTGATCTGTTAAGTGAATGAAATAATTAAACACCCTGACTGTTATTTGGTAACAGTAAATGTATTTCTTTTAATTAGTTTTATTTGGAAAGCTCTGGCTTTTCTCTAAAACAATGTGTGTTAGTGTTTTAAATGTTTTAATATTGCCTCTATCTGTCAATTCACCATCAGAACCAACTTTTCATAACTTGTTATTCGGAAGCCGTCATATTTTCTTTTTTTTTTTTTTGTAATTCAAATTTTTATTTAAACACACATAGTAAAAGCTCATGGTGGTACATATAAAGAATAAAGAGAAGAGGGTCAGCAACAGAAAGACATATTTGTTAAAGGTCTATGTAGTCCCTGTCAAAATGTGATCCACAACATAAAATAGATCAAATAGAATATTGATATTATACATACAAATAAAAATATATTGTAGAAATACCAATATTACAACAGAAATACAATCATGGTTCTAGTTCGAGGTAAGGTGTTCCATGAAATAATCCCAAATTCCCAGTTCCACAGGACCTTTACCCCTTACTCTCGCTAACATAACCTCATAAGATGTGGTCTCACTCATTAAGATTTTCCACTCTTGAAGTGTTGGACATGTGGATGATTTCCAGTGCCTTAATATGATTCTGGCGGCTGAAGCTATCCCCACCATCAAAACTGAAAATGCACTTTTTGTCAAGATTGGAGTCTCTGTTTCATCCCCCAAAAGACATAAACGTGGGGATACTGGCAGGGATACTCCCGCCCATGCCTCCAGATATTTAAGTACACTCTGCCAAAATGGCTCAACCATAGGGCATTCCCATAGGAGATGCAGAAAAGTTCCCACTTCTTTTGCACACTTCCAGCATGAATTATTATTTGTTAGACCTATTTTGAAAAGCCTACAAGGTGTCCAATAATACCGGTGCAGAATTTTATACTGGATAAATTTCCCTCTAGCATCCTTGACGTATTTGCCATTTTGTGCTATGATTTGACTCCATGAATCCTTACTAATTTCACAATTAAGGTCTCTCTGCCAGATTATTCTCAAATTATCACATATACTGCTGATCATATAAATTGAGTTTTTATAGAATGTTGATGCCTTGTGACTAAAAGGATTGTCTAGATAATCAGTTATTGGGTTGGTTAGCCTCTCTGACTGAAATTTTTTAATTATGCAATGTCTAATTTGTAGGTATTTCCAGAAATCACCTTTTTCCCCCAACTGGTACTGTTGAACAAGTTCATGAAATGACATAAATGTGCCTTCTTTGAAGAGATCCTTTACAGTATGTATGCCCTTGTCAAGCCAGCTTTTCCAAAAAACCTTCTGCTTCCCAATCTTTACCTCTGGGTTGAGCCAGAGTGAAGCGTACAGTTGTTTGAAATGGGAAATCTTATGCATTTTGTGAACTTTCGCCCAAACCTCCTGAGAATGCCTAATAACTGGGTTAGTGTCTTTTCCTTTAGTTTTTAAACACTGCGACAGGACATGTATTGGCTGAAATGGTGCTGCCAGGTTTTTCTCTATATTAGCCCACACTAATCCAGACTCCATTCCCCTCCAGTGATTGATTATCTTGGCCATCTCAAATGACAAACTATACAGTCTAACATCTGGAAGACCAAGCCCTCCTTTCTCTTTGGGCGCACACATTTTACTCCATTTAAATCTGGGCTTTCTTCCTGCCCATAGAAAGTCTCTGATTATACTTTCATATTGTTTAAAAATGTAGTCAGGTTTAGTAAGTGGCAACATCATAGATATATAATTGAATTGTGGCGCTATTACCATTTTGACAACATTTATCTTTCCCCAGAGGCTCAAATTCAACTTTCCCCATTTTCCCAAGCTTGTTTTAATGTTTTGAAGGAGAGGCTCAAAATTCAGTGCTGCCATCTCACCAATCTCAGAGGTTAATTTAATACCCAGATAAATCATGCCTTTGGGAATCCATCTGAAATTATACTGTGTTAGCATTTGTGGGTGACAGTGCTTAGATATGGGCATTGCCTCTGATTTAGTCCAGTTAACTTGGTAACCAGACAGTTTAGAATACTTATCAATGGTGTTCATTAGTGCAGGTAAAGATCTGTTAGGGTCACTGGTAAGGAAAAGAATATCATCGGCATATAGCATTAATTTGTGTTCAGCCCCCCCACCATCTACCCCTTTAATAGCAGGATTCGCCCTTATAGCCACCGCAAGGGGTTCCAGTGCTATGGTGAACAAGAGAGGCGACAAGGGGCATCCCTGTCGCGTTCCTCTAGAAAGATCAAAAAGAGGTGAAATAAGGCCATTTGTCAAGACCGATGCTTTAGGTTTACTGTATATAATTTTAATCCATTTTGCAAAACCAGAGCCAAAACCAAACCTCGACAGGGCCGAGTGTAAAAAATCCCACTCGACCCTGTCAAAGGCCTTCTCAGCGTCAAGCGAGACAGCAGCCACCGGCGCTGTACTAGAGGCATTTAACCATATCAAGTGCATAAGTCTTCTCAGATTGTCGGTAGAAGACCTACCCTTTATAAAGCCTACTTGATCTGTATGAATGATGTGTGGTAAGGTTGTTTCAAGTCTTAGGGCCAGTACCTTAGCTAAAATCTTACTGTCTACATTGATGAGGCTGATGGGTCTAAAGTTCGCAGGATCTGCATGATCTCTCCCCTTTTTAGGTATCAGAGATATTAGAGCTTCATTAAGAGATGGTGGAAGTGAGCTGCTTTGGAATGCTTCTTCAAACACCATAGTCAATATTGGAGCAATTATGTCAATATATTCTTTGTAATACTCCACAGGAAACCCATCAGATCCTGGTGATTTCCCTGTATTCATGGATAAAATGGCAGTTTTGACCTCTTCTTGGGTTACTGACGCATCAAGAAGAGCCACCTGATCAGAAGACAGAGTTGGCAGCTTTATGTTTGAGAAAAAATCTTGAGCTGATGTCTCATCCATAGCACCAGATGAGCTATACAGGTTCTCATAGAAATCTTTAAAGACATCATTAATACCTTTAGAAGATGTTATAAGAGAGCCTCCTGCTCTTATTGCTGGAATAGTATAGGCAGAGTTCTGTTCCTTAAGCTGTCTGGCCAAGAGTCTGCCAGTCTTTTCCCCTGACTCATAGAACTTTGTTTTAAGTCTGAACATAGCATATTCTGCTTTTTTATTGAAAATATCATGAATTTGAAATTTACATTTGCAAATGTTTTTAAATAAACTTTCAGAATAATGTCTAGCCAGATCTTTTTCCATACTATTGAGTTCTGCTTCCAATTTTTTAATACGATCATTTTGCTCTTTTTTTCTTTTTGAAGTATTAGCAATCATTTTACCCCTAATGTACGCTTTAGATGCTTCCCACACCATAGCCACGCTATCTGTACTGCCCATATTAATTTCAAAAAATGAAGATAGATCCCTTGCAAGCTCTTTAGAAAACACCTCATCCTGTAATAAAGATGTATTCATTTTCCACCTGCCACGTCTAAGTCGGTCTGAATGTATATTCACAGAGAGCTCAACAGGTGCGTGGTCTGACAGGGAAATAGCATTGATAGTGCAATCAATGATGGCATTGACTAGACTTTGGGAAATTAAAAAAAAGTCAATTCTTGAAAAAGATTTGTGGCAGTGGGAATAAAATGTGTATTCTTGGTCACTAGGGTTAACCAAACGCCAGACATCAACCAAGCCGTTGTCCTCCATCATCATGTGAATGGCAGATCTATCCTTTGGCACTGAAATACCTGCGTATTTACTTTTATCCAATATCCCATCTAAGACTTGATTGAAATCTCCTGCCAAAATGATTTTTCCTTGGGCGTTTCCTAGTATGCTATTTAATCCATGAAAGAAAGATGGATCCTCTTTGTTAGGAGCATAGATATTACATAGCGTTATTTCTCCCCCATTTATGTTGGCTTCTATACAGATAATTCTACCATTGCCATCCTTGTACTCCTTCAACATAGAAAAGTTCAGTCTCTTATGAATCAAAATAAGAACTCCATTACGTTTGCTGGAGAAAGAGCTATAGTAAACATGACCAACCCAGTCTCTCTTGAATTTTTTAGCTTCATCTTCCTCTAAATGTGTTTCTTGGATGAATGCTATATCAGCTTGTTTATGTTTGAGATATAAAAGTACCTTTTTTCTCTTCACTGGATTCCCACAACCATTAATATTCCAGGAGACTACTTTAACATAAGCATTATTAGCCATTCACATAGTAAGAAAATGAAATTGAAAAAATATAATGGATATGACCCCTGTTATCTGACCATCTCAATTGAAAAACATGAGCTACAGATTTCGCACCACCGAGCATTAATAGAAAATCTGGTATTTTAACTTTAACCTGAACCAACAAGACCAAACTGGCCAACCAAAAACTCCTCTCTACAGCAGAGGGGAGAAAAAATAAAACATAAAAATAGAAATCTGTCCAACAACCCGCTGAGGGTTCTCTTCCCAATAAATCAAGGTCCATAAAATAAACAAAACTTAACTTAGGTCGTGGAATGTCGAGTCGCCCACTCGGCTATAATCTAGACAGCTACCCAAAGCTATCCAGCCTCACCATACCTCAGTCTCCTTGCTGGTGGATGTGACAGTTTATTCTCCTTCATTAATATGCTGCTCGATGAACTTGACCGCCTCTGTTGCAGCGTCAAATTTTCGGCTCTTCCCCTTCCATGTGAATTGAAGCGTTGCAGGGAAAGCAAGCCGAAACCTCACGTTCTTGTCACGGAGGAGCTGCCTCGCTGTTGTAAAAGTTTTCCTCCTGTCAGCCAACTCCTTAGTCATGTCTGGAAACAGGGAGATGTTGCATCCATTCCACACCGCACCTCCTTTCTCCCTCGCAGCTTTTAGTGCTTTATCTCTCGCGGCCGAACGTAGAAATCTGATCATTATCAGTCTCGGAGGTTGTCCGTCATCCGGACGTGAGCCGGGAGAGCGGTGTGCTCTTTCGATTTCGAATTCGTTGTCAATGTCGATGTTCAGGCCCTCTGACAGTATTTTTTCAATGCATGCAATCAGGTTATTGCCTTCAATGCCCTCCTTTAAACCCAACAGTCTCACATTATTGCGGCGGCTCCTATTTTCCAGATCTTCCACACGATTCCACAGAGTATCTAAGCGCTTTCTCTGCTGCTCGCGGACATTCAGCAATTGCTGGGTAGAATCCTCCACGCCAGATATTCGTCCCTCCGCCTGTGTTAGCCGTTCCTGCATTGCTTTCACAGCATTTTTCAATTCGTCAGTAGTCCCCTTAATCGTTGAAACATCAGATGCCACTGTTTGGAGTGTCGCGCTCATTTTGCTTACTTCAGCAAGAATGCTTTCCAGATTAGAATTCTGTGTAGAGTCGTTTTTAGGGCTAGCATCATCAGGTTCAGTAGCGGCAGCTCCCCTACCTCGTGAAGGCTTAAAATACTTCGAAGCCGTAGACATATTCTTTCGCATGAACTGTTCAGTTAAAACAAAAGACTGATAATGAAATAGTTATGAAACAAATATTGAGAAAAACGTGGAGAAATGACGGATTATTTAGGATTTCAGTCCATGAGGCTTAGGACAACTTGAACTAAGCAGCCATCTTGCTCGGCGATCCCACGTGACTCCGCCGTCATATTTTCAAGAGAAAATTCCACAGTCAACCACTTTACTGCAGCAGTTGTTGAGAGAAAAACCCTTCTCTGGAGGTTTTGAGGGTTTAGTGCCAGTATCACATCGTTGTGTAACAGCCTTGGTAGTTTAGGCTCACTGTGGACAAACGGCCGATGTTGTTCTGCTGGTAAAAACAGCTGTGGCCGCTTCACGTTTTTATCTGTTGATGCATCTGATTGCGTCTTGGCTGCTGCTGTGTGTCTGCAGGGAGGTTTGAGGACTGGGAAACACATTAGAAACACTGCAATAGCACATTAGACACCATTATACCCATCTGTTCACAAAGTTGGTAATGATGTGTGTGTGTGTGTGTGTGTGTGTGTGTGTGTCTGTCTGGCACTAGTAGTAATGGCATATTTCTGTTACAGGTTCATTGTCAAGTTGTGTGTTTGCATTAGGAGTTGTTGACAATACTACACACAGATGGTAAACCAGGGAGTCATTTACACACGCACACACTAACACACACACTCAAACACTGACAATAACACCCTAGTTTAAAACTTACACACGTCCTATTTATACAAGTTACCGAATTCTCTATTGACTTATAGCGTTCTGTTCACCTTGACATGTAACAGTGTTTCTCCGTTGACTTTTGGGTCTGTTTATGCATGTGTTCAGGTGTGATGAGGCTGCACCACATGGCATGCAGTTTCTGATGCTCGACAGGAAGTGGATATTCATGGTGCGGACCATGAAAACTCGCATATTAATAGTGTTGTAAACTTTAGAACACTTTAGAACAGATAAAAATGAAAATGAACACTTATATTATGGATTATTAGTGTTTAATGGTAATGGTAGTCTATATTCTTGACTTTGCTCTCAAATCTCACCAGATTGCTGCATTTAAATTGAGAATTTTATAAATTTTACAAGGATGAGTTCTTGCCTTAAACTGAAATAATAATGCTGCTTTTCTCTCAAAAGCTCAGACTGATTGTAACATTTCAAATGTTTTTACCCCTTTTTTTCCCTGGTTTATTTTCAGCTAAACCACGTCTCACTTTGAAACATCCTCATTGATGTCTGTGTAGATTCTCATTCATCCAGGTCATTGTAGTGTCAAAGGGGTTACTTGTAAGCAACTGGACTTCTTGTAGAAGACGTATCACCTCCTATCCAGAAGGCTTCTTTAGTTCTGGCCTGATGCTGGAAACCAGGAGCTTATATCTCTGGATCACTGATAACAATGGTCACATAAGTCACACTTCAAGGTGTGAAGTGGAGTGAGAGTTGTTGTGGTTACATGATCCAGAGAATGAGTCCTGCTCTGATGGTGAAGAGCAGTTAAACTGCCTGGGATGAGATCTCAAGGCAGGATGGTATGTAGCAGATAGATTATGACGTAACCCACCTTCTCTGTTCAAAGTTGGTCTTTCTAAATGGACATAGATGGCCTCCTTCACTCCCCTTTCAAACCACCCGTCCTCCTTGTCTAAGATGTGTACGTCCGTGTCTTTAAAGGAGTGTCCCTTTTTCTTTAGATGCAGATGTACTGCTGAGTCCTGTCCTGATGTGGTGGCTGTCCTGTGTTGTGCCATGTGTTTACAGAGTGGCTGTTTGGTTTTTCTCCAATATATAAATCCGGGCACAGCTGAGATTTGACCCTGTTTATTAAGAAGTTTTACCTCAGAGAAGATTCCAGATTCTAGAGAGAAGACAGAGAAGAACAGGGATAAGGAATAAGGTTGAAAGGAATAAAGGAAAATGAAAGAAGGAAGATATAAGAAGAGAAAAAGAAATAAGAGAAAGTGATGTAGAGGAAAGTGGAGAACAATAGAAGTTAAAAAGGAGTGAATGTAGATGAGAGGAAATAAAACCTCAGATGTGTTTCTTCTCATCGTCACAACTCAGTGCTTTTAATTTTGGGGGGAAACGTCAAATGAAGCAAAGCCAGAATTCATTTTCTGTTCCATGGAGACTCGGCACAGTTTTCTGCCAAATGGATTTTTCATTTTGTCAAATTCAACGTTTTCTGTGTCTCTGAGGAGGAAAAACTGCTGCAACATGTTGGCACCTGGAATATAATAATGATAATATTATATATTATAATGTTCCTGGTAGCACGGAGACTCCAATCGTCCACTTCTTTTATTTCCTTCTTTAGAAGAAGGTTGATCTCATGCACTTTTCTTTTTTATATTTTTTATTCTCTGAAGCCCATTCAGATAAATGAGTGTGTTTGATTTATTTTCTCTATCATAAGGTCCAATGACTGATGTGATTTCTACTTGTTCTTTTTCTTTCTTTCTTCCTTTTTTTCTGTTGTTCTTATTCTTCTTTGGTTTATTGATGTTAAAGGCAGAAGAGTTTTATCATTTTCATTATTTTCTCTAGATTATTTTGCATGTTTTTTCATCTTAATTAATATGCAAATAAGTGTAAAACCTGTAAAAACTCAGTTTTCATACATTTTTAACTTAAATCTTGAAATAAACATGAATTGCCAACTTTAATCACTTATATATTAAAAAACATCCTGAACTGCTCAGCTTGATTGGAACAAGGGACCAGATTTTATTTTGATAAAAATGCAAAAAAGTCCAGTTAAGTTTAGGTTTGTTAATAAAACCTGACTCATCCTCTTCAGGGAAACTGGGGTTTTTGCCCTCATTTAATGAATAGATATTTTGATAATAATGAATAAACATCAGCTTTATCTGCTGGGATCAAAAGTTTTTTTTTTTTTTAAGCTTTTCAGGGTTGTGGCTCCAGAGAGATTCCATGAAATAATCCTTGCCCGGACCTGTCTAATTCCTGACTATCTTTTACTCACTGTTGCAGATAAAGATTCGAGCAGTTGTTTACACCCGTGTTTGGCTGTTGTGACGTCTCTGTTCTTCAATAATGAGCCTCTTCATTAGTCTGTGTGTGTGTTTGCTGGGTAAACAGTGAAGAACACACACACACACACACACACACACACAGGACACAGGAAGCAGCAGACACCAATATTAGTCTGAGATTAAACAAAAGAAAAACATGACTCTGTCTGCCCACAGGGAGAAAAAAAAATATATATATATCTGCAAACAGATTAATACATTGTTTTCTCAATTTTTTTGTTGTTCTTAGACACAGGCTTTTTCTTACCAAAAAAGAAGAAAAAACATAAAGACTCTAAGAATCTCTCATATTTGTCCATAAAGAATGGACTCAGAATATCTTTTCTTCAAAGATCTCACAAAAAACTGCAGGATTTTCTCCTTTGAGTTTTTTTAAATTCAGCTTAATGAAAGTAAGTTAAAAAATGCTGCGTAGATGATTTAAAATTACACACACACACACACACACACGCATGCACACATGCACGCACGCACGCACGCACGCACGCACACACACACACACACACACACACACACACACACACACACACACACACACACACACACACTATTTTCCCTATTATTTGTCTGTTCCATACTCCTTACCATAAATTTATTATTTTTATTGGATATTACTGTTAAAGTACAGCTCCACTGAGAGTTTTCATTAATAAAATAGTATGGTTATAATATTTTTCACAAAGAAATGCAGGATTATGTCCTTTGAATTTATTAAATTCAGATTCATAAATGATTCAAGTGTCTCTAAATAAAAAAAAATGTGGCTGCGTAACTTATTATATTCATTATTTAAATTTATTAATTCTCCCGTCACAGCAGCAAGATCAATAAAGACATAAACCTGAAGGACATTATGAATGATTATATTAAACCCTGGGGGGGCTTGAAAATCTTTTATGTACAAAAGAAGTGGCAAAAATTTTTGGGAACCACTGCCTAAATCAAGGTAATTTTACTCAAAAGGAATTTGGTTTGGTTCATTGACTGAATGGTAAATTTATTGAAGGTTAAGATAAAGAAAATAGATAAACAATTTTGATTAGATTGAATTTGACTTAAATATGTAGGAGTTAAACTATTACATTGACTGAATCTACATAACTCATTTTAGTACCTGTAGCAGTAGCTAACAGTTACTAACACTAGCTAACAATTTCTAAGAGTGGCTCACAATAATTAAAAAAAAACAACAAAAGTATAATTTAATAATACTGTTAATTCTACTAAATAAACCAGATACAAACATGAAACATTTGCAGGGGGTCAGCATAATTTGTTTTAGGTGTTTGATAATATTAATGACGAAACTGCAAATCAATGTTATCAACTCTAAATACTGAAATAAACATAAATTCCTGACATTAATCATCATATATTAAACACAACTACATCCATAAGATGTACATTTTTAGCCAATCAGTGAACAGCAGCCTGGTGACAACACATTAAGAAACAAAAAACTGAACCAGGGACCAGATTGTAGTTATTGGAATGCAAAAACATCTAGCTAAATCAGGTCTACCGTTATTTGACTAATCATCTTCAGGGAAAATGAAGTTTTCTCCCTGATTAATGAACACATATACATATACATATATAATACAGTCTTCGTTTTTTGTTTGTTTATTTTGTAATCAGGACGGTTTTGTAATCATAGAAAACATTAAATAACATCAGCTTTATCTGCCCTGATCTTACATTTTTTAAGCTTTTCCAGCTTTTTGGCTGCAGATTGACTCCATTAAATAGCCTTAGACTGGACCTATCTAATTCCTGTAAGTGAGAACCAAAGTAAACCACTTTTTTTTGGTGATTGACTGTTGATTGAGGCTGTTTTTTACTGGTGAAACCCCTCCAACACAGACGCTGTTGGTGTCTTTTCATGCTCCACTGATCCAGAGAAGCTGCAGGTCCTCCATCTGGGATCAGAGGGAATGAGGCAACCTTTTTTAATTATTTCTGCTGAATTTCAGTTGTTTTTTTTTCCATATTTAAAGCCTTTGGCCAGAATTTAGTGTGTGTAATTATCATAGAGTTGCATCTACCTGACGCTTCCTGCTGCTCTAGAACAATAATCATGCTGCTTAAACCATCTATGACAACAAAAAACCCTTCCAGTTATTAATAATAAATACTTCATTTTGGTTTTGTTCTGCTCAAAAAGGGAACAAATGAATCTGGTTTCAATATCAGTTCAGCAGAGCAAAATGGAGGCAGAACTCAGTGGAACTTAAATTAATTGCTGGTTGCTGTGTTGGTATCTGCAGGGTGCTGGTTTTCATGGTTCTGGTTTTCATTGTTCTGGTTTTCATGGTTCTGGTTTTCATGGTTCTGGTTTTCATGGTTCTGGTTTTCATGGTTCTGGTTTTCATGGTTCTGGTCTTGCTGAGCAGGATTCACCTCATGTAATTACACACAACTCTGAGTTTGATAATAAAAATCAAACAGCACAATATTTACTGGTCCATATAACAACTTTAAAACATAAAATCTCAAAAATCCTTAAATGGGGTCTTTCTTCAACCTAGATTAACAATGCTTTGGTCTCATTGAAGCAGCAGAATTAAACTGAAAACACATCACTGACTTTCCCAACAAAAATGGAAAATTGAAGCCTATTGTACAGAAACACTAAAGGAAGAGAGATCTTGTTCCGAAAATTCAAGTAATGAAATTATAAATATTTATTAGAGCTGCAATGATTAGTCGATTAATTGATTAGTTGTGACCTATAATATTTAATCACCAACTATTTTGATAGTGATTTATTTTCTGGTTTCTGCTCAGATCGTAAGTTTCCTGGATTATTATTACTTTATTCCTCACTAACACAGGATACTGCGGCCGTAGCCTTCCTAAGAAAACTTCACGTGGTGCTGTCTTTTCTTCTTTCTATGAACTACAATGAAACTCCAAGACGTCTTCACAGACCCTCAGGAAATTGTGAGGCTATCGTTTTATGAATGGATGGATAGATAAGTTATTGTGAATATTAAACAATGTTATCATTTCACCATTTACTACACATACTGTAGTTAGTAGAGCAGTTTTCTAGAGGGATATAGGCACTGAAGTAGTTTATGATGAAAAATTATGAAAAATAAAATGACATAAGATACGATAGGACTTTATTGATCCCACAATGGGGAAATTTGCTTGTTACTGCAGCTAAGCACAGGTGTAAAAGAGTACAGAGTACAGAGTAAAGAAAAGAAAATACAAACCAGCTACTGTACAAAAACAATAAGTCAATCATCACCACATAAAGGAAACACTTTTATGAACTGGATATAAATGTTTAACGTGTGGATATCCTAAGATGTCCATCTGAAATCCACAGAAATGCTGAAGGAAACTGAACTCATCATTATGATCGTCATCAGTAGATTGAGTAGATGCGTAACATTTGATCTTCAGCTGGATTGGACTCCTCAGGTCCAACTTTGTGTTAGAATTCATCCATCTGTGATGTCCAGTGGTTTCATTCCTGTCTTTTTGTGGCTTTGCTCATCCTCCTCCAGCCTTTTTAATGCTCATGCTGAGATTTATCAGCCCGAGGACCCCAGGAGAAACTGATTCACCATCATTAGTCTGAAAGTCAACTTGAACCTTCAAGGAACATCCTAACGTCCCAGATTTTACATTTCACAGTTTTATCCTTCTACAAGATGCATTCAAATATCAAAAAACATCAAAAATCATCTCACCGTAGTATATTCCTAATCTTCTCCCTGGAGCTCTAAACGAGTTGTGATTATTAATGATTGGCTGATTTAAATGAGTGTGAATGTATAACACTTGTGACATTGCTAGTTTTTGTTTTTGGCAGTTTCTGAACAAAAGTGGCGCATGTTTCTCTGTGGATTGAACATTTTAAAACATATTTACATTATTTATATAGACAGTCACGGCAAAAGTGTTCTAAAGACACAGTTCTAAAACCAAGATTTTGCATCTAACTAATATCAATGAGCCAATGAGCCTCTCAGACTTGAATGGGTGTGGGTTTGAATGTGGACTGTACAGTTGTGACATCACAACACCACAGCTTGTTTGTTTTGTTCTTCACAATATCTGAACATAAACTGTTTGTTTTTCTGTGTATTTTAAAAGCTATTTACAGAATGGATACACCACCTAGGTCATCTTATATAATCAATAAAATATCATTATCATCATCATCATATTTTATATGATGTTAAACCTTTAATTCACATGCATTTCTAATAGATAGAGTTAAAACAATGCGTGTGTTTCCATTTAATCTGCTTGACCGGACAAACGATTCCTGTTGGATTATTTATTCTGATGCTTCAGAATGGTAATTACCTGTGTTTAATTGCAGCTCATTTGTTCCACCAGCTTCTTCTCCTTTTCTTTAATTAGTGTGAGATCTAATTCCAGCAGATGAACTGCTGACTTCAGGCCTCACCAGGGTCCGGCATCATTTATTAAACAGCGTCTGTAGCAGATAAACCTTTCCTGCTCTTTTTTTGTCTTTTTGTTTTGATGGTGTTGTTTTAAAGAAACATTCTAACACTGGTCTCATCTTCTTCTCTCAGTTGTGGTTGTGATGGTTCATTTTGACAGAAGCTGGGGAGGCGTCTCCTGTCCTCTCATGTCTGTATCATGTATTTTCAGTCCTCTCCTTGGCTCTAATGAGTTTCTTTCTGCTCAGACCAGAGCTGATGAGATGTTGTAGAATCAGATCCATCAGCCTCCTCCTCTCTGTTCCTGATGGGACTGATGATAACAGCAAACAAAATGGCTCACAGCTGTGTGTATGTGTGTTTCTATCACCAAGTACAAATCTGAATATATATATATATATATATATATATATGTGGGTGTCAGAGATAAAAGGCTGTCACTCCTATGAGTCACAGGCTGCTGCTGCTTCTTAAATGGCTAGAAAGCCAGTGCAATGAAGATGATCGTTACACACACACACACACACACACACACACACACACACACACACACACACACACACATACACACACAGAATATCTTTTCTGCAATTGCAGAACATGAAATGATGCAGACATTGACATTTACACAACTCTTTAATGAAATAAATGAAGATTCGTTAACAGGAGTAAAACTCAGTGGGAAAAATACATAAAAATACACATTTAGAGGTTTGAGAAACAAACCTGCAATAATCAGGTAGATGATGAAGTGACAGCTGCAGACTTTTCTCTAAAAATGTTGATGCAGCTTCATTCTGGCGAAAAAAAAAAAATCTAAGTTCAGAACATTTTTGCCTCATTTGCATGAGACTCGTCTGTTTTCACTGATTGTTGATTACAGAATAAACACAGTGTTTTTTTTCCTTCTCTGTTTTTCTGTCCATCACCAACTATTTCCTTTATTCTGACCAGTAACATGTGTTCAGAATTCTGAGAGAAATTAAGGGAAAACAAAAATATTCGTTTAAATAAATAAAAAACATATGATCCCTTTTTTTCCTCAGAATTATGACTTTCATTTCAAAAAGTTTCTAAAATTAATTAAATAATTTTTTGGAACTAAGTCTATAACTCCAGAAATCAGAATTTAATCTAAAATGTCAAGTCAAATGCCATATAAAATTTAGTTGAAATTCTACATAAAATCCTAATTTTGTTGTTTAAACAAATACATATTTTGGTTTTCCCCTTTTAAAGGGAAAACAGTCAGAATTCTGAAATTCAAGTCAGAATTCTGACTTACAAGAGACTTTAAAAAGAGCAGTTGCTGCTTTGACTAAAAAATTCTTAATTTGTCTACTTGTGCACACACGCACACACTCACACACACACACACAGGTGCTAGCTAACCAGTGTAATAATGGAGACGTGGTTCACCCGTTCACCTTCCTGTTCTCTTTCTCCCTCTCAGGGTCCCATCGAGAACGATGTTGTGGTACATGTGTCCCTGATAGCTGAGAGCCAGAGGTAATGTGTGTGTGTGTGTATGTGTGTGTGTGTGTGTGTGCGTGTGGTGTGTGTGTGCGTGTGGTGTGTGTGTGTGTGTGTGTGTGTGTGTGTGTGTGTGTGTCTGCAGGCCATAAAGCAGGTCATTTTCTTTCATGTTCAGGGCTGTAATTGTGCTGAGCTCATAAAGCTGCAGCTCGGCCGACCTCTGTCGTCATCTGTCATCCTCTCATTGTGTTTTCATTTCAGTGTGTGTGTGTATGTGTGTGTGTGTGTGTGTGTGTTTGCACGGTGTGATACACCTGTAAGTGTGTGGGCGTGTTAAACATGGTCAAAGGGGCCTTTGAAGGTTGTGAACCTGTAACTTGAATTATTAAAGCTACACAATCGACAGTTTAATAATAGCTATTACTGCATAATATTTAAGTAAAATAATGAAAATTCACATAATATATCACATATTTGATCTTATATTATCAAATATATATATACATATATATTAGGCACAATTCAGATACATTTTCTGAAACAAATACATTTTTTACAGATTTTTTCCCCCTCAGAATTCTGACATTACTCTCAACATTCTTTTTTTTGTTTTTACTTTTTTCTTGAACAAATATTTTTCTAGAATAAATAAAACTAAATTTACCCCTTAAACTTTTTTTTCAGAAATTTTTAAAACTTAAAGTCAGAATTCTACCCTTTTCCTGGACCAAATAAAAGCAATTTTTACATTTAAAAGTGGGGCTTTTTTCTCAGAATTACATAATTAAAGTCACAATGTTTTGCTTTTTTTTTTTATAAAAGTAAAACAAAATGTACCACTTTAGATATTTTTTCCCTTAATTCTGACTTTAATCACAAAAGTTTTTCTCTAATACTAGAGATTCAACTTCTAATGTCATAACTTCATGATTTGTGTTTTCAGATTAAAGCTTCTGTGTAATTCCACAATTATTAAAAAATAAATCATTCATGTTTCCCTCCCTTGAGGACTATTAAATCCCAAATGAAGGTGTTTTGCGTTTGTGCTGCAGACTGCAGGTGTTTCTGAACACCTACGGTATCCAGACCCAGACCCCTCAGCAGGTGGAGCCCATCCAGATCTGGCCTCAGAAGGAACTGGTCAAGGTAAAATCCACTTTTTGTTCAGTCCTGAAGAGCGAGTCTGTTCTTCTCTGAGCTTTTTTCACCGCCACATGGCACATTTTTGCTTTACAGTCATATTAGAGGAGGTAAGGGACAAAAATGGGTTTTTACTGACACTTCTGGCACAAATTGTAAAAATACCTTAGAATAGTAGGAATAAATAATATAGGCCATATCAGATATACACATTTTATCAAACTGTCTGCCAACAATACACTAAATCCACTAAAACCAATAACTTTCACATAAACATATTGTGCCCCAATACAACTGTGAATATAGTTATGAATTTCGTTTGATCCGAAATACTTCTCATATTGCACATTCAGTTTCCTTTTAAAAATTCACTTTATTTATTTATTTTTTTTTATTGTTTACAATTTGCTGCTGAGATCTTGTTATGCATAAAAAAAATGAAAAGAATTTTAAAAAAAGGTGTTGAAATAACTGTAACTGGAGTTTATATAATTTCAATTATTTATTTTATTAGTTCATTTAGAGACAGAACAATGCTAGTTCATGTACACAGAATCACCCATGCTATACTAAAAAAATACACATGGAATCAGTGTAAAACAGCTTGAGTTTTTACAGAACTAATACAGAGAATCCAGGACCATCAGCCTTATCTTTTTAGTTAATAAAAGGGGTCATTTCTAATGCTGCCTGCAAAATACTCTTAGCTAACTATGTTATTAGTTAAAGTGATGCAGTCTGCTCCAAGCTTTGAGAGTAATGCTACTCACTTGTAAGTTAGTTAGCTACTAGTATTGGTGACATATTATAGTGCATATAAAATCTGACTTGTCTACATGTTTGTTTTACTAGTTTTTTATTTTTAATGAAAAAAATGAGTGCAGTACAAATTCAAAATACAAAATACATTACAGTCACTTAAGATATTATCACATAATACAACTACAACCTGAGTTTAAACATTTAAAAACATATTGTGCTTGTTTTCAACACAGGTTGAAGTAGTTTTTCACAGGTTGGATCCATGGTGTTACTCAACCTCCCAAACTCTTAATTTATACTCAGAACATCATTCTTACTCCAACCTGAGGAGAAATCGATGCTTTGACGGACGTCCACCGTAACTAGTTATTGTTGCTGAGCTGTGATTGGCCAATGGTTGTTTGGGAAAATGCTAACAGTCAATTGAAACCTAGATAATTGCAGTGGTTTTTAAGATGATGATTTAGGAGGAAGAGCCTTGTTGTCTGGTTTAATGTCTTTTTCCTGACTGTAGAAGAGGAGATTGCTGTTCATTGTCACTGGGAACAATTCTGAGGATATTTAAGGAGAGAAAAGTGTGATAAACTATCGACGCCACAGCTCCAACCACAAAGTAGATCAATCCACAGATTCCATTTCTGAGGCTGGCTGTCGATATGCAGCCCAACAGGGCTCCTCGTCATTCCCAGGTTTCCTGCTCTTAAGATTTTCCTCTTGATTGTCCCATCAATCACAGCCAGGCGATTGATTAGCCGAACAGTGATTGTTCATGTTGATTGATCAGCCTAATGGTGGCGCTGTCACTGTGTCACTTTGGTAAATTGGACATGCATGAAGCTGCAGGAACAAATGTTGAGGATACGCTCCAGACCTGTTTTAAGATGTGTATAAAATGCTCTGCTTTAAATGAGAAAATTTAGAAAAAAGGAGTTTAATTAGCTTGATAAAATGCTTAAAATGACATTCCCTCCTTCTTCCTTGTTAAAAATTACAGAATCTATTAATATAAGAACTGAAACTAATGACTATGCTAATAGTTGATTAAGCTGTCAATTATTGAAATCTTAATCGATAGTTGTTTTAGTTCATAAAATTGTGTAAAATGTTTATCAGTGTATTTCAAAGCTGAAGATATTACCGAAAATGTCTTCACAACCCAAATATCATCAGTCTACTATTATAGAAGAATAAAGAAACCTGAAAATAATCAGAAGAGAAAAGCTGGACCCAGAAAATGTATTTTTAAAATGACTCCGATCTATTATAGTATTAATTATTAATAGTTGGTGATTAATGTAAAAGTTGAAAATGAATTAATTGATTGTCAAATTTGTTGCAGCTCTTAAAGGCTTTGATTTTCCACATGGCATTTGTTTTTACATTTTTTGTGATGCAACACATTCTGCTTATAGGCTCCACCCCCTGCATATTTTTGATGAAATATTCCTTTTGCAGAGGCATGATTGTGAAAACAAACCTTCACTTTCTGATAGCTGTTTTACTCTGTTCAATTAAATTTGTATTCCCACTTGTACTAATTTAACATTTTCCCAGTTTAGTATTTAAATTAGTTGGTCTTTTTCTAAACATTTGCATGTTTATTTAATGTCTAAAACTAGTCAGCCTTCTCACACAGTCAGGCCCCTCCCCTTCTACTAAAATGAATTGTTATAATTTAAATTTTAATAAAATCTTCCTAGGGTGGATTTTTAGATATTTTTATATAAGGCCATACTGAGTTTCTACCTGCACGTGAAGTATTTTTTTATTTTTGGGAGAATGCCAAAACTGTCCTGTAGTGTAACCCTAAAAACCTGCTATCAGATAGTTTAATTCCAAATTAAAAACACGTGCTATCAATTATTTCACTATTCAAGGTGGATTATACTATATATAAAATTCATCATTTGTTTTCAGGTATACCATTTGGCAAAAAAATCCCACAAAATGATACAAATGGGCTTTTAAATGACAAGAAACCAACATGAACACAACAAGCACATTTTGAGAACATGAATGCTTCTTAAAACTATATTTAAATGTGTAAGTAAACTAAATTAACTTCCACTCCTGTTGTGACATCACAACAAGAGCCCATGCCAAATGGCTCGTGCTCAGCAACACTACAGAGTTGCTGAAACCTATTTTACAGTTTTTGTGTTACCAAGAACAACAGAGATGATAAATATTTACACACAAGTCAAGTTTTTTTCTTTTTAAAAAAAAAAAAAAAGTATGCCTTTATTGAACTTTTGAGCAGTGTAAATTCACTGCCATCTGCAAACATTAGCTGAGAGGCTAATGTTTGCAGATGGCGTCAGGCGTTTTTAGGATAAATAACCATCCCTCAGCTGTTATTCCCACACCGTTCCCTCCTCTCCTTGTTTCATCTGTCATGGACAACACTGTTTGACGCCGACCTTCCAACTTCTGTTCATATCCGTCACTCAGGCTCCGGCCTCCTGTCTGGGAGCTGTCAGTCGTCTTCTTGTTTGAGGCATGCTGTCTCCCTGTCCTCTGTCTCTGCTTATATCCGTCACTCAGACCCTCCATGGCCTCGGCCGCTGCTCGCCTGTCACGTCCGTTACATGGTGTCTGGCACAGCCTGTAAACCGCCGCCGCCTCTTATCGCATCATCTCGCTAGGCTCAGTTATTTTCTCGGAGTCCTCTTCTGTTAATCCGTTTCTCTAACCCTGTTTTCCCCGTAGATCTCTATAGACACTGGATGACTCAGTGTCGCCATCCACACGTTGCAGTTCTACTGCCTGGTGAACTTCCATTGTATTAAAAAATCACTAAAAAGCTCAATACTGGAGAATGTCTCTAGGCCAGTGGTGTCAAATTCTAGTTCTGCTTTTGTTCCAACCAAGGAGTTACATACCTGATTCTACTAATCAGCCACCTACCAACCACTAAAGGCTTTGCTAAGAACATCATTAGTAGAATCAGGTGTGTTACTACCTGAGTGGAACAAAAGCCTACACCCACACCAGCCCCTATGGACCTGCATAGGGGCTAGAGCCTACCCCCTGCTCTAGGCTTTAGATACATAACAGGAAATGGGCTAAATATCCAAAATACCAACCTTTCCCTTCAATAATAACAATAATATGAGAATTTGGGCATTTTCCTCTTAAAAAAAACTCAAATGGATTGATTAGCAAAATACTGTCAGTTCTTAGTGTTTGTACATAACAGGATAAAATTTTCCATATGAAAATTTGTGTGAATAGAACTTGGTTTGGCTTCCAAACTGATTGTGATGCAACAAATTCTGCTAGGCTCCCCCCACAGATAGATAGTTAGAGATAGATTTGCCGTAGGATGGATGTAAAAACAAACTGTGCATAATATTCACCTCATAAGAACTAAAACTAAAGGAACCACAAAATAGTCAGATTTGCAAAGCTTAAACCACTCAAACAGTTACTAACTAATTAATTGTTGCAACTCTAATAAATATTTCACATTTCAACGGTTGAATTTCAGGCACAAGACATCTTGTCTTTCAAAATAAACTCAATTCCTTATGGCTTTGATTTTCCACATAATAGTGAAATTAAATATTGAATAGAGTATTGGCTTTCAACATCAGAGTTTATCAACACTATCATAGTGTGGTATGTGGTTATGACACTGGATACTTGGAATTAAGAATAATTATAATCATTAAATCTCATATATAACTAACATTATGCAAATAGTTAGAGTAATTGCTACACACACACACACACGCACACACACACACAGTGTTTTACACACAATCACAATAGAATAACCTTTACATGAACAAAAGCGGAAATACAATAAGGGGAAAACACTTTGTTACATTGAATTATGTTTAATAAAAAGATGCAATTTCAAAAATATGAAATCATCCTGTATCATAGCTGCACTAATAACATGTGGAACAGACCAAACTGTTTGGATAGGGGTAAAAATTTACCATAGCTGGACCCTCCCATTATGGCTGCGGTTGAGGGACGTCTGGAAGGGGGTGGATCAGGTATGTGTTGTCGTCCCTCAGTGCCGAATATATTGGTAAGGTCCCTCACCGACTGTGATCTGGTTATCTAACCACAATAAAATGACTAAAATCTGCCGAAATCCAACAGTTTACAACAACCAGATTACAGCCAGACCTGGACCTCCCTAATAGGGCCGTGTTGAGGGACTTCAGAGGTGGCCATATTGGGAAAGTCCAGCTCTAGCTGTGACCTGTGACTCAAAGCACCGGACAAAAGTACTCAAAATTGCTGAAATTTTGAAGTGACAGTTTTTTTTCCCACATTATAAGCTATAACTTTATCTATCTGCATAAAGTTCAAAATTGGTTGTAAACTGCTTAAGTTCTGGTTATTTTATTATTTATCAATCATGTATCTATAGTCTGTACCTCGCATATCTCTCTCACTGTTTGAAAAATCAATCTCAACTTTTCAACTTTCATGGATAGTCAAAACATTATTATTATAATATTCTCATTAAAACTTAAATGATAAAAGTCTTGTAGGTGGTAGGTAGTGGTGTAGGGGGTAGTGTTCTTGCCTCATAACCAGCAAACCCCTGTTTGAGTCCTAGATGAAGCATTTCTTTGTGTCTATGCCACAAAATATATCTTACAAAAAACAAGGTTAAAACCCATATTCTACACATGTATCCCACCACTATCCTGCAGCAGCTCTTTTGTTGCAGTGTTCCAGCTCTGTATCACCACTACTATTACATTCCACAATTGTATTACCATTCAACCCTCTGTTGTCTTCCTGGTCTGATTGTACCCTAACTTAGTGAAAGTATGTAGTAGAAAGTTTGCTCGTCACTCACAGCTGTTTTGATCGTGTTGACAACAGCTGCCTGAAAATGGGACAGGGGTAATTATATTTCTGCAATGTGTTATTTTCAGTGAACGGCCCAGAGCTTCTTTTCCTGCTGCAAATCACCAAAGTGAAGAAGAAAGACATTTAAGAAGTAAATGTTTGTCTGGACAAAAAAAGACATGAATGACTTGAAATCTTCAGCTGTGGGAAACACTGATCCACATTTTACACCCTCCGTAGAACTAATTAATTAATTGTTTCAATAAACAATGTATTATTCAACTATCACTATCAACTATCTATTAGTGACAACTAGTTTTCCTGGGTCATAAAATATGTTAAAATTCATAATTTTTATTCTGCAATAATGAATTGGCTTATATTGATAAAATGCATTCAATACAGCCTTACAAGATGCATGATGCTAAGCAAAACTACATCCTAAATTACCTAATACATGTTTTACTTATTTTGTATAACATTACATCTATGAAGTGACCAGACACTAATTTGAGGCTTTAGCCATCAAATAGTTGTTTTTTTTTCTCCAAAGTTACAGTCTTTCTAGTACAAAAAGTCCCTTTGTGTTACTATCCCTCCACCCTAGCTCAGCGAGGACATGTTGTTTCACGAATGTGACATGGGTTAGAAAGCATTTTTGTGCACAGAAATGGGTCTGAACATGAGCTTGTGAGCTGTGATTCAGGCAAAACATGGAAAAAATACAAAGAACATCCTTTAATGGACCTTTATTGCAGCAGCTAAACCTGTACAGTCACTGGAATAATCCCTGTGCATGACATCAAGAGCACCAGAAGATTTATATAAAAATGATCAGAAACTACCATTAAACTGCAGCCCAGTTCTGATTTAAAAAGTGAGTTTGTCAGTAAGTATACACTTATTATATCAAGTGGCCACAGAAAATTCATTTATCTAATTCTAAATTTAGTTAGTAAATTACTTCTTATTATTTTGGTACTAAAATTATTTATGTAGATTCATCCAATGTTTAATCTCTTGTCAGTGTTTAACTTCTACATATTTATATTGAATCTAATCTAATTGAAACTTTGAAACAATCTTCAAAAAATTCAACAATCAATGAACTAAACCATTAGTATTATATCAAAACAATATTTTACTCTTCTCACACAGAAAATAGAAATGAAATTATGCTTTTTTTCTAATTATTTTTATTGAGTCATATTAGCTTGTTTTTTGGGAGTGCAGTACATTTTAGAATAAAATAAAAAAAAAACATGAGTATGAATCAATAAAATATTAAACTATATTGAATAAACCAGATAAAATTATGCAACATTTTCAAGGAGTTACAATCACGTTTTTAAGTGCAGTTTGAACTTTGAAGTGTTAAACAAGGATTTTAATGCAGTTTGTTTTAACTCTAATTGATGGAGGAATGAAAGCAAGGAAGAAGGGAATGATTGGCTGCTGCACCAGGTCTCATCTTAACCCATTAGGAATGGTGTTTGTACTGCCGCTTAATCCCTAATTTATTTGAGGATTTTTCCCCCTTTTACTTTATAATCAGTGGCATGATTTGATCACTATTAATGATAATATCATCTTCAGATTGAGATATTCACCAATCACTAATTAATCTCATTTTTATGTGTTCTAAATGTACCTTAAAGGCATATTTTTCTAATTTTTAACTCTTTTAACATGTGAGTGAACAAATCTGCTTCAGCCAAGTGTCTGTTTATGATTATTGGAACAATGAGAAATAGTCTCAATAACATCAAACCTCATTTCTGCTTTTAAAATGCTCAAAAAAACATGTTGACCACAAACTAGCTTCAGTCATATTGAGCTGTTAATTTTAACATTTCCTATACGAGTCCAACCTATAACTGCATTGATACACAACCAGGACTCTGACACATCTGGATGTTTTTTTCCTCATGCGTTAACAGTAATGTAACCTAAATAATTATAATGAATGTATTTCCTATAGTCCAGGTATGGAGAGGCTGCCTCTGGGCATATTTAGCTTGAATGTGCATCCTCTGCTGTTGCTGTGGTCCAGCGGAGCAGCAGCAGCGCCACCTGCTGGTTCAGTCTGAGCCCTGCTGCTGGCAGAATGCGCCAGGTCTGGGTTTGATATTCAGACGTTTCCTGCAGTGACTCTCACATGGGTTGGGAGGTCGTTAGATTTTAGAATTTGTCACAATGGGAACAAGTGTTAGTGTTAAAACTAAAATGGACTGAACACACATGCATAATTTTGCAAATTGTGGGGCTTTTTATTCAGGAGGCATCCTTCAGTTTGAGAGCATGCTTCATTGATTTCACGTTCAGATCTTGTAATTCTTTCCCTTCGCCACGTAAATGGCTCCTGCTTGCAGTTGGATATGTTCTGCTTCTTCTAAGTCTGCTGACTTTTCACTCATATATAATTTTACTGCTGCAGCTTCTCTCAGGTTTAAAATGTCCGTTCTTAGATTTTCTGCCATAGCTGTAAAACCACATGTAACTGAATGTAAGCTGCATATATAGCATGTTACCATAGTACATTTATTCTTAACTGCTTTTAATTAGCCAAACTCTTGGTTTAATCCTTAACTCTTCAGATTAATCCTAAAAAAAGCAAAAGCATTTTCTGTTGTAAAAGTAAAGCATACGATGTAGTCATAGGTTAAATCTAACTTTGCAATTTTTAATGTTTTCTATAATAAGAATCTAATACCATTACAATTTTCAAAAAGAACACTTAGTGATCGAGGTGTTTATCTTTGCATAAGAATGTATGTGTCATTATGCTGAGCAGATTTATGTGTGTGCGCATGTGTGTGTGTGTGTGTGTGTGTGTGTGTGTCTGTGTATATATCTCTTATCGGCATCAATGATCTATACTAATTTAACAGCTTAATCAGTACTTGCTTCATTTGATCAATCGATGTTAAGTTTGTTAATATGGTTGTGATTATGTGTTAGTAATACATTGCTTTACAGATCAGATTTAGTTTGAGATTGATATTTTTTTACTATATAAGATAAGATAAGAGATAAGATAAGACTTTATTGTTCCCACAACGGGGAAATTTGTCTGTTACTGCAGCGTACATAGTAAAGACAAGAAAATAAAAACTAAAGAAGAATTATATGTATACAGTGGGGAAATCATGCATTGTGATTTCTGGATTTTTCTTTTTAGTTTATCTCTCTCACAGTGGACATGCACCTACGATGAAAATTTCAGACCCCTCCATGATTTCTAAGTGGGAGAAATAGCAGAATAGCAGGGTGTTCAAATACTTATTTTCCCCACTGTATATATATATATTTTTATATATTTTTTTAATGATTTATTTGTGTGATATAGCGGCAAATAAGTATTTGAGCACCTGTGTGTCATCTAGAATTCTGACCCTGAAGGACCTGTTAGTCCGCCCATTAGAAGTCCACCTGCACTCCATGTATCATCCTTAATCAGATGCACCTGTTTGAAGTCGTTAGCTGCATAAAGACACCTGTCCACCCCATACAATCAGCAAGACTTTAACTTGTAACATGGCGAGGACCAAAGAGCTGTCCAACGACACAAGAGAGAAAATTATACACCTCCACAAGGCTGGAAAGGGCTACGGAGCAATTGCCAAGCAGCTTGGTGAAAAAAGGTCCACTGTTGGAGCAATCATTAGAAAATGGAAGAAGCTAAACATGATGGTCAATCTCAATCGGAGTGGAGCCCCATGCAAGATATCACCTCGTGGGGTCTCAATGATTCTAAGAAAGGTGAAGAATCAGCCCGGAACTACACGACAGGAGTTGGTCAATGACCTGAAAAGAACTGGGACCAACGTTTCCAAGGTTACTGTAGGTAATACACTAAGACGTCATGATTTGAAATCATGCATGGCTTGAAAGGTTCCCCTGCTTAAATCAGCACATGTCAAGGCCCGGCTTAAGTTTTCATATGACCATTTGGATGATACAGAGGAGTCATGGGAGAAAGTTTTGTGGTCAGATGAGACCAAAATAGAACTTTTTGGTCATAATTCCACTAAGCATGTTTAGAGGAAGAAGAATGAAGAGTACAATTCGAAGAACACCATCCCTACTGTGAAGCATGGGGGTGGTAGCATCATGCTTTGGGGGTGTTTTTCTGCACATGGGACAGGACGAGTGCACTGCATTAAAGAGAGGATGACTGGGGCCGTGTATTGTGAGATTTTGGGGAACAACCTCCTTCCCTCAGTCAGAGCATTGAAGATGGGTCGTGGCTGGGTCTTCCAACACGACAACGACCCAAAGCACACAGCCAGGAAAACCAAGGACTGGCTCCGTAAGAAGCATATCAAGGTTCTAGCATGGCCCAGCCAGTCTCCAGACCTGAACCCAATCGAAAATCTTTGGAGGGAGCTCAAACTCTGTGTTTCTCAGCGACAGCCCAGAAACCTGACTGATCTAGAGAAGATCTGTGTGGAGGAGTGGGCCAGGATCCCTCCTGCAGTATGTGCAAACCTGGTGAAAAACTACAGGAAAAATTTGACCTCTGTAATAGCAAACAAAGGCTACTGTACCAAATATTAACATTCATTTTCTCAGGTGTTCAAATACTTATTTGCCGCTATATCACTCAAATAAATCGTTAAAAAATCATGCATTGTGATTTCTGGATTTTTCTTTTTAGTTTATCTCTCTCACAGTGGACATGCACCTACGATGAAAATTTCAGACCCCTCCATGATTTCTAAGTGGGAGAAATAGCAAAATAGCAGGGTGTTCAAATACTTATTTTCCCCACTATATATATATATATATATATTCTTAAAAGATATTCACTGCAAAACATGTTAATTTCAGTCAAAATATTTTTTGCCTATATATATATTATTTTTTGCAAAGATATAACTATCTAGCATTGTTGAATGACCACTTATTTTTGCCTTTTTCTTTTTCATACATGAAAAGGGATTTTCTTTATTGTTTTTTGAGCACAAACACAAAATTCACCTTTTTTCTCATAGTTTTGCAACATTTTTCTTCTGAAGTGGAATGCGAAGTTTGAAAACCAGCGACTCAACCTTCATTTCGACTGAATTTCTGACACTGAATCAGCCTCTAGTGACACTGCAGCAGCCCAAAACTAGACAGGTGGCGAACAAACACTGACCCCGACATGATTGTTAAGATGAGATACTGCAATGTAAATGAGAACAGGCCTGTTTATGTAGTGGGAGGGTTCACTCAGAGCTCAGTGTCTCCTCCTATGGGACCAAACACCTGAGAACAACACTGCTACCTGCACCCACGGGCCTCATCAGGGCCACTAACACGCTGCAGATGGCAGCAGAGGGACCTTTCATTATCATAACTTTACTCAGAGCTAATATCTGTGGGTTTCTCAGCCATATGGACGTAATTTCAACAGCAGCAGAAATGGCTCAGTAGGACATAAACATCATGTTTTTATTAGGACATTAAGGAGCAGAAAAAACAGGCTGCATTATATAGATGTGACGTTTATGCTGATAAGAAGCAGTTTTTTTTCTTATATCTGAAACCAGAGAGGTTAACAGTTGTGATGTGCATTCATTTTCTAAAATGTATTTATTATTCAGTTTTTACGGAGCTTTTACAGCCATGACAAAAAGAAAACAAAAACAATGATTAAAGCATCATTAGATCCATAAAAGAGAATGAAAAAGGCAACAGTGACTTTTTTTAATATCTACTTTCCTCCAATACACTATAACCTGACAATGTAAAAGCAAAATAAAAAGCTACACATACAAACACAGACACACACACGCACACACACACACACACACACACGCACACAACATACATACTACATGTAGACGTATGATGTAACAGAATAATTTAGTGAGAACAGATAAAATACTATGTATTTTTTTTCTGCAGGCATATCGTTTCCTCGCCATCAATAAGAAGCTGGGTTTGAGCGGACGTCCAGACAGACCAGTGGGCTGCATCGGGACCTGCAAGGTACACACACACACACACACACACACACACACACACACGCACACACACAGGTCCAACTCACCTCCTACATATTGATCTTTGAGAAATCGACTGCAGTTCACAAACTCATCATGAAGAAAAAAATATTCACTTCTGAGACTTTATTCAGCTGCACAGTAAATTCTGACTAACTTTACTTTATTCTAAAGATTTATTGCATTTCCAGCATCCCAATCAAGTATAATAAATTCCCTCACCTTCCAATGTCTCCTATGAGTCCTTATTTCCAGGAATAAATAAAAATATAACTGCAACGTTTAGTCAATTAGTTACCAACTATCACATTAATCACCAACTATTTTGGTAATCGATTAATGGATTTGAGTGATTTTTAGAAGAAAATGTCCACCTTCTCGTCTCTGATTATTTTCTGGTTTCTTTACTCTTCTATAATAGTAAACTGATGATCTTTGGGTTGTGGACTGTTGGTCTGGACAAAATTAGAATCTTCAGCTTTGGGAAACACTGATTCACATTTTACACCATTTTAACAACTAACTGATTAGTTATTTAAATTATCAAAAGATACATTTTCAGATTAGATAGTAGTTGAGAATAGAATAGATAGTTAGTTGCAGCTCTATGTTCTTATTAGAGATGCAAATTTTGAGTAATTTTCTGAGACAGTTACTGGGCCTGTTAACAAACAATTGTTAATAAACATGATAAAAGTGTCAGTTTTCCATTACAACAGCAAATAATGGTATAATGGTCCATAAACATCACAGAATCCAGGTTAATTGGGTATTTCAGCTATAAAATAAACAATATTTTAGTTTTTAATAATAAAATCATGTATTATTCAAACAATTATTTCATCATTTAGGAAATTAATCAATGGCCACCATAGTAGTTTGTTGCAGCCCTGATAAATTTTCATAGAAAATCTAGTTTAATGGTTTCCTGAAAATTTAAAAATACCTCAAAATGTAATAAAATTGCACTTAACTTGATTGAAAATGTAAAATGATAATAATTATGATATAAAAACTTGACCAATATCATAGTAAAATGCCCTTACTGAGGATGTAATAAGGGTTTTAGTGGTATTTTAAAACCTTTCAGGTCAGCGTTTTTTATTCTCAGAACTGATGAGGTGATAATTTTGAGGGATAATGCTATACTCAGCACATTTCTGAATGATATGAGACTTCATAGAACCTTTAAAATGAAACATTAGCTCCTTTCATTTCACTCCTACTTATTCTTCCATGTATCATTCATAAAAAATCTGAGTTTTACTTTAACACCATGGTTAAAGTAAAACCACCAAACTCTCCTAGAATCATAGAATCCACCATTGTGGTTTTTTAACCACCACGTCCTGGTGGTTTTTTAACCACCAGGACATGTTATTAAATATTTTAGCATTTTAATCTGCTGGTGTGGGTGTGTCAGTGGGAGTGTGTGTATGTTCTAGTCGTATCTGTGGTTTGCAGTTTTAGCCCAAACAAAGGTGGCAACTCCACCCAATAAAGTTGAGCTGAAGCAGCTTTTTTTAAACAGAGATGCTGAAAACCAAAGAACCACAGCTCCCGACATGAGGAAAAGACAATATTATAATGGAACATTTATGGGGAAGATGGCAGGCTGCCAGAGGACATTATCATCATTTGTGTGTGTGTGTGTGTGTGTGTGTGTGTGTGTGTGTGTGTGTGTGTGTGTGTGTGTGTGTGTGTGTGTGTGTGTTTTTGTTCATGTAGTTCCTGTGTGTCCAGTCTTTATGTTACAGGATTGATGTCTTGTTTTATTTGCTGTCAAGAATAATATATATGTGGCTACTCGTGAGGCATTTGTCTTCTAATGAATTGTGTGTGTGTGTGTGTGTGTGTGTGTGTGTGTGTGTGTGTGTGTGTGTGTATGTGTATGTGTGTGTGTGTGTGTGTGCATTATAGAGACTTATAAATTTAAGTTTAGTACCATTTTTGAAAGAACTAAAGAAAGTTTCTGTGGTGGACACATTATGTGGAGGTCCACTCTTAATGGGTAGACATTCGAAGATCCACGTCCCCACTTTGCAAATAATTAAAATGCATATATTTTTTTCATAATGACCAGAAACAGAAGTCCACTGTTTGCAGTTAACCCTAACAGTCCCCTGTTGGTAACGATTGTTTGAATGTGTGTGTGTGTGTGTGTCCCTGCAGATTTATCGTATCCTGGGGAAGACAGTGGTGTGTTACCCTATAGTGTTTGACCTAAGTGACTTTTACCTGTCCCAGGATGTGATGCTGCTGATTGATGACATTAAGGTAAGATAAGGTTAAACTCACCTGACGCGACGATGAGATATATGTGATGCTGGGGAACGAATGGCTGCACAGCAATGCGTCACATGGTCAAAAAGAGGTGTTATTTTTAGATGAAAGATAGAGTGAGAAACAACTCATGTTTCCTGCAGAATCTTCATTCAAATCAGGATTTTGCCAACATATGTTTCTTAAGTAAATTAGAAAAAAAAACTTAATTTTTTGTTTCATTGTCTCATTGTACTGGCTCAAGGATTCAGTTCTTATATACATGAAAAATACCACAAAAATAAAATAGTTAACTTGCACTGAATGTGCACAACATTTATTAGTTTAAAGGACCGTGTCTTATTTGCAGAGGCATAAATACAAATTAGTAAATTATTAGCAGGAATTATCAAAGCACCTGATTATGATCCGACAGGATTTGGAGGCGTTAGCAGAAATTGAAGCTTTTAAACTGAACTCAAGATATTTTATAGTTCACACCGCAGTGTTTTCCTTTTTACCTGCAGCTTGTTTGAGATTGAATCACTGTTATTTTTCGACATTTACAATAATCACCAGAATGAACTTGATGTGAATGTACATGTAGAAATACACGCGTTCAGGCTGTATAATTCATGTTTATAGCTAGAGTGATGTTTGTTAGGAAGACATCTGTTGTTCTGTGTGTTATTTTTAGTTTGACACCTCAGTTAAGCTTCAATAGACATGATTCCTGCTCAGAAAGTAGAAACGGAGACATGATCTAAAATGTGTGTGTTTGTTTTGTGTGTGTGTGTGTTTTCTCTGTGTGTGAGTTTGTGTATGTCTTGTGTATGTGTATGTTTTTTTGTGTGTGCGTGTGTGTGTGTGTATGTGTGTATAGAATGCCCTACAGTTCATCAAACACAGCTGGAAAATGCGTGGACGTCCTCTGTTCCTGGTTCTGATCCGTGAGGATAACATCAAGTAATAAATAGCAGCTCTTTACCTTCACCTTCATCTTCATCTTCATCTGGTTCCTTCTCCTCCATTACCTTCTCTCTCTCTCTCCTCAGTTCATCACTTTTTTTCCTCTAACACCATGTTTAAATAATATTTTCCTCCTCCTCCTCATCTCTGTGGTTCTGTCTCTTTGTTGTCGTCGCTTCCCTCATGTTTTCCTGGTTTCTGCTGAGCTGCTGGTTCTGATCCTCGTTTTTATCCTCTTTACAGCAGCATTTGCCCTCATGAGATAAATGTGCTGAAAATACTTAACCAGCAGCACTGCAGCATCAGGCCGAGTCACTGGTTCCTCAGATCAGTCACTCTGTAGTCCTCAGTTTGTATTGATCAGTTTGTATTGATCAGCTGTATTGATTGGCTGTATTGATCGGTATGAAGGAGGCGACAGCATAGTTGCATAAGAAATGAATTCTACCGATTTATTCACAACTTAAACCTGCATGAAGTTAATACTGATGAACAAAGTCATCATTCTTTACTAAAGTAAAAGTAGAAATACTGTCATCAAAAAATACGTATTTACAAGTAAAAGTCCTGAATAGAAAATGCTACTCAAGTAAAAGTACAGATGTATTATCAGCTAAAATAAAGTAACAAAAGCAAAAGTTTGAGATACTTTTGGTGGATTAATAGTAATAACTAAATAATATTTGTTATATAAGTGTTGAAATGTTTTTATTTTAATAATACACTGAATTCATATAACTTTCACTCAAATTGCAACTAACAATTTATAAAAGCAGACAATTTAGAATATTAATATATAATTTCATTTTAATATGAAAAGCAACTAATAATTAAAGCATTAAATTATTTAATAAGTTTTATAATAAGAGTAAAAGTATAATATGTAGTGAAGTGAAGTATAGTATAAGTAGCATCACCACAAAGCTGTACATAAGTACAGTACTTGAGTAAAAATTCTTTGTTACTTTCCAACACCGGTGGTGGATTAGGTAAGTAAAAGTAAAGAAGTTTTTTAATTTTTAAGTAATCTTATAAACAATAATATATGTGTATTACGATTTTATAATAACAACTTTAACTTAAATCGCATGATCATTTAAAAAAAGCATATATATATATATATATATATATATATATATATATATATATATATATATATATATATATATATATATATATATATATATATATATATATATATATATATATATATATATATATTATATATATAATATAACATTTTTATATTAAAAGTAACTAAATCTATTAGACCAATGTAGTTCAGTAAAAGTACAAAATGCAGTACTGGAGAAAATGTACTTAGTTACTTTGTAACACTGATGAAAGGTATCATGTTTTTAATGTAATAATAAAAAATATTTGGCAGATTTAACTTGCTGAGTGTGCTTAACATGTGTTTGTGCAGAGGAAGTCGCTTCAACCCCGTGTTGGACATGTTGGCTTCATTCAAGAAAGGAAACATCGGAGGGGTCAAAGTTCACGTGGACAGACTCCAGGTATTTATCACCATTTTGATTTGAGTTATATTTAAAAGAAAAATGTCCAAATTCTCTGGTTCCAGCTTCTCTTCTCTGATTATTTTCTGGTTTCTTTATTCCTCTATAACAGTAAACTGATGATCTTTGGGTTGTGGACTGTTGGTCTGTAAAAACAAGACATTTTAGGTTGAATCTTCATTGCAAAAAAATAAATAAAATAAAGAAGTTTTTCTTCTTTGATTTAATTTTGTTAAATGTTATCCTTTTTAAAGAAAACAAGATGGAATTTTTTGTCTTTTTATCTAATATTTTTGAGTTTTATATCAGATTTTGGCCTTTTTTTCGAATCTTTTTGAATTTTCTCGTATTTTCGAATAACAATGTACATAACAATAAACACCATTTTAGAACAAATAAAGTAATCGCTTAATCATTTCAGTAATCAATAGGTTAATCAACTATTAGAAAAGTTGAAGCCCTACCTTCATAAATATGCAAATGTCAAGGCAATTATTGGACCTGTTAATGATCAGTAGTTGGTTAATTGTTTTAGCAAATACGACAAGTTTCCACAATAACATTTTTTCAAACTAATGACATGGCCCATAAACATCACAGAAGTTAATTAGGTTTTTAAGCTATAAAATCAACATTAGTTTAATTATAGTAATAAAATCATGCCTTGTTCAGACCCTTTTTTAACTATTCAATTACTTGCTTGATGAGTTCAGGGAAAAAAAAGCTAATGAATATCCATTTTAATTAAAAAAAAAAAAAAAAAAAATGCCCACGTGGCTAAATAAAGGAGGATCAGAAATATTATGTCTCTGTGCTTCAGATACATAAAGGAACATTAGAAATAAGGCTACATGTCTAAAATACTGAAATTTAGTTTAGTGCTTTATTGTTTCTTTTGGTTTACTAAGATTATACTAAAAGTATAAATAATTAATGCATGAATTTAAATCATCAGATGTATAAAGCAGCGTTCATTAATTAATAATTACTGCAGATTAGTTGTGGTAGAAATTTTCAAATAATTCCTATAAATCCAGTTCAACTAAAAACAAGAATCCAGTGCTGCTACCTTCTTGACACATAAACATCATATTTCTGTTGGCAATGCTTCAATCACTGAACCAACTCTCTGTATATATTGATGATGTTCTCTTATTTGTGAGTAAGCCAGAGTCCTCAGTCCCTCCTATTGATTATGGATCAATCATTGAATCAATCAGACAATCATTATACAGAGAATACTCTAATCACTTTTAATAATCTACAGAGGAAATATTATATATCACTATATGCTCTAGTTATATCACCACCTATGCATTTATGTAATAAAAGTCAGTCATAAAGCATAAAATAATCACATATATTTAAAAGAAAATTATCAATAATGATCAATGTCTATCAGTATAAACAATTGGGTTTCATTTAGGGTTTTATATTGCAAAAAATATTTATAGACTTTCCAAGGAAATAAGTAAATATGCTCAATGAATTATCAAATGTTTCCACAAAGATTCATCAATATTTGTTGATATCCATCAATATAAACACATCTTTGTCTTTTGAAATTACCCCCAGTCCTTTACGTCAGTATTTGCTCATCCAGCTCAACTTTTCCTTGAGTTTGAATGCCTGGGTTAGTGGAAACTTGCTCACTTTTCATTTGTTTGTTTATTTGTTTATTTTATAAAAGTTGACTTGAAGTTCCTCCTCCTTCCTTCGCCTGTTTGCTGATTCACTTCACAGCAGCTTCTCCTGCAGCTTCTGAAACACTCATCTCATTGTCATGTGCAGCATGTTCCTCTTCCACTCACCTCTTTGTGTTGAAGTCTATATTTTATTCTGATATTACATTTAGACCACAGAAGCAGCTCTTTTTACTCCCTCACTGCTGTGCTTTTAAAATACTCAAACGTTTATCGTGCGCTGTGTGAATGTGAATCAGCTCATCCTGCAGTGAGCTGCATTATTCAGACTCTTGTTTAATGCAATGGCAAACCTCTGGGATCTAAACACATATTTATATATAAATGTATACACATATTTATCTATAAATATAGATATACATATTTTTTTATGCTGCTGAGGGTTAATTTCTCATACATTTCCTCTTTTATATATATCTATATATATCTATATATATATATATATATATATTACACAGTACACTGTACATTAAACAGTATACAGTTAAATTTAATATACAGTATGTATATATACATACATATACAGTGGGGAAAAAAGTTGATTTCTTTAGTCAGCCACCATTTGTGCATGATCTCGCACTTAAAAAGATGAGAGAGGCCCGTAATTTTTGTCAATGGTACACTTTGAGTATGAGAAACAGAATTCAAGAAATCACAATGTAGAATTTTGATTAAATAATTGGCATATTCCATGATAAAATAAATATTTGGTCATCTACATACAAGCTAGTTTTCTGTCTCGCACAGACCTGTAAGTTCTTCTGTAAGAGTTAACTCCTTACCTGTATTAACGGCAACTGTGTGAAGTCATTATCAGTATAATGTTATTAATAATATTGTTATCATACATCTGTCCATAACCTCAAACAGTCACACTTTAAACTCCACTAAGGCCGAGACCAAAGAGCTGTCAATGGGCACTAAAAAACAAAATTGTAGACCTTTACCAGGCTGTGAAGACTGAATCTGGAATAGATATGTAGCTTGGTGTGAAGAAAGTAACTGTGAGACCAATTATTAGAAAATGGAAAACATACAAGAACACTGATAATCATCCTAGGGCTCCATACAAGTTCTCACCCCATAGGGTCAAAATGATCACAAGAACAGAGAGCAAAAATTCCACAACCACATGGGGGGACCTAGTGAATGACCGAGCCAGGGACTCAAATCCTGCAGGACCAGACCTGTCCCCCTGCTGAAGCCAGTCCGGTTCTGGCCATCTGAGGTTTGCTAGAGAGCATTTGGATGATCCTGTAAAAGGACCAGGATCACTGATCTGTTCGAAAGGAAGAATGAACGGGGCCATGTAATGTGAGATTTTGAGTGAAAGCCTCATCAGCAACAGCATCGGCATGAAGATGAAACATGGCTAGGTCATTCACAATGACAACAATCCCAAACACACCGAGGTAAACTTCTCAATCATGAGAATTTTTCCTTTTTTGTACCTTTTAGACACTGATTTCTGGAGCAGTGGTGGAGCAGCTGGATTTCCTGCGTGTTAACGAAGCAGAGTAAGAACGCCTTCTTTTCTTTGTTGGAACATTATTTTCATTGAGGCCTTTGATAATAAAAAATAAAAAATAAGACAGATTTTCCATTTTCATCAGTTAAGCCACTACATTAGCATTGTTTTGTTTGTTTGTCGCTTCAAATATGGAAAGTCGTACATTAGTAAATCTTTGCTAACTAATTAATGCTTCTACTAACATACAGTCTGTTTATAATAAACTCAGTAACCTATTGTACCTGCCTATGAAATGTGTGGCGGCATACAACATGATGCACATCTTCTGTGAACAAAAGCACTTTTCTTCTTTATGAATCTATAAAGGATCCCAGAGTTTAAGAGTTTTGAGGAGCTGGAGCTGCCCAAACACTCCAAGGTGAAGCGACAGATGAGCACGCCCAACGCCGCCGACCTGGAGCAGCAGCCAGAGATCAACCTGGACGAATGGATCCATCAACCCACACACGCCATCATCCAGAAGTTCCACGTGAGTCCACTGTGTTCCTGTTGTAATTACAGAAGTGTTGACGTTTTATTAAACATCCAGCAACACTTTATAACAACTAAATGTTTGTTAATGACCTATAAATGATTTGTTAACAGCTTGTTATGAATTTCAATAACTTGGATTTATGTATGTTTGTTGTTGCCACAAAAGGCACAAGTATTTATATGTATTGACGTAAACTACATGATTCCTTTCTAGAATCAAAGGCCATTGTTAATTAGTTCTACCAGTCTACCAGTACACTTTATAATATCTATATCATGTACTAGTCAATAGATCATTAATAAACTGTCGATATGACTCTTAAGTATTTGGTAAAGACTGTGACTTATAGATAGTCAATAGATCATCAATAAATTGGCAGTTAAAGAGTTATTGATGATTTGCTAAGTAACAGTTTGTTATGATTTTAAAGATAATTTACAAGCTGTTAGTTAATTTGTTATAATTGAATTATTAAGTCACTGTTAATGATTTTTACTATACATTATAAGTTAGTAATAGATGAATAAGTTATTAGTGAATTACTTACTGATGATGTGTTAATTATCAGTAGGTTATTAACAATATCACTAATTATTGATGTTTTTCCAGGTGGCATTTTATGCTTAATAACCAACTTTTACTTCATAAATGTAGAGATGGGTGATGGGTGAAGTTGATTTGTGGTTTTTCTGGTCAATGACTGGCTGATGATTAGTTCAATTGAATTGAAATTGAATTGAATTGAATTGAATTGAATTGATGATTTGGTGATTGATCCATAAACAATAGCAGGGACTGAGGACAGCAGCTTCCTCAGAAATAAGAGAACATCATCAGCATATAAAGAGAGATAAATGACTGGCTGTTTGATTCAATGAGTAAAATCAAGGGAAATCTGATGAGCCAAGCAGTAAACAGCATCTGTTTCTTTTTATACACAAACCTTAAGTGAAGTTATTATTTTTATATTAAACTTTTCTTTTTATTGTATTGATGGTTTGGATATTGATGGCACATATTGATAATGCTATATTTTCCAGGCTTAATCTTGTTTTTTTTGGTTGTCCAGGACTGTAACTGCCTGGCAAGTCAGACTCAGCTCGCCTGTCTCCTGCTGAGGAGAGAAGGACCAGACTTTCTACACAAAGATGGTAAGAACAAACACTCACAATGTAAAGAAATTAAACTTAAAAAAAGGTAATTGCTGCTGAAATTGCTCTTTCTTAAGTATCCCTGTCAATAATATTATATTTTCATTTGATTCCAGTAAAATCCTTTGGTAGTTCCAGCTCTTCAGGAAGTTGTAGTGCAGTTGTTTTATTCTTTTCAATCTGTCATAACTGGCCAATTTGACAGTTTCTGATTAATGCAGATTAGAAGATAAATATGCACTGTTGTTTTTTTGTGTTTTTTATGTCTGACCACATAAACAAATCGTCCTTTGTGGTTTTCAGAGAATCTGATGGATGAGCTTGAGAGAATCTACAGAATCGCTGGCAGCAGAAAACTTTGGTCTGAATCCTCACACACACACACACACACACACACACACACACACACACACACATACACACACACACACACACACACACACACACACACACACACACTGTCCAGCCTGCCTGTTACTTCATTTGTTGATTTGACGATATAATTATTTAACATCATTAGATTTCTGAAATTCTTAAGAAGCCTTAAGCCCCAGTTTAGTAAAATCATGTTAACAAGTGACCTTGTCAGCTTATTTTTAACCAAAATTGTGTTGGGTAATTTGATGTGAAGGTATTTTTTTGTTGGAAAAGACATGTTTTTTTCTGTTTGTTGGATGTTTGTTAGCCTTTTCTGTCAAAGTCATTGCTCATGCTGCTGGTGGATGATAATAATGGCTGTGTGGTCTGGTGAACCGTAGGATGGCAGTGCGCCATGCTGCTGGTATTACCAAGAAGTTTGCCAGCTCTATAGCGCCCCACATCACCTCAATACTGGTGCATGGGCAACAGGTAAAAACATGTAGTCGGCAACGGGCTGAAACGAAACTGCATGTTGGGATCAGTTAGAGTGAGTCTGTCCTGAGCCTGATACTGTGTATGGTTTTGGATTTAAAACAGATCAAAAGACCACATGGAACATTTCTGAAACTTTTTGTTGAAACACTATGTGACATCCCAGAGATCTGCGATGTCACATATACCACATTGAATTTGTTCCTCATTTAAAAGTAAATATTTACAAATATTTATTATTTTGTTTGCATTTTCTCAACATATATCACAGGTATAATTTTGCTGGTTAGGTTTACCAAGAAATTATTTGAACAACAGAAACTATATTCATTCATAAATAAGTGACTAAATTTGACTAAATCATCTGAGCAGCTCGTTACCATTTTTCTCATTGTGACATATTTGTCACATGAGGTTTAATGTGACTGTGACTGTGAATTTAACCTCTTTTCTCCAATTACTCTGAGTGAAATCATAGAGCTTATGTTCATCTCAGACTTTATTATTATTTTTTTTTTATATAAATAAAGCCTCTATAGAATCTACCTTTGCAATAAAGAAAAAAAAATCAAGTCATATTTTTATCATTTGACACCAATGATGACATATATCGTTTATTTATCGTAATAAATAATTTAAAATACTGCATGTTATACCTTTAAATATTATTTTTCCCTTTAAATGAAAAGATTCATTATCCATCCATCCATCCATTGTCTATCCCGCTTATTCCCTTTCGGGGTCGCAGGGGTCTGCTGGAGCCTATCCCAGCGCGTTAAGGCGAGAGGCAGGGATACACCCCAGATGGTCGCCAGCCAATCGTGGGGCACACACACCATTCACACACCATTCACTCTCACACTCACACCTATGGGCAATTTAGAGTTTACCAATTAACCTGAGCATGTTTTTTGTATTGTGGGAGGAAACCGGAGTACCCGGGGAAAACCCACGCAGACACGGGGAGAACATGCAAACTCCACACAGAAAGGCCCCAGACCCAGGCCCAAGGCGGGTCTTGAACCTGCGACCTTCTTGCTGTGAGGCAACAGTGCTACCCACCGCACCACCGTGTCGCCCAAGATTCATTATTTTATTAAAAAAACCTTTTTGTAGGTTTATCTGTTATGAAAATAGCCTGTAAAAGTAGTGAAACAGTGATGAGTTCCTCAGGCTCAGCTGCAGCTTCACTTCATGTTGTTCCCTCTCCATTAACCATCTGTCTTTGACTCTTGTTTCTGCTGTTTTGCTGTTTGTGTGAAACTGCTGATTTACTCACCGTTACACCAGGTGTGTTTCATATGTTTCACAAATTCTTTCCATTTTAATCTAGTCATAAAAGACAACTGCTTCCACATAACATACAAGTTCCTTAAGTGAAAACTGACCATTTTTCGGATTTCTGTGATTTTTTTGTATAACAGGAACATGTGTAGTGTGTAAGTCTTGTTTCCACTTTACTTTAACCTGCACTTATCTTTACTTTAACCCCGGTTATGTCTTATTTGTATAACTATAACTCAAACAAACTTCTAACAGGAAGGGAACTTTATTTTAAAGGGGGAATGCTCTTTAACACTGCACCGTGTGACTTCCTCTTTTCCTCAGCATTTTGCTTTGTGCAAAAATGATCAAAACAACTGTGGAAATAAAGAGGAAAAAAAGAATTTTCACTAAAGAAGTTGATAAAAACTTATTCAGCATTTTATTGAATTTGGAAAATCAAAACTCTGTTTGGTGTCAGGATACTAAAACCAGGAGAAAACCTGAGGAGAAAAAGCTGTAAAAAGTATTTTTTTTTTTATCAAATCTTGCTGATAATCTAGTAGGTGAAGCAGGTGGCAGCAAAATCTGTAGAGTGAAAGCAAAGTTTTCTGGGAAGCAACTAAACACAGATGGTGTCATCACTCAAGCTATCAAATTTATTTCCTTCACAATGATAAAGCAACAAAAACAAAAAAAAGTTGTGTACTTTCACTTTCACCGTCTGTTTGTAGTAAAATTCTTTGATTCTAAAGCATCAATTTGACTTTAAACACAGTATATGTTTTATTTCTTCACAAAGAATGGAGTAGATCAGGAAACTTCTGATGATGTGTGTTTGATCAACCCTTTTTGTTCCAGATTTGGTGTCAGTGGTTTGATCTGAGTTTTGTCAGGTTGAGTTTTTTGACATTTTACCAAAGGGAATATTCTGTATTTTGGACATTTAGCTCCATTTCCTTTTTTCATGTCATGAACCTGAAGCCAAGAGGCATACTTTCACTGATCAACCAGTGATTTTTGTAGGACTTTTAATATAATGTTATTTCAACAGGCGGTAGAACTGCAACCTTTAATCAATTAAATATCACAATAATCACCAACTAATTAATAATTTGATTAATGCATCTAAGTCATTTTAATAAGAAAATGACCAAATTCTCTTTTTCCAGATTCTCTTCTCTGATTATTTTCTGGTTTCTTTAGTCTTCTATAATAGTAAACTGATGGTCTGGACAAACAAATACAGCTTTGAGAAACATTTTATACCATTTTATTACCCTAACCAACTAATTCATTAATCATTTCAATAATAAGTAATCTATTGATAATAGCAGCCTTAGTTAAATTTTGTAAAGCTGAAATATGAAAGGTAGTGAGATAAAGAGGAAGGTCTGTGACATAACATCAATGCTGCTGCATCTCCACTTTGACATATAAAGTTTTAAACTTTTATTATACCTAAATAATGCAAAATCTTACACATTTACCTTGTACTCACAATTTTTCATATTAAAATTAAGTCCAATTTTTCATTGAAAAAGGGTTACATACAATGTTTTGAGTTTTTGAGCATCTTTCAGCCTTGGAAGAAACCACATTTCACACTCACCAACTTCAATTGTTTTGAGCTGTTGCTTTCAGCGACAAATCTCTAAAAACCTCCTCTACACCTCCCACCTCACAGGAATTGGCCGACTGGTGAATTTACATTTTAGGTTAAATCTTCATCTTTGGGAAATGCTGATTGACATAAAACAATATGCACAATAAATATCTATATATGTGAATATAAACAATATACATACACTATGGAATCACTATACATAAAAATAGTTACAAATCTGTACAAATATGAAATAATAATTGCTAAAATAACCTGAGGAAACATAAGCGTGTATGAACAGATCAGAAAGGCATAAAAAATCAGCTGGTTTGAAAAAACAGCTGCTAAGTCTGAAGTTGAACTAACATTATACTTAAAATCCAGATACAAAGATACTGGACGATCACTGTAATTATGTCATTATTCTCCAGATGTTGGAAAAAGGGATGAAGATGTTCAAAATGCTAAACTGTCCCTTTAATTAACAGGATTTTTTGAGAAACTGAATTATGTTAAACAAAAGTAGAAAACCCGGCAGCTGCTGTTTTCTTTTTTTCTGGATATATCATCAATACTCTGTTCAATTTGCTTTCTCATTTACCTAACATGGCTGGGAAGTGAAGCTTGAAATAGGTTCCATCAGTGCTATGTCACCTCTTTACTTACTGTTTCAACACACACACGCACACACACGCACACACACACACATGCACACACACATGCACACACACACGCACACACACATACACACATACACATACACACACACACACACACGCACGCACACGCACGCACACACACACACACACATGCACACACACGCACACACACACACACACACGCACACACACGCACACACGCACACACACACACACACGCACACACACACACACACACACACATGCACACGCACACACACACACACACACACGCCAGACAGTCGTCAGCATATAATCAAAGTCAGTTGTGTTTGAGCTGATTTTACTCAACACCCCACTGATTAACTCCTGTTATTTCCTCAGTGCTTCATGCATGTTTCTATAGACTCTGACTCTAGGCTCCATGTATGTTTAAAATAACCAGTTTTTGTATGTGCTGCTTTTTTTGCAGGAAACAGGAGGTGGTTCTGAAGAAATTCAGAACCCCAGAAATTAGTGAACATTAAAATGTTTATGGCAAGCTGGCGTTTAATCATCAACAGAATCACGATTATTAATTAGAACGTTGTTCTGATCTGTGTAACACTTTATAATAAATATCTCTAAATAAGTAGTTTAATAGATTATCAATACATGCTGAGTTATTAGGAATTTGTTTATTAGTTTTAAGGGTTAATGACTGTACCCTAAAGGAAGTTTATAGATCATCAATAAACTGTTAATTAAAGATTTTTAAACTTTGGCTTTTTGATAACTTACAAGCTGTTTCACTCCTATCAATTAGTAATACATCAATAACAAGCGGTTAATTATCAGTAAATAATTTGTATCTGTTATTGGGGTGTTATTCTGAAGTTTTCAACTAATATTCTAAACTATTCTTCAATTACTAACATATTTATATAATAAATGAAGAATAGTAGCTACTCTAGAATAATGTCCCAGTAAAGTATAGCAACAAGTCCTGAATGTTACTAATAAATTGTTCATGATCTATTACAATTTATAAATATAAATATCAACATACAGTTAATTTACAGCTTGTAATTTATCTATTAACATTCTATAAGTCACATTTATTATTATTATTTAACAAGTCATTTATAACTCCTTAACAGTATGTGAGTGATATATTACCTATCTATGAGTCACAGTTATTAATCCTCACAATGTTGACAAATATTTAACAAGCCATGTGCAACTCCTTAACTAATATTTTATTAATTATCAATTAACTATAAGGTATAAAGTCCTTGATACCTTATTTTATTGACTTGAGAAGTCAAAAACTCATTCATTAACAGTGTATCAATGATCTGTTGACTAGTTATAACATAGTTATTATAAAGTGTTAATGGTAGAACAAATGAACAATGGCTTTTGATCCAAAAAAGGAATTATGTGCCTTTTAGTCTATTTTGTAAAAAAAAAAAATTGATAAAATAAGATGATCCACTGTGAAAAATCCTTCATATTTATGAAATATGAATGCATTTCTAGTCACATAATTCTGTGTGTCTTATCTGACCACAGCAAACATCATTCTTTACATATTTTCTATTTTACAAAGCATTTTATTATTCTTGCTTCATTTAAAGTCGCGATCACTGTCACTGACAAACACTGGCCCATCAGTGTATATACACACTGATGGGTATATATATTTATCGTATTGAAGATTTTGGCGTTTTAACATAGAACAATTAAATCCCATCCACACAAGCTTGAATCTTCAAACCTACTCTTCTTGCGAAAAATCACTGTACATCTAAATTTTTTAAAAATATTTTTCTTTATTGGAACACACCACATCAAGAAGTTTAATTAATAATAAATAAATATATAAATCAATACATATACAACCTAATGTGAGATTTGATGGAACCCTCTGCTGTTTTTTCGTATGTTGGTTTGATAAACGAGGGCTGACATGTGCTGCTTTACCACTGCAGGAGGAGTCAGATCCTCAGTGTTGATGTAGGAAATTCACAGAAAAGCCAACATATTTTAATGTCAAGACTGTTCTTGTGTCTTCCCGTCTGTAGGTCTGTTGTGCGTCTTGCTGCCAGTCTGTTAACTAAGCTGGTGGACAGCCTTGCCCCCAGCATTACTAGTGTTTTAGTACATGGCAAGCAGGTAAGTGACACACAGACAGGGGCTAGAATTATCTCTTTATTTAAAAAACATTATATTTGGAGGGAAAGGTGATTTTAATGTTCACTGATTTAAATCCAAATGAAAATTGGAATTTTGAAGCTCTCTGTGCTGTCATTTTTTAAAATAAGATTTAACATCAGCGTGTTGACAGTCCTCATCACAGCTCACCTCCCTTGTTTGTGTATGTGTAATAAAAAGCTGTGTAATAATAATAATAATAATCCTAATCTGCATTGTATCCACATGCATAGACAGTTGACATTTTCCTTCAACACTATCATCGCTTCTAGTGGAGTGTTACTCAGAGATTAGCAGCTCTCCAGAGTCTCACTTATCGCCCTCATTTTTTACCCTTCTGAAGAGTTTTTAGGCGATTCGTTACGACGAAGCAGCTCAGGGTGTGAATCTGCATATAGATTGAAGCTTCTTCTCTCAAACACGATTGGAAAAGCCGATTTAGAATTCAAGATGCTCTGAGTTCTACTAAAAATGTTCACAGCTCAGCTGGAAGCAGAAACACAAACTTCCTTTTTTAACTAGGTGGTTTTCATTATATTTACTATTTACTTAAAGTGGGCTGTTTGTGAAGTTGAACTGTTGAAGCCGCAGGACTCTGAGCTCCGTTAGTTAAATAGCTAACACACTGAAATCATCTAATGATCATGTCATGAGATGATTGAAGAAGAAACACAGCTCAGGACCTGCCATAGGAGGTGAAAGTAGAGCGAAGGAAGTGAACAAACCGCTTTAACATGTTTCTAAACACCTGCACAGGAAAGATTAACACTTATTGAACACTTAACACCCTTAATAATTTAGATTTAACACTTTACATAACACTTAACAATTAACACTGAACACCTAATACTTAACATTTACTTAACACCCAACACTCAATACTTAACACTTAATACTTAACATTTTCTTTAACACTTAATACATACAAAGGCAATACTTACCTATCACTTAACCATTGTGTAACTATAACATATTACCACTTAACATACACATACTTGGCATTTACACATATACACATATATTGAACACTTACTTACCACTTAACGCATACTTAACATTTACATTACCATTTAATAGCTAACACACACACACACACACACACAAACAGTTAACAATTACTAATTACTTCACACACTTCACACAAAGTTTTAACACAATGAACAGACCATTTTCCCTGAACCTTGTGACCATACATGGGTGCGATGTTTTCTCCGGTCGTACCTGCGACCTCCAGGTGACTCTGGGTGTGTTCGGACATGAGGAGGAGGTGATCTCCAACCCTCTGTCTCCAGGGGTGATCCAGGGCATCATCTACAGGAACTGCTGCCTGCACAATGAGGAGCGGGAGGCCGTTCTGCAGCAGGAGCTGGTGATCCACATTGGCTGGATCATCTCCAACAACCCGGAGCTCTTCAGGGGGATGTTAAAGATCAGAGTCGGGTAGGAGGAGGTCAGGGGTCAAAGGAGGCAGGAACACTTTCTTGCATGTTCTCTCGTTTGACTGTGTGTGTGTGTGTGTGTGTGTGTGTGTGCGCATGTATGTGTGCGTGCACGTGTTGATCTCCAGGTGGATCGTCCAGGCCATGAAACACGAGCTGAAAATCCGGGCAGGGGACCTGCCTCCAAAAGACATTTACCAGCTCTCACCAAGCGACATCAAACAGCTGCTGCTGGACGTGCTGCAGCCACAGCAAACTGGGAGGTACACACAAACACACACACACACACACACACACACACACACTATGCCATTCCATTCACAATTATGCCCTGAGTGTGTAACCAGTGCAGGAAAGCAGCGTTAACATAGTTTCTCTGCTGATTATAATTGTCTGTAGGTGTGTAACATAGCTTCTTCCATCCCACACTATATAACACACTCTGTATCACACACGCTATCACACACACTATCAAACACACTGTCACACACACTCTCTATCACAGTCACACTCACACTCACACTCACACACACACACACACACACACACACACGCACACACACACACACACACACACACACTATCTGCTGATTCTCATTATTTCCAACTCACAAATCTTTGTTTGATAAATACACTGTTTCTTTATCTTAAAACTTTAATCCACTTGGTTTTACTTATTTTATCTTCATCTTGTCTATATCTTATTATCTTATAACCTAATTCTTCTATTGGAATTACTCATTTTTTTATCTCATCTCTCATCCTCTGATCTATTACAAATGGACTCATAGATGACTTCCTGTAACACAGAGGTTATCCACCTTATATTTCCTCGTGTCTCAACACTTCAGATCCTGGCTGAACAGGCGTCAGATCGACGGCTCTCTGAACAGGACTCCTCTGGGCTTCTATGACCGGGTTTGGCAGATCCTGGAGAGGACCCCCTATGGTATCCTGGTGGCTGGGACTCACCTCCCACAGGTATCTGGTCTAGAATTTGATCTGGTTAAAGCCTGTATGACAGGAGCAGTGCAAATAATTAGAATATGAGGAAAAAGATCAGTATTTACTGTCAATCCTTTAAGAAGGTAAAATTCTATACATTCATTACACATAGAGGGAAATGAATAAACAAATAATAAAAGGATAATGAAAAGCCCAACTTTTCCTGATCTTCTAATAAATTGAGATGTATAACTAGATATAGAGCAGAAACAAAAGGAATTTCAGAATTTATCCCTTCCTGGTGAACATACAGATTTACTTTTCTAAAGCTAAGTAAAGCATGTAATCAATATAAAGTTCTGTTCATAATCATAAATGTTATATATTAGGACTGCAGTTAACGACTATCCTGATAGTTGATTAATCTATGGATTATTAAGGTGATTAATCGATTCTTAAAGAAACCAGAAAATAATCAGAGGAGGGAAGCTGGAAACAGAGAATTTTCTTCTTGAAAATGACTCAAATTAATCAATCCTCAAAATGGTTAGAGATGAATGTAAAAGTTGTTAACTAATCATCACAACATTCCTATATATAATCAGACTCAAAAGTCAGTGCCATCATAAGTATTCATGATCACCACTCATCATGAATATTATTAACAAAATATCTTATATAAAAAGATGATGCATCAGAATGTGTCAGTTATAATAGTTAAATTAAAACCTCAACTAATGCTGCATCTTGTGATGTCACACTCCTCTAAACACACTGCAATGTGGAAATTTGGCGGAATTCTCCTTTAAAAGCCAGTTTTTTTCCCCATTTAACGTTTCCCTGCAGCAACCGACACTGTCTGACATGACAATGTATGAGATGAACTTCTCTCTGCTGGTGGAGGACACGCTGAGCGGCATCGTCCTGCCTGAATACAGACAAATCATTGTGGAGGTAGGACACCGCACAAAATAGACCACAAATAACCTTTAAATAACTTAAAAGTTATAAGAAACAGGTCTGTCAGAATGTACATTTTGTGTCCATGTTGTTTTCCTGTCATATAAAAGTCCATTTGTACCATTTTTTCCACAGAAAACACACCAAATGTCACATGATGTAACCAAAAATTCTCCACCTATAATATAAAACTAGTGGAAAACTACCATGTGGTGTAACTTTAAAAACTTGGTACCAGATAGTTTAAGATACACCATTTGCCATTTCATTCACACAAAATCAAGATTATTTGTAAAAACAAGTGACATGAAATGGAATCCAAAATGTACATTTTGAGAGACCTGATGAATGTTTCTAAAAACTTTTTAAAAAGTTTTTGACTTTCTCCTCTTTCTAAACATGATTGATTTGTCACTGATATATGCATGTACGTCGACTTTTGTTCCTACGGCTTGCTTTAATTTGAAGAGGGACAATACTTGCAAAGTTTTTTTGCCGTTTGACAGTGCAACGAAAGCTTTTATTTTGAAGTACCCAGACGACATCTCATGCTGACCTTCCTGTTCCTGTTGCTCATTTAGTTTGGTGTTTTAACGTCATTATTTTGTCTTTGTGGACAGCTGCTGATGGTGGTGTCCATTCTGCTGGAGAGAAACCCGGAGCTGGAGTTCAGCAGCCAGGTGGATCTGGATGGGTTGGTGAAGGAAGCATTTGGTGATTTCCAGAAGGATCGACGTCAGTCTGAAAGCCAGGAAAAGCAGGTAGGAAGGTTTGATCTGAGTGAAAGGGCCTCTGAAAATATGTGGAATTCTGAGAAAAAAGTCAGGATTCTGACTTTTTTTATAGAAAAAAAACAGAAATCTTAGAATTCTGGGGGGAAAAACAGTCTTGAATTGACTAATAAAAAAATATTTTGCCCCTAATTTTTTTTCCTCAGAATTCTAGCAGGAATTCTAGAAGGAATGACAACATTTTTATTATTATTTTATTAGTTTCCGAATTCTGAGATTAAAGTTAGAAATTTTGACTTGTTCTTCTAAAACAATTGAAACATTTAATATATTTAATATTTTATTTAATATAATAAATAATAAAATATTTTTCCTGTGGTTCTAATAATGTTCTATTCACACTGATGTGTTTCAGAGAGTTTTTGTTTTAAAATCTTAATCAAAAAGCAACTTTTGAACCCAGGATGCTAATGCGAAGTGCTAACCTAACCTGTCGTACCTGCAGCAAAGCGACATGCAGGCGTTCTACAACACGCCACCAGTGGGACAGCGAGGGACGTCCAGCTACCTGACCAAAGCAGCTGTGATCCAGCTGCTGCAGGGAGACGTCAAGCAGTGCAAAGATGACCCCTGTTCCGTCAGCTAAAGGAACTGCTCCTGGAAACACAAAGTTTCTGTCTAGATTCCAACCACCATTTAACTAAGTAGATTCTAGAATCTTGCTTTCGACAGCTTTTTTTTCTTCAGGCACCAGCTGTGTTGTATATTTTTAAACCAAGAGATTACCAGAGATGATCAGACAGGTCAAAATGCTTCTTGCCTAAGTAGCATCTGTTACCTAAAAAATCATCTAAATGAAAGCTGAAAAGCTCAAAAATGACAATTTAGATTAAAACTGTTCACTTACCTGGGTGCTAAACTTAGCTTGGCAGAGACTAAAGCTCAATCCTACAATTTATTTGTCCTTATGTCTTCTTTATATATATTAAACAAACAAAGTTTAATGTCATACTGAAAATGAGGTAAAGAAAACGTCTCAAAATGATGATTCTGATTGAAACCTATAATTTACCATTCATCTTTTTTGTTTTTCACTTAAAGTTGTTTGCTTAAACAAACCAGGTTTAACATGTTAATCTCTGATCTTTAGAGGTGTTTGTAGGTAGATTCTTCTCAATTTAGGCCAGATCCAGCCTTCACGCTAAGCTAACTAATGGCGAGCTTCAGGTTTACTATAAATTTGGTAAGAAAGGGAATACTCATATATTAATAAACATCACTATCTATATTTCTTTATTTTTGTTTTATTCAAATCAAATGTACATAGATTCTTTACCATAAATGTTTCACCTTACCAACATCAACCTGTTGGTGATTCATTCGTTATAAGAAGCTTAATCATCAGATACAGATATTTCAATCCACTCAATCTCTGAATTTGAATTGTGCTGCACATAATATGATATTTTTATGTGTGTTTTTAGGCATGGGTAAACAGTATTATTCTGCTTTAAAATGCAGCATGTCAGAGTTTAGATGTTTTCCTGCAGGAACCATATGCATGAAGGGTCTTATGTGTGATAATAAGCTGCTGTTTGCTGCAGTCGTTCTGCTGTTTCTCTGAATGTTAACAGCCAATAAAATAGAGATTCTGAGAGGCCTGTTTGCTCCTGCATGACAATGAATGCTGCTTGTCTGGACCCTTTAGAAACCGCTGTTTCCTTCCATGAAAAACTGCTGTGATCCTCAGGTAGAAAACGCTGAAAGACTTGTTTTAAGGTTCTGTTATGGCCACTTTGATGAAACTGTGTGTGTGTGTGTGTGTTTGTGCTGTTCAATCTCAACGTTTAAAGGGAGTATTTTTATCTCAACAATGTAGTTTCAAAGAATAAAGTCATCGTGAAAACTAAAAACATTTGTCACTTTACTGTTATCTGTCTCTGGAACAACCCCTAGCAAAAAGTATTAAATCACCAGTGGATGAGCACTCACTCAGATATTTTATTCTGTAGAACAAACTCGCATCAAAAGCATTAAACAATAATAAAGTCATTCAAAAGTGCAACTCATTGGCATTCAGGAACATTAAAGGAAATGAATAAAAAACATTGTGGTGGTCAGTAAATTTTACTTTTATGGACCAAGCACAGGGAAAAAAATATGGAATCACACCTTGTAGGGCTGTGGATTTGCAGGAATCATGGCTCCAACAAGAGAGAGGTGTCAAATCTAACATTTTGAAGGCATATTTTATTCAATATACTTTAATTTTCATCCATCCGTCAATCCATCATCCATCCACCCATCCATCCATCCATCCATCCACCCATCCATCCACCCATCCATCTATCCATCCATCCATCCATCCATCCATCCATCCATCCATCCACCCATCCATCCATCTATCCATCCATCCATCCATCCATCCATCCACCCATCCATCCATCTATCCATCCATCCATCCATCAATCCATCCATCCATCCACCCATCCATCAACCCATCCATCCATCCACCCATCCATCCACCGATCCATCCATCCATCCATCCATCCACCCATCCATCCATCCATCAATCCATCCATCCATCCATCCACCCATCCATCCATCCATCCACCCATCCATCCATCCATCCATCCACCCATCCATCCACCCATCCACCCATCCATCCATCCATCCATCCACCCATCCATCCACCGATCCATCCATCCATCCATCCATCCATCCATCCATCAATCCATCCATCCATCCACCCATCCATCCATCCATCCATCCATCCATCCACCCATCCATCCACCGATCCATCCATCCATCCACCCATCCATCCATCCATCCATCCACCCATCCATCCATCCATCCATCCATCCATCCATCCATCCATCCATCCATCAATCCACCCATCCATCCATCCACCCATCCATCCACCCATCCATCCATCCACCCATCCATCCATCCATCCATCCATCCATCCATCCATCCATCCACCCATCCATCCATCCACCGATCCATCCATCCATCCATCCATCCATCCATCCATCCATCCATCCATCCATCCATCCACCCATCCATCCATCCATTCATTCCTCTATCTATCTAATGTATGTCAAGTCTGAGAAAACTTTATTTTAATGAATGAATTATTGTGGTAAATAAAGCATAAAATGTGAGAAAATCTAGGCTTCTGTTTCTTCAGTTTTGATTATTTCATTTTCATCTGGTCTATTATGAGTATTATCAGTTTTATTAATTATTATTGCTAAATCTTAAATACATTTTTACTAATGGCGGTTTGCTTTTACCACAGAAAAATATGTGTTTTACCTTCTGAAGAACAGAAGTTTCCTGTTCCTTCAGAAAAGACAACACTGATAGAGTATTCCTGAATATTTCTTTCTGTGCCTCATCAGACCACTAGGATGCAGCAGAGTTCTAGAAATTAAATGAATCTTGTTTGTATTTTAAGGTGAGATCATGTTCAAAGTAAAATGATGGTGTTTATTAGCAGAAAACTCAGAATCTATAAGGCTCTGCAGCATTTATTTTTTTATTTGCTGCTGCTGTTTAAATCTGTGGCTTATTGATGGATGTAAAAGTGACAAAGTGGCTGCTGCAGAAAAAAAAGCCGCATTGATCCTGTCACATTGATAGCGATCAATAAGCAGGAACCTGCAGTTTTTTGTGTGAATAATTAACATGCAGTAATTCACCTCACATTTAACTCAGAAGTCTGTGAAACAGGAGCAACAACTTTAAAAATCAAATTAAAACTTTAAAAATCTCATTTTATCTATGGGAATCGAATCGAAAATACATTCACTACACTAGTGATTTACAGAAATAAAACTGAGCCTAGATGCAGTTTTTTTTTGTTTTATTTTTTTTAATCAGAAACTGTGAGCAGGTCTTTGAATTTACAGTCAAGTATGCATATATGAACCTTCAATGACCTTTAATAGTAAAAAGTAAAAAATTTGACAAAAACAACTTCATATATATATATATATATATATATATATATCCATCCATCCATTGTCTATCCCGCTTATTCCCTTTCGGGGTCGCAGGGGTCTGCTGGAGCCTATCCCAGCGCATTTATGGCGAGAGGCAGGGGGATACACCCCAGATGGTCGCCAGCCAATCGTGGGGCACACACACCATTCACACACCATTCACACACACACTCACACCTATGGGCAATTTAGATTTGCCAATTAACCTGAGCATGTTTTGTATTGTGGGAGGAAGCCGGAGTACCCGGTGAAAACCCACGCAGACACGGGGAGAACATGCAAACTCCACACAGAAAGGTCCCAGACCCAGGCCCCAAGGCGGTCTTGAACCTGCGACCTTCTTGCTGTGAGGCAACAGTGCTACCCACTGCTCCACCGTGTCGCCCTTATATATATATATATATATATATATATATATATATATATACACACACATACATACACTGTTCAGTGTTGTATATATTCTTCAAGAATAAGTCGTCTATTCTGCAGCTTGACGACCACAGCAGTATTTACATAAGTAAAATGTATTCAATAAAATAGTAAACAACATGAAATAAAATGCACAAATTATGTGGTTGACACAGATTTCAATTAACAACATGTATACAACATTAATACAAATATATTTTTATACAGTTGCATTATTAGGTAATTACAAATGGTAAAATAATTAAATAATAACAAACTTTTTGTATTCATTTTGTAAAGCTTTACGTCTATTTAATTGTCTATGTCCATTTTTATTTTACACTCAGGTACTGAAAATGAGGTGATCTTGTGGTCTTTCTCAAGAATTAAATCTTTTGTCTAGGTGATTACATCATCACAACCTCGTATTTTTCAAGGTTGATTGAACGCAGCGTTTTCACAGAATTTCACATTTTTTACCACAAGAAGTGGCACTGTGATGCAGGTGACTAGGTACCTATGAAGTTAATTAATTGTCCTCTAACAATAATTAGAAGTACAACTAAAACAACAACTTCTGAAAAAAAAGCTGGAAAATGATAATATTAAACTGTTGGTGATGAAAAATGCTTCCTCATTGATAGTGAACAGCTGATCATCAATGTCCCGACATGAGTCTCCTTGTGTTTAGGTGAACTCTGTGTGTGTGAAATGAAAAAGCTGGAAGTTTTAAAATGGTCTACTGATCATGTGACCCCACAAAGATAAACAGCAGAAAAACAGGCAAAATCAGCATAAACATGTCGTTCAGTTCTGTTCAGACCTGACAAACAAATGGAAAACCAAGGTCAAACTGTGCATTTACTGTTTATATGTGGCTGTAACTTGCAAATCTTGCAGAGTTCTGATGTGTATATATCCTATAGTGCAATAAGTCACTTTATATATGCATGTGCAGTTTTTCGTTTGAACATCTGGAAACATCTGCTGCTGTTTATATGTCTGACATCTTTTTGCAGGGAATTTTTTGTATAGGACAAATAAGCAGCTTAGTTCTGTAAAAAAAGACACCATTTTAAAAGTTATAAAACAGCAGTTTGGAGACAAAATGAACTGTAAAAAAAGTTATTTCTTGCCAGATAAAAACATCCCTACTGTTCATACTGAACTTAACAAAATCCACAGTTTTCCTTCTGACACAACCTTACCTGCAACAATATCATGTCAGGCCTCTGCAGTTTTATGTATTTTATTTCCTAAAAAGTAACTGTGTACAAACTGGAATGTATTTAGTATTTTCTTTACTTTTTATGGTCATATTGTAGCTGTTTGTCCTCATAAATCCTTATCAATCGATCACCACAGATTTGGAACCAAACAACTAATCAAGTAATCAAATCTGTCCTTTAGAAATATTATCAATGTTTAAAAATGACATAAATAAAGAGAATTTGTCATATAGAGCTGCAATAATTATTTATTTAATCAATTAATTTTCCAGCTATCACATTTATCACTTACCATTTTGAAATGGCATAAAGATCTAAAGACCTGAACAGCAGATGAGTTTTTATAAGTTAAATAACGAGGGCTGAGGATAGAGCCTTGAGGGACACCACCAGCAGCAAGATGTATTATCTGAGAGAAGTTATAAAGGGAATTGAATTTACATTAATTTAAATAATTATTCCAAAATGTGAAATAAGATAATTGAGGCACACATCTACAACTTCATATAACCTTGTAAGTTAGAGCTACAATGAATAGTCAATTAATCAATAATTCATCCTGAAGCTGGATCTCCACCATCCTGCTGTGGTGTTGCTGCTGATCATCACAGCTCTGTTTCCTCTCTGTCTGCATTATCTTCATCGCTGCTTGTTCCTCTTCCCTCTCTGTGTTTAAGGTAACATCTGGTAAGTTTACAATCTGATTGAGTTAGCAGAAATAGACCAATAAAAAAGAGAAAAAAATGACATTAAACTACTATGCATGAATATGATGTAAGCATACAGTACTAGTCATAGGTTTGGACAGGAAAGATCCAGCAATTAATTACTTAATTGATTAGTTGACAACTATTACATTGATCTCAAACTATTTTAATAATCTATTAATTGATTTTAGTCATTGTATAGAATAAAATCTTTTTATTCTTTAAAAAGTTACCCATAAATATATCTCCAAACCTCTGACTGATTCTGACACATTTCAAAAGTCCCAATTCTAAGAGAAAATCCCCAAGTCTTTGAGATGTCAGAAGTGAATTAGTATTACATTCTCACGTCTACTCAAAATCAAATCAAAAACTAATAGATCGGTAGAGTAGAAAATTATTTTTGTGCTCATGGTTTAGCTGCAGTTTCACAGTAAGCCACCAGATGGAGATAGACAGCCACAGCTGGATCAGCTGGTTCACAATGTGGTGCCTTAGACAATATCATATGATGGTCATGAGTTTAACAATAAGAAAATTATATCTATAAACAGCAAAAGACATAAAAAATGAATAAATTTACTCTAGAGACTGTTATTTAACGTGTAAAAACCCATCTTGTTCACAGCAGTATCACTGATGTTCATAACTTCTGGTGATTAGATATTTAGATCTTTATGTCATGTTAGATTATGATGTTGGTCATTATTTTCTGGTGTTAAATCTTTATGTCATATGGGATTATTTTTATAAATGCAAACCATGACTTCGACAGATTGATTGAATCTTATGAAGTAAAAGGTCACAGGAAGTAAGGGGATTAATTTTAACACTTTTCTTATTTCTTCAGATGATACTGTTACTTCTCTAATCTGTTTAATTAATACACCAGTGTGTGTGTGTGTGTGTGTGTGTGTGTATGTGTGTGTGTGTGTGTATGTGTGTGTGTATGTGTGTGCGTGTGTGTGTGTGTGTGTGTGTGTGTGGCTACAGTGTCCTTTACTGCAGACACGTAAATGGCCAGCAGTGGATTACAGTTAAGGAAAATTCATTTCTCTGGTTTTGCAAAGATTCTCCTGCTCGTCTTCTCTCATGTAATTAGGAGAGAATTTCTTTATGCAAGTCGAACTCTGATATCCTGACATTCACATGTATAGGTCGGCACATGAGACCTGGGTTTAACAAATAAATACATCAATATATAGTTTATATAATCAGAGGAGGAAAACTCTAACTCTATCTTCTTTTAAAAACCTAATTAACAATAATATCATGTAGGGGGGGAAATATAGTTATTCAGTTTAATTCAATGTTGAACTTTCTAAATGTTTTGAAGTTGAAGTGTGCTTTTGAAAAGGATTTAATTGGAAAAAGATGAAACGTGTATTTATGAGTGTGGTGGGAAACCCTGAGTGAAGGTGAAGGCTGAGAGAAGGTGGAAAGAGGTGGAAAGGAGGATAAAAAAACTATTGTGATGGTATGTTTTATGTTGTGAGTGTGATTTTAAAACAGCTCTGACCTCTGAGGCAACTTCAAGTCTTTTTCCTCAGAAAGAGCTGGTGCATAAAATCTCAAACAACTGGCCACAGGATTTAAGATGAAATACTGCGAGCTATTTACGAAGAGTTTATCTTAGAGTTTAGACTTAGAGTTTTCTTTTGAATTTAAATTCTGCAAGTTTTCCTCCAACAGACTGTGTCCAGGATTCACTCACACCCTAAAATAGCATGATAGTTTTACAGTAAGAGTTTCAGTTGTCTACAAGATAAAAAAGATTGACCACGACTCATCAGGCAGTTGATGACTATAAGGTTTATGCATCTCTGAACTGATGATCTTTGGGTTGTGGACTGTTGGTCTGGACAAAAAATACATTTTAGGTTGAATCTTCAGCTTCTGAAAACCTTGATTTACATTTTGCATTTTAGGAACCAAACAGCTAATCAATAAATTCGTTGATCAATCTATCATCAGAACTGTTCTTAATTGCAGCCCTAATTTACTAATTAAATATATTATTACTTAAAAATTGTCTTTAGATGCACTGTTTCCATCACAAACAACAGATCTGACAAGTTTATAGAACCAAATCTCTTGCAGATCATAGTTATGATGCAGAAAGTTGTATTTTGGAATATAACAATGTAATATCTTGGAAAGACTTTAAGCTTGTCACAAGCCTAAATTCTTTCTAAGTTGTTATCATATGCAATAATTGATAGAGATTTAGCATAGTTTGCCAGCTAGAGGTCTTTGATACACAATTTCTTTTTCCCTCAACAGCAAAAACAAGATTTACAGAGTCCAGAAATAACATCCACAACAAATATTTATTTCAGTGCAGTGATAATAAGCCTTTGCCCTGTGTAGTAAAGGAATGAAAGAATATGTCACATTTGCATGTCTTGCTTGCCTGAACGTTTTAAGTGCGTTAATTTCCTGGTCCTGTGCACCCTGGGAATTGTGTGCTGCTAATTGGTTGTTTAGTGCGTATCAGCAGTGGAGCTGCTGTGTGCAGCTCTAATAACAGCTTCATTATACACCGGTTCTGTGCAGTGCACTTTTGTAGCTTTACAAAGCTCTGTTTGCCAACAAGAGCGGCCCGGAGGCAGCAGGATGCCATGAATAACTGATTAAAGAGCTATGTTGTGCAGCTGCCAGCACGCTGCAGCTCAGAATTCAACTAAACTGCAAAAAAGTAACTCACGACTCAGTGAAGTTCACTGGGTTTTTTATTAGAAAAGAATGATGTTCAGGCTTCTTGTGATTTTTCTACACTGTGAACTGATGTTTTGCTGCAGCTTTTGAGTCCAAACAAGATGCAAATTGAACTTTAACCCACAAACACACAGTTTCTGTGTGTGTGTGTGTGTGTGTGTGTGTGTGTGTGTGTGTGTGTGTGTGTGTGTGTGTTTTGTGAGTGATCAGCATAATTAAATCAAATGCTGTCAAGAACTAAGATGACCTACATTAGTGTATACAATGTTTTGTGTATTTCTATTTAATGATTATTGAACATTTTTAATCCATTAGTTATCTGGTTCATAAAATGGTGTAAAATGTTGATCTGTGTTTCCCAAAGCTGAAGATTCAACCTAAATACAGTATTTTTCTTTGTCTAGACCAACAGTCCACAACCCAAAGATCATCAGTTTACTATTATAGAAGAATAAAGAAACCAGAGGTGAGGTTTTGGCACAATGTATTCCTTCCTGATGGGGAGGCTAGAATGGTGATGTCATCGTTAGAGTGAAGAAGCACAAAAAATTCCAAAGAAAAAGAACTTCTAACGCACCAGCATGGCCACAGTTTTCACCACACCTTTTAATTTTAACAGCAAAACATCTTTCTAACCTGCTGCCCACATTTTTCAAGCTATGAAAATTAAAAATGAAAGGAAGACCCTCAGCTCTCAGGACATTTTGTGGATATAATTTATGGTTTTTGAATAATAAGCAGGAGTTTGGGTTGTGATACAGCCCTCTCTCCACACACATTGTGAGCAGATTTTGTCTGTTAAGACTAATAATGATGTCATCTACCTCAACGGGCTGCAGCCTAGTGAGTCACCATGATATGAAAGCTGATTGGCTCAGAGTTTTTTCTCAATAACTTTTGATTGAAAGGTCCTATCCCTACCAAACTTGCTAGTAATGATTAGAGGGACTCCAGGATCCCATCCAGACTTACGACCACCAACAGCCCAGCCACTCTTACAATTTCCATGGGAATGGTCTAGTTTTCATTAATATCTTGAAGTGTGCTGTTTCATGCTTTTAATAGATTTCTGCTACACACATAAACTCACCTGTTGGAAAACATCACACAAGATTAGACTGCTGCTAATAAGCATGAGGACATCTTGTATGTGTGTGTGTGTGTGTGTGTGTGTGTCTTCAGCATCACTAAGGCTGTGGTTAGATCAAACATCACTGACTCAAACCACATCGCCACACTTTGATTCTGGACATTAACTACATGTCGTTAATCTTTCCTGACTTTGAAAAGGCAAGAGAAAATATAAATAAAAAAAGCAAACTCTGCTGCACCTGTAACCACAGAATTCACCACAGAACACACACTGCTGACACAGCTGCAGCACTTTGACCTAAAGGTTTTACAGTATATACAGTACATGATGTAGTTAGAAATAATAACACACTCTACGATATAAATACTGGATTATAGGGAAGAAAATGTCTGTAATGTAATTCTCAGGTTCCAGCTTCTCTTCTCTGATTATTTTCTGGTTTCTTTATTCTTCTATAATAGTAAACTGATGATCTTTAGGTTGTGGAATGTTGGTCTGGACAAAAAATACATTTTAGATTGAATCTTCAGCTTTGGGAAACACTGTTTAGCATTTTACACCATTTTATGAACCAAACAACTAATTAACTAATGGTTTCATTCTTCAACTGATTAAATGACTAACAAATTAATAGTTATTATGAATAAATAATTTTATTGAACAACACCACAAATTGATTTGTTAGTGATTAGTAGATTATTCCGCTATCAGCCCTGTGTTGATATTTCTTAATTTGTTCCAAGAGGTTTGGTTATGTATATATGCAGGGAATTTACTTAAGTCGTATATTGTATATGATCCTAGTGAGAAATAAGCAGGTATAGAAAATAATCTTATTAATTTTGTCCATTTAAGATAAGATAAGATAAGATAAGATAAGATAAAACTTTATTGATCCCACAACGGGGAAATTTGTGTGTTACTGCAGCGTTACAGATAAAGAAAAAGAAAAAATAAAGTTGAAGAAGATAAAAAAACTATAAAAAATAAAAATAAAAAAACACACAACACAATGTACAAATTCGCAGAATTTGTTAATCCGCATACACAGTATGCATTATCGACAGAATGGAGAGAAAATGCTAATAAATAGTAAGAAAAAAAAGTATGCATAAGCAAAGCATATATACATACATACATGGACGTACATACCTACATACATACACATACACACATATTTGCATATATATATATGGACATACATATCCACGCACATACCTACATGTACACATACATAGCCAATGCACACTTAAGGTGCAGGGTGTGTGTGAAGAGAAAAAGTGACCAGTGAAAAAGTGACAGTGACTACAGTGAGGTTTATGTTTATATTATGTTATAAAGTCTTATTGGTGTTGGGATGAATGATCTGCGAAAGCGCTCCTTCTTGCAGCGAGGGTGTTTGAGTCTCTGGCTGAAGGAGCTGCTAAGCGCACCCACCACCCCATGCAGAGGGTGATGGGGGTTGTCCATGATGGATGTCAGCTTTGCCAACATCCTCCTCTCTCCCACCACCACCACCGACTCCAGAGGACAAACAAGTATTTAAGTCATCTTTGAGAAGAAATTCTCTGGTAAAGTCCAATATTTCCCTCTAAAATGGAACAAAGTGAGGCAGACCTGTTTTATGAAGACAACTAATCAATTCATTGTTCTAACAATTGATAAATAAATCAATTATCAGAGTAGTTGTTAGTTGCAGCAGATGAGGGGATTTCTCTTATCAAAGAGGACGTGTATGTATAATCTCACATTTAACAACACGTCAATGCTTTTATGAACAAATATTCATTATGTCTTCTTATAACTGATTTTTTTCACTGCTGCATTTTTTCCAAATTCTTTCATTTCTTTGCAGAAATCCTGTACACACCTGTGTGTGTGTGTGTGTGTGTGTGTGTGTGTGTATAAATGGTTTTGTCTTAATACGTTGTATCTTGTTGAAGCGGTGAAAGTGATTCCTGAATGCATGTGTTTCTGTGTGTGAGATGATGAAGATGTTTTTCTGTGGGGTGTGTATGTATGTATGTATGTGTGTGTGTGTGTGTGTGTGTGTGTGTGTGTGTGTGTGTGTGTGACATCTCGTAACCTTCACACAGCCTTTACACTCAGTATCTCCATGTTTTCAGGCTGAGGCTCATTATCTCATCCACTCTCCACTGAAGGAAATCAGTGAATTGCCCTACGGCTGAAGGACCTGAGTCAGGGTGATAACACTCACCACAGAGCAGATTGATCATTAAAAAAGAGACAAAAAAAGCAGCCAACATGCTGTAAAACAGAGCGTAAACAGTCATTACCGCTGGCGATGACTGACTCGTAATTATCAAAGGGATTTGAAGCGATATTAGGTGGAAGTCTGGCAGATTCAGACTCATTCCTTAGTTACAGTGAAAACAAATCTGTAGAAATAGGTAACACACACACACACACACACACAGACACACACGAAGGAAGGCATTATATGAAGGAAACTTCCTGCTCCTCTCGTCGCTCTCCTGCCTTTCACTTCAGCCCACAAAGGTAAAGATTACCCAGATTAAGACAAAGATGAGTCACAGCTGCAATTTACAGGAAGAAGAAAAAGAAGTATAGAAAATACATGTTTTTCACTAATAATGGTTCCATTGAGACCTGCAATGATTGGTCAATTAATTGCATTTTTTTGTATTTGTTTTTATTTCCTTGTTAATACATTTTTGGTTAGAGCTGCAACAATTAGTTGATAAATCAATTTGTTTCCAACTATCACAATAATCAAAATGATTTTCATAATCGATTAATTAATTTGAGTCATTGTATAAGAAGAGAATGTCCAAATTCTTTGGTTCCAGCTACTCTTCTCTGATTATTTTATGGTTTCTTTAGTCTTTTATAATAGTAAACTGATGATCTTTGGGTTGCAAAAAAATGATGTTTTAGTTTAAATATTCAGCTTTGGAAACACTGATCAGCACCTTACACCATTATATAACTAAATGGCTAATTGGTTAATCGTTTCAATAATTAATAGATGAATCCATTATCAGAACAGAGTGTTTCTTTGCAGTTCTATGGTGTATTTTTGCTTCTTGTAAACAGAGGTGACGTCACGTCTCGAGCTCCAAGTGTCATTTAACCTCCTCACTGTGAACTCAGAGATTCAGCAACAAAATGGCCTCATTCACTCCAATCAGGGCGGAAAATCGAGAGACAAGAGACCCCTGACACACACACACATACGCACGCACACACACACATACACACGCACACACACACACACACACACACACATACACACACTGATGACTGGCTTGCTGTGGTCCTGGCAGCAGTTGAAAGTGTTCGGCGTGATCAGAGGAAACGGGTTAGTCCTCCATTGTAACAGATGACTGGAGGAGCCGTGTCACCGCTCTGAAGCCACCGCGGGGGGCGGAGCTTATCCAGGATGAGATCATGTGCGTGGTGCTTTTCTCTCGTTGTCATTATTTACTGTTGCCTGGGGTTTGGTTGTGTTGACCTGACACGAGTAAAGACTAAAGAGCACCAAAACTCTGTAAAACCACCAAACGAAGAGCTGCAAAAAAACACTATTCTGATAGTGGATTAAACAACAACATTTAACATTTAATTATAATAATACAATATTTAATATGTTTTGGTAAAAAGAAATTGCAAAATGTGGATCAGGGTTTCCTAAAGCTGAAGTTTCAACCGAAAATTGTCTAGACCAAGTGATATTGTCCAGACCAACAGTCCACAACCCAAAGATCATCAGTTTACTATTATAGAAGGATAAAGAAACCAAAAAATAATCAGAAAGGAGAAGCTGGAACCAGAGAATTTGGACTTTTCTTTTAAAAGAAAAAAAAAAGTTACTCAAATTGATTAATTGATCATGAAAATCGTTGGTGATTAAAGTGATAGTCGTGAACTAATTGATTATTTGTTGCAGCTCTATAACTTGGTGCCTGGATCAATATCCTGTTTGGTTTAATCAGAAACAGACAAAAACAATATTGTGTAAATGTTTATTTATATGAAAGTGTTAATAAATAAACTTTGCATCCATCAAACATTCCAGATCCCAATATTCTCTTTTAATACATTAGCCAGAAATATATGTTAGACATAAACTAGAAATAAGAATCATGATAAATTTATTATGTTTCTTTGCAGAATGAATTCCTGCCGCTGTCATTTTTAACTGATATGAACTAAAGGAGAAAAAGCCTGTCTCCCCAGGCTGAGCAGCAGTAATAATAACCAGTGAGGGGGAGGCACGGAACGCTCAATTGAACAAAAGTTGCAGCACAATGGGAGGTTTGGTCCAGCTGGACACATAATTATCACAGAACAGAACAGCTTTTCATATGTGTGCAGCAATTAATTCATGTTGGGACGAGAAGTAAAAGACGTTGGAGGAGGATGATGCATCAAAGCTGCAGGTGAAAGGAGCTGGTTCTGATGCACAAAACTTTGCAGTGGGCAATAAATATATAATATAAAGTGCACAGCATAAAGCAGAGTTTATTTCCAACATGTAAAACAAACAAATAAAAATGATCTGATGTATGCGCTTAACAATGGCATTTTCATTCATGTACAAAAGCAAGTTGAAATATAAGCTTATTTATTTCACTCCATAACTTAATAATTTTTATTTATTAAGATTCTGTTAGAATAAAACTATCCAATAATGAGATGACATATTCTTTTATTTAGTATATTATTAAGTATTGTGGGTACATAGGAGTTATTTCCATTTATTATCACAGATACTTGCAATCATTGGTTTTGTTGAATATTTACTGTTAAAGGTTCTGAATGTTCATTTGCGCATAAATATAATTGAAAGATAATTAATGACATGTGATGTGATGTCATTATTTACTTACTAAACAGTTCAAGGACCCTTACTGAACTATTAATAATGAACATTATTATTATTATTACTATTATTATTTTTATTATTGTTGTTGTTGTTGTTATTAATAATAATATTGGTTTCAACCAATTTTTTGTCCTAAATGGCACTTGTAGATGTGTAGAATTTACATGTTTTTATGTGATTTTTATTGGTGAGACACTGGATGCAAGTGTCTGTCTAAATAAAGTCAAGTGCAAAGAAATAAAAAAATACCAAATGACACCAGTGTTTCTTAGATAACTGAAAATTAGTTATTGAATAAATGTTCTATTATAGTTCTATTATCATCAGTTGATTCAGTCTGAAACTGAGACTTGGGGCAGCTTTAGTTTCTATGATGAGCCTAAGTTTTCTTTTTTTTCTGATATTAAATCACTTTCAGCTCAAACCACAAAGAGAAAATCTCCCACATCGCTGTGAAGCTGTAAATTCTCGACCTTTCTGTCTAACAATAATTCACTGACCATCTCCTGAATGCTCCTTAAATCTGAAAAAAACATCCTTTTTAATGCTTAAGTGCTTTACATAAACCAGGCTGAGCGATGAAGTCCTGACTGGAAGGAAAAGGGTCAAAGTGGTGATTTATTGTGGTTTTAAAGTGCCTCTGTGCTGCTTCTATCTGGAGTAAATTGGCTGTGGAATCTTAATTGAAAACTCATCTGTCAAAGCTGCTGTTACGGCTGTTTCACTATCTGAGACTTTATCTGACCAGAGGGAAAAAAAGAACATTTCTCTTGTTCTGAAACAGGATTTTCAGCCTCCAGCAGAAACTCACACGAACTAAATCATGTGATGCAGAACATCTCCCCCGATGCCTTTAATGAGATAAACCCTCACAGAGGTTACAAGTTGTAGATGAATTATACAAAAACACTGGTTCCTGGTCCAGAGGGAATCAGCCCACACTCTGTTTCTTATTGTTGTTTCATATAGAACATATAGGTTCTGTTATTTCTCCTTTTAAATGTGCATTAAAACATCAACTGCTCAGCAATAACCAAGCCTCAATTAGTTGAGACAGGATTTTACAATTTTACATGACATTACAATGACTTTAATAAATAATTGAATTAATTTTTTTAATAGGAACATGTCTAAATTCTCTGGTTCCAGCTTCTCTTCTCTGATTATTTTCTGGTTTCTTTATTCTTCTATAATATTAAACTGATGATCTTTGGGTTGTGAGTGTTGGTCTGGACAAAAAAAGACTAACGACTTCATACTTTATCTATATCTTCATATTATATTAGGTTGGTTATGGTTGTAGTGGTTAGTTGCAGCTCTACTGCTGATATTATATTAAACAATTTTCTTATTGTATTAATTATGTGAATATTGATGACATATATTTAGCCTGTAACAGTAACATTGTGGTTTACTACAGATACAAATAATTAAAAAAAAACTGAGGTTTTATCCTTTGATTTATCAATAAAAGTGCAATAAAATCTGCAGGTGTAAAACATTGTGGAAGAAAATCAGGACCTGGATTAGTCTGATAATTCCCTGATTTTACTGATATGATAAAAGTCTGTGCTGGGAGTGACAGTGTTTTATGTTTTATGTCAATCATCAAACTGGAGATTAGTTAACAAGAAGGGAGGCTACAGAGTGAGAGAAATCATCTCTCAGAACAAAGATGAAGGCATTTCTCAGCTCTGAGCGTCCATTTGGATTCACTGCTGGGATTCCATGGCTCACGCCAGCCTTGAGGTTCAAGAATATGAAATCTTCACACTCAGGTGAGGATCTAACTCCTGGTTCATGAAGATATGACCTTTAGGAATCCGCCAAACTCGTGTTTTCCACTGTTTAGTTTACTGTGTTTGTGTATTATTCTAAAATGAAGTGAAGCTGCAGTGGCGACATTGAACTGTGTAAAGCTGAGTTTCTGGAAACTGCTTCAGCACCACCTTAAATTATTCATGTCTTCCCAACATGGAAATTCAGATCCACTGTGGATTTAGTTCTGTTTCCAGAGTGGTGGAAACACATCGTTCTTCATTGTCCTTCACGTAAATCGCAGCAGCTACAGTCAAATCTTTGTTTTCACTCACACACATACACACACACAGACACAGACACAGGTTGTTTGATGAAACATGGCGTCCCACCCCTCAACTGTCACTGAGGCCAGAAACTGTGACATCACATGTCCCCCTGAATCACGCATTAGTGTACCAAGTTGTGCTGCTTCATTATGAAATAAGAAAGCAGGAATGTAGTGCAGTGAGGAGTGTAGTGTAGTGAGGATCCATAAAAAGCTGTAATCTGAGCTTGATGGGCTGATGTATTGATGTATGTATATGTTTTATTCATTATAACAGAGCTTCTTAGAAAGAACAATAAACTCCTCAAATTGCTGGTGGATCCAAAAAAGCCTTTTGTTAAGTAAGAGTAGAAAAGAAATCTCCTTTACAAGTAAAATATGTACTTAGGTAGTAGCATAAGTACCAAACTTATTATATTATTATATAAATATCATATTTTGGCAATTTATGACAATCACCAACTATTTCAATAATCAATTAATTGATTTGAGTCATTTTAAGAAGAAAATGTCCCAAAATAGTCATTTTGAAGAACATTTTATCTATTAAAAGACATCTAAAATAGAATTTGATTAATCCAAGGTATCACATTAATTACCATTATTTTATGGTTTCTTTATTCTTCTATAATATCTGGACAAAAGACATTTTAGGTTTAATCTTCAGCTTTGGGAAACAGGTGACTGACATTTTACCTAATCTTTCACTAAAGTGATGTATAAAGTAGAATAATAGAAATACTCAAGTGCCTATAAACTGAGGTACTTGTACAGTTTGAGGTACTTGTACAGATTGAGGTACTTGTACAGATTGAGGTACTTGTACATTTGAGGTACTTGTACAGTTTGAGGTACTTGTACAAATTAAGATATAGGAAGGTGAAGATGTGCTGTTTCTATCTGCTCCTTCTTTACTTTATCAAACTTTGCAGCTTCATGGAGATGATGAAAAAAGATATGTATTAATCCCTGAAATCCACCTGTGATTTAAACCTCATATCTCACCTGTCCAATGTTTGATTTTTACTTTTTAGATTCATGCCTCTCGACCCCAGAAAAAAACCCTTGAGCTTCCTCTTTTGTTAACTCAGCAGGCCTGAGACCACGGAGTGAAAGGACCGCAGCAATATCCTGCTCTGTGCTGTGTAGGTCGAGTAGGGTCATCTACAATGAGGAGTGTGTGTGTGTGTGTGTGTGTGTATGTGTGTGTGTGTAATCCTATTTGAAATGATCTCACCTCTCTTCAGGTCACTTCATCATTGAGGCCCTCCGTCTTTTGTCCTCCTCTCTGCCTCGCTGTATTTCCTTCTGTGTTTTTCTTTTCACTGAAAAAGCAAATTGGCTTGCACACACACACACACACACACACCAGCGAGACGAGGGGAGATGGAAAAGTCAACATGGGCGGCAGTAATCCCGCGCCGTCCTCCTGGAGGACAGGGTGTCAGGGGTTTGTCTCTGCCCATTGTCCAGGCCCCGGAGGCCCGGGACAGGGGGCGGTTTTCCAGCTTCTGGCTCCAGACAATGGGGCCCACCGAGAGGGACCAGGACTGGCAAAGTACAGCAAGGTCCCTGTTCCAACAGGACGGGTCACAGGGGTCATTGATCTCACACTACAACCTGTTCACTTGTTTGACTTAGGCGTCAAAAAGTGTCTTTTTTTTATTAAATTGAGTGGTGTAAAGGTGTGGTAAAGGAGCTCCATGTAGACTCCAATTAGAGGTTTGGGGGATTTTATTATGTTATCTTCTGTAAACAACAGATACAGTGACCTTGTTCGCTTTTCTTCAGCAGGTTAAAGCCTGTCACATTAAGCAGACTTGCAAACCATTGTCAACTGAACGTTTTGTCATGTCAGGCAATTTAATATCGTCCTGTCATATCATGCATTGATCATTTTAGCCCAAAACATTAAAGCAGCCTGAATGCTAAACACAGTTTAAAGTGTGAGTAATTTGCAGAGAAGGGAGCTTCAGGAGTAGAAACATTTTGTAATTTTTAAATCAGTCCAATTACAGATTCAAAATCTGAATAAATGTACCAGATCAAGCAGAACAACTAAACAACTATTTTATTCATTGTAACTAGTTTCCTATTATAGAAGACTGATGAAAACAGAAAATAAACAGATTTGAGAAAATGGAACCAGAGAATTTGGACAATGGAAATGAAATAGTGATTAAAGGAAAATTTGATAACGAATCGATTGATTGACTAATCACTGCAGTTCTACCATAGAAATGTCAACCTTGGATCAATCACATTTTATTCATAGAGCACCTGTCATACATTAAAATAAATGCATATTGCCTTTTAGAATAAGACTGCAACTATCTTGATTATTGAAATTATTAATCAATTTCGGTTCATAAAATGCTGAACAATGACAATCAATGTTTCAAACCTGAAGAGTCAATGACTCAAATTCATCAATAGATTATGTAAAAAGTTGGTGATTCATGTAAAAGTTGCCAACTAATCAATTAATCATTGCAGCTCTGCTTCAATTTACTGCATTTCAGAAGGAAATATTGGACTATTCACTACACTATATTGGAAGTGGAATTTGGATCAATTTGAATATTTCTATTGATTATTTATAGTTGATGATTAATGTTAAAAGTTGAAACTAATCGATTAATCGTTGCAGAGACAAAAATGAGAAGAATCCAGCAGACAAAAACTGGGCTGATTCAGAGTTTTTATGTTTTTTCTCCTAATGCAGCTCGTTTTCAACACTCCTTCTCTACCGTTCAACATAAAATAAACAACGTCTCTGTGGTTCCGGCTTCTCTTTTCTAACTTCTGTGGCACGTTTTTTTTACAAACAAGCAAACTTATAAATACATCAAAGTTCAGCCTTTCCAAAGCCACAAATTGAGATGATCCCAGGGACGGGCTTCTAAAAGTGGCAGCAGCCGTGCCTTGGCCCCGTCGCGCCCCGGTGAACCTGCTGGCTGTTCAGCTGCTGGCTGCTCCGTGTATTTTTACAAGAGATGTTTATTCCTCCAACAAAAAAAAGAGAAGCGTGGTTGAGCTGTAATTTTGGGCCTTGGGTAGGCCTGTGTCTGCTGACCACTGAGGCTGCAGCTTCTTCTCCTGATACAGCGATGGGACCAGAATCAGCCTCTGATGTGGCTCAGAATGCCGCGTCTGTTCACAAAAAAAACAACAACAAAAAAACACTGGCAGCTGTTTGTTCCCAAAGAACTTCTCCCTGTCCTGCTGCTGCTGCAAACAAAGCATGAATCTTTTTTTTTTTTTTTTTTTTTTTTTTGTAAGGATTTATTGAGCGTTTTTTGGGGAACATTAATGGAATTTTTGAAGTAATATTTTTGCAGTTTGTTTAAGAGAGTTTGATTTAAGACCAGAGGTGGATAAAGACCTCAGATCACATCCAAAGAAAAGAAAAAGTCCTGATAGAAAATGTTAAGTAAAAGCACATAAGTATTATCAGAGTATCAGAGTAAGTAAAATTACATGTTACATTTTTATAGTATTATAATTGTTTTGAATCATTAGTTACATGTAAGAATGTTTTAATGTTTATTTATGTAGTGGAATAATGGTACAACATTTCAATCTGAAATTTAGTAAAGAGAAATATAAAATAGCATCATGTGGAAAAAATCAAGTAAAGTGATTCCAGTATTTCAATACCTCAATACTTTAGAAAGTACACTCAGATCCTTTACTTAAGTAAAAAGAAAAAAAAAATAGAAATACTGAGGCTGGAATTAAAATGGAGTAAAGTGAAGTTTAAATGATCATAAATGAGCATAATTAACATAAATAATAAAAATCTGTATCATCATCAATGAGCATAATTAACATAATCAATAAGCATCATTAACATCATCAATAAACATCAGTAGAAAACATCAATAAACATTATTAACATCATCAATGAGCATCATTAACACCATCAATATACATCATTAACATAATCAATGAGCATCATTAATATAATTAATGAGAATCATTAACATCATCAATAAACATCAGTAGAAATCGTCAATAAACATCAATAACATCATCAGTGAGAATCATTAACGTCATTAATGAGAATCATTAACATCATCAATGAGCATCATTATCATCATCAATGAGCATCATTAACACCATTAATGAGAATCATTAACATCATCAATAAGCATCATTAACACCATTAATGAGAATCATTAACATCATCAATGAGCATCATTAACATCATCAATAAACATTATAAACATTCATTAACTGCTCAGACCTGCGACCTGTCACGTCGCTACAGGAAGTGAGCGACCGGCTGAATGACTCGCTGCTGACTGTGGGAAACCCCAGTGGACGTGTTGGACGTGGAGGGACAGAGACGGGAGGGACGCTGGCAGGCGTCCATCCCAGACAGGGACGGCATGTTTGTTGCTCTGGAGCTTCGTTAAAATCTGGCAGCCGGGAGCATTTTATCTGATTTACTCTGATGTAATGATGACATAATAAAGCTGCAAGCAGCCCTCAGCCATTATTGTTCACATCTTTGCAGTGTAGGTCACTTACTAATGTATTGATTGTTGAAACAATAAATTGATAAGTTGTTTGGTTCATAAAATGCTGTAAAATGTTTTCCAAAGATGAAGTTTCAACCTAAAATGTCTTGTTCATCCAGTCCAAAATAATCTATCGATTACTAAAACAATTACTTTGATTGATTATTGAAAATGTATAATGGATCACCAGTTACGTGTTATACCAATTATAGAAACCAGAAAATAATAAGATTTAAAATACTGGAACCAGAGAATTTGGACATTTTCTTCTTTATAATGACTCTAATGAATTAATCAATTGTCAAAATAGTTGGTAATTAATGTAAAGGGCCACTGATCACGTTATGGTCAGGTGTCTTCAGCGTCACTGATGAAGCAGGAGATTTTACTTCCTGTTTTCACAGCATCTACAGGAATGCTGCCAGGAAAAATGTAGAAAAAAACCTTTTAAAACCTTTTATCTGAATTTTTGATTCAGAGTGAATTTGAAGTTAGTGATAAAAACCTGAGATCTAATTTGTTCATGTGTTTTTTGTGAAATCATGAAAAATTGGGTCATTTGATTCAAGATGGCTGACTTCTTGTTGGTGTTTGATGTTGGTCCAGGAGACTTTCTGATGCTTCTTGACATGTTTCACATGTATTATCATTTTATTTTGTCTATGTCAATCTGGGATGAGGGGCTTGAGTTTTTTGTAAAATTCAAAGTCAAAATCCTTACCAGGTGTGGCTTCTGTGCAAATTTTGGTGATATTGGGGAAGAAATGCATCATTTCATGAGGCAAAAAAAGTTAGACATTCAACAGTCTCAGATGTTAATTAAAAATCTATAATATAAATCTGTGTTTAAAAGCCATACAAACTCGAAGCTGCAGCTCTTCTGAATGCGACTCGTGTCTCCTGAGACCAGCGGCCTGCTCTGTCAGCACTGGTATTTTCCAGACTCCTTTGACATTTGAACTGGTTTCTGAGCTCGACAGGTGCACCTGTAATCTGGACGTGGATGATAGAGGCCGTCGTCTTATTTGGAATGTTGGGCTGAACTACATGATAACATGAGGGATGGTTGTAGTGTGTCTGCGAGTGGCCAAGCTTCATAAAACGGTCGAGAGCTCATCCAACAGCGGCCAGATCCATCTACTGCTGTCACATCAAAAACTATGGCAACATCTGTGTTTCTAAGATAAGAGTCAGGGGTTTAACCTGTGACTTCATGTATGATGCTTTATTCCCACTGAATATTAATACATAAACATGTTAAAATGGAAAGTAACTAGCAACTGAAGCTGTCAAACAAATGTAGTAGGGCAAATGTATAATAATACCCTATGAAATGTAGTAAAAGTATAAAGTAGCATCAAAGCACCTCAAAACTGTACTTGGTAAATGTTTTTACTTACTTTCCAAAACTGGTGGTGGATTCATTCATACTCATACTGCAGCAGCAGCAGAAGCAACAGTAACAGCAGCAGCAGCGGCAGAAGCAGCAGTAACAGCAGAGGCAGCAGAAGCAGCAGTAACAGCAGAAGCAGCAGAAACAGCAGTTGCAGGAGTAACATCAGCAGTAACAGCAGCAGTAACAGCAGAGGCAGCAGAAGCAGCAGTAACAGCAGAAGCAGCAGAAACAGCAGCAGAAGCAGCAGTAACAGCAGTAGCAGGAGTAACATCAGCAGTAACAGCAGCAGTAACAGCAGCAGTAACAGCAGCAGAAGCAGCAGTAACAGCAGTAGCAGCAGTAACAGCAGCAGTAACAGCAGCAGAAGCAGCAGCAGTAACAGCAGCAGCAGCAGCAGAAGCAGCAGTAACAGCAGTAGCAGCAGTAACAGCAGCAGTAACAGCAGCAGAAGCAGCAGTAACAGCAGCAGCAACAGCAGAAGCAGCAGTAACAGCAGCAGCAGTAACAGCAGCAGCAGCAGAAGCAGCAGCAGCAGTAACAGCAGTAGCAGCAGTAACAGCAGCAGTCACAGCAGCAGTAACAGCAGTAGCAGCAGTAACAGTAGCAGTAACAGCAGAAGCAGCAGTAACAGCAGCAGAAGCAGCAGTAACAGCAGCAGTAACAGCAGTAACAGCAGCAGAAGCAGCAGTAACAGCAGCAGTAACAGCAGTAGCAGCAGTAACAGCATCAGTAACAGCAGTAACAGCAGCAGTAACAGCAGTAACAGCAGTAGCAACAGTAACAGCAGCAGAAGCAGCAGTAACAGCAGCAGCAGCAGAAGCAGCAGTAACAGCAGCAGTAACAGCAGTAACAGCAGCAGTAACAGCAGCAGAAGCAGCAGTAACAGCAGCATCAGTAACAGCAGCAGTAACAGCAGCAGCAGTAACAGCAGCAGTAACAGCAGTAGCAGCAGTAACAGCAGCAGCAGTAACAGCAGTAACAGCAGTAGCAGCAGTAACAGCAGCAGTCACAGCAGCAGTAACAGCAGCAGTAACAGCAGCAGTAACAGCAGCAGCAGTAACAGCAGCAGCAGTAACAGCAGTAACAGCAGTAGCAGCAGTAACAGCAGCAGTCACGGCAGCAGTAACAGCAGTAACAGCAGCAGTAACAGCAGCAGTAACAGCAGCAGTAACAGCAGCAGCGGCAGAAGCAGCAGTAACAGCAGTAACAGCAGCAGTAACAGCAGCAGCAGTAACAGCAGCAGAAGCAGCAGTAACAGCAGCAGCAGCTGCTCACGTTTATAGCAGCTGATTTATGACCTGGCTGCTGTGTTGGAGCCTCACAGAGCAGCGTCCAACAGCTGGGATCAGATCACAACCAGACAGAAAAACTACATATACTGTAGGCTGTCAGAGGAGACTGGAGCACAACCAATGGAAACACACACACGTTAACACATACATTAACACACACACACACACACACACATTTGATGAAACTTGGCGTACCTCATCTGTCACTGAGGCCAGGAACTGTGACATCACAGGTGTCCCCCTGAATGACGCAATTGTTTTAATCCTACCAAGTTGCGCTGCTTTCGATATGAAATATGAAAACAGGAATGTCCTTTTGAATTTTAGTGACTATACAGTAGAACCTGGGCACTAAGCTTTTTAAAGTTATTATTTGCTCTCTTACATTACTTTTACCTTTACACTTTAAGTAGTTTTGAACAGAGGCAAAATATAACAAGTATTATTATACTTTATACTATATATTATATTCTATGTATAATTTAACTGGAGTACATATCATTCAGCTGACTTTTTAAATGTTAACATACCTTAAGAAGACAATACAACATGTAAAACACATTTATTTTCCTGGCGGAATGTTTTTACAGCTCATATAGTAAAAGGTTGTTTTTACCTGAAGCCCCCTTGGTCTTATTCATGAGTGTTATATATTTAAAAGATTTTATGTCACTGACTATTACTTGTTTGAATATGTTTAAATGGACAATACAACACATAAACTGCTAAATTTCTGGAGAAAAAGTGATCACAGCTTATGTATTTTGACTGACAGGAAACTGATTATAGTTTGGAAATCAAAACTTTTACCCTTAAGTAAAATGTTTTAGTTGATACTTCAACAGCCAGCAATGGCCGGAGGGTGAAGATCTGCTGTGATTTAGCAGCATTTATTCCACAAACTGGGCTTAAAAGTCCTTCTTGGTGTTTTCTTTTGACTGTGATGATGTGACCTCAGCTCTGGTCCTGAGAGAAGCAGCGATGAATGAAACATCTATCCTTTACCTGAGGAGGTGTGCTAATGCTGCTCTATCCACAAAAAGCTGCATGAGTGATGGTTTTTATAGAGCAAGTTTTATACATAACATGCAACATAAAGTGTCTTTCAGTATACTATACCTATTTTGATAATTAATTAAGCAATTATCAAAATGATAAATCCAATCAGTTGCTTGGTTCATGGTGTAAAATGTAGATCAGTGTTTCCCAAAACTGGAGATTCAACCTAAAATGTCTTTTTTGTCCAGACCACATGTGTCAAACTCAGGTCCTGGAGGGCCGTGTGGGTCCAGGTTTTTGTTCCAACCAGGCAGTAACACACCTGATTCTACTAATGAAGGTCCTCAGCAAGAACTCTATTGGTTGATTACTAGAATCAGGTGTGTTACTGCCTTTTTGGAACAAAAACCTGCACCCACTCGGCCCTCCAGGATTTGAGTTTGACACCCCTGGTCCAGACCAACAGTCCACAACCCAAAGATCATCAGTTTTTATTAGTTTGTATTATTGTTAAAAAAATGAATGGATAATAGGAAGAAAGATAGACAGAAATGTGTGAGCATGTGTGTGTGTGTGTGTGTGTGTGTGTGTGTGTGTGTGTGTGTGGGTGTTTTGTTTGTGAGTCTGTTTGGTGTGTATTTGTTCTGTTTGTTTAGTTGTGTGTGCATGTATATGTGTTTGTGTGTGTGTCTGTGTGTGTGTGTTTGTGTGTATGTGTGTTTGTGTGTGTATGTATGTGTGTGTATTTGTATGTGTGTGTGTTTGTGTGTACATGTGTGTGTGTATGTGTATGTGTTTTGTGTTTGTGTATGTGTGTGTGTGTGTGTGTATTAATTGCTATCTGAATCTCAGACTGGGCTTTATTGCTGTATTTTAAAGAATAAATGGTTAACAGATGACAGTATTGTGCGTTTTCTCTTCCCTGTTCATTTTAAATATAACAACCATACATCTGTTGTTTCCTGGATGTTTTTTCCTCCAACTGAAAACACTGAGTCAGTCGGTGGTTTTGTGGCTGAGCGAAACCCCTCAAAGCTTTTAAATCTGAGATATATTGTGTATACTGCATCCTGCATTAATGCAAACAAGCCTGTAACTGGATAACGGGTTAAAAACATGGTTTGTTAGAGGATATTTTTAAAATGTTCTTTTAGTTCCTGGGTGGTTCGGGTCTGAAAGTGTTTAGTGAGAAACTGGAGCTGTTTCTCAAAGTCTGATGCTGTGAATTCACGTTGAGATGTACTCTGTACTGCTGTGAAACGTTTAGCACGACACTGAACCCTTAAAGCTGCTCAAAACAAATGATTTTTTAACAAAATCTGAACTTCAGCCTCACTACAGGTCTCGAAACAGCACATTTACAGTTCTTCATATTTAACAGTAGAAGATTTGCTATTTTGTTGAAACTCAGAATGACTTACATTACATTAATATTCAACAGTTGTTTGGTTATTTTAACATCTACATCTGGTTTGTGTTCCTCTAGGTCAGGGGTGTCAAACTCAAATCCTGGAGGGCCGAGTGGGTGCAGGTTTTTGTTCCAAAAAGGCAGTAACACACCTGATTCTAGTAATCAACCAATAGAGTTCTTGCTGAGGACCTTCATTAGTAGAATCAGGTGTGTTACTGCCTGGTTGGAACAAAAACCTGGACCCACACGGCCCTCCAGGACCTGAGTTTGACACATGTGCTCTAGGTAAACAGCAGGGGGCCATGTGGCCTCACGACTCTCTCAAAACAGACACAATATATGTAAATGCGCTTTTTTATTTTTAAAGTTGTTTTATTTTGAAATTTGCACAGCTGCTGTAACTTGACTTGCTGTCTGCTGTGACCCGCTCTGTGTTTTAAATGTTTTACTCTGTGCTTTTTCATCAATTCACAATCAGATCCACTTTGATCAGCTTGATTGATCAATCACACCTGTAAGAATTGATCATTTTATAATGGGGTCAACACATCTGCAGTGAACAGTCAACAGGCGACTTCTTCACATTGGTGGGAACTAAACTATTGTATATGTGAAATATTTACATCTTGTATGTTCTTTTATATTAAAATAATATTTTTTTTCTACATTGATTTTGACTGAAAAAGAGAAAATGTTTTCTTTAAAATAATTATTTAAGAATATATTTGTAAGGCACAAGGTTTTTCTATGCTGTCTAGTCGTAGAACTACAGAAATTTTTAGATTAATTGAGTAGTTAACAACATTAATCACCTACTATTTTGAAGATCGATTAATTGATTTGAGTCATTTTTAATAAGAAAATGTCCAAATTCTCTGGTTCCAGCTTCTCTTCTCTGATTATTTTCTGGTGTCTTTATTCTTCTACAATAGTAAACTGATGATTTTGGGTTGTGGACTATTGGTCTGGACAAAAAAAGACATTTTAGGTGGAATCTTCAGCTTTGAGAAACACTGATCAACATTTTACATTTTATGAAACAAACTAATTAAGCATTTTAATCATTGTTAGTATGATCAACTATTATTATAGTTACAGCCTTATTCTGAAAAACATTTTGCTTTGCATTTTAGCTCGACTGATTAATTAATCGACCAGTTTCCAACTATGACAATCATCAATAACTATTTTGATAATCGATGAATGGATCTGAGTCATTTTTAAGAAAAAATGTCCAAATACTCTGGTTCCAGCTTCTCTTTTAGGCTTTTCAGCTAATAATTTACATCTTATATTTGTGTGTTTTATTGTTATGAATGTGATTTTAATGGTTTTATATTGCACTTAGGCAGTTCTGCTGATCCTTTTTATACTAGAACTGCATCCTTTAGTGTTAGTGATTATCAGAAATGACCAACCTGCATTCACCTCCACTTTAAAACAAAAGAATGAGCTGAAAGACAGTAAAACAGGATTTAGGAATTTGATTTGATTCAGATTTATTACAACTGTGGGTCAGACTGTCAGAAGAAAATAGACTTTTCCAACTCTGAGAAGAGTCAACAGTTAACAGTTATGAAGCAATCGCCTCGTCATTGATTTACTCTTCTTTCTTTTATTACTTGAACCTTTATTTATTGAGCACATGTCAAAAAAATGTTACAAATTGCTTTATGAGAGAAATAAATGGATGGAGCCAGAAATCTGTGCTTCACCAACATTTCTTTCTCATAAA